>JAQJVL010001420.1:0-192170 GCA_035578905.1 Stictocephala bisonia | reverse complement strand
GTTTGTATAACCCAATTTACTGTTTACAGGTTTCTGTTCTTTTTAAAGAAAAATTTTCTTCGGGGGTCCACGTGTGTCCAATGAAGACGTGGAGCGCATCCGCGCCCGTTTCCCCCCCCTAGCCCGAAAAAATTTCCACTCGCCGTGTAAAAAGGGGAACTTAACATTCCTTCAAAAACATTTTAGGGCCCTTTTTTTTTCCCCGAGTTTACATTTGAAACCATACAGGATTCAATTGCTACAAAGCTTTGCATGAAGGTGATAAACAACAACGTGTCAGTTTTTGTGAGTTTATTCCTAAGCCAGATGGCAGTTGACGATGATTTGGTAACACGCATGGTGTTTAGTGATGAGGCAACTTTCCATTTGAGTGGAAAAGTTAACCGTCACAATTTGAGAATATGGGGAACCGAGCAACCACATCACATCGTACAGCATAAGCGAGATTCCCCAAAACTTAATGTTTTCTGTGCAATCTCACGGAATAAAGTGTACGGTCCCTTTTTCTTTCAAGAGAATACTGTTACGGGATTGACATATCTCGATATGTTAGACAACTATCTCTTCCCTCAGTTAGAAACAGATTCCAATGACTTCGTGTACCAGCAGGACGGTGCCCCAACACACTGGAATCTTCATGTGAGAGAATTTTTAAATGGTAGGCTTCCTCAAAGATGGATCGGTCGTACTGGACCTAACGATTCCGCGTTACATCACTGGCCTCCAAGGTCACCGGACCTTACTGTTTGCGACTTCTTTTTGTGGGGATTTGTGAAAGACATTGTTTATATCCCTCCCCTTCCAACAACATTGGTTGAACTAAAGGACCGCATTAGAGCAGCCATCGAATCTATCACTCAAGAAATGCTAGCTAAGGTGTGGGACGAATTTGAGTATCGCATAGACATATGCCGTGCATCTCAAGGGGGCCATATTGAGCACCTGTAAATGGTATGTAAAAAAAACTTTATTTTAACTATGTAAAAAAACTTTATTAGTTATCCTTTAATATAAAATTAACCTCATGTCCATATTATTATTAGTATTGAAATTATAAACCTACAAAATCGGATGATTCTTTTTGAAACACCCTGTATTGTCAAAACTAGGTATAAAACCAAATAATTATTTTTTGAAATATCCTACTTCCAAAATTCAATAAAAATTCATAAAAAGTTTGGTTTTATGTACACAAAATATTTGAATTTTTAGTTTAAAAACATTGAAAACTAGTATAAATTGTAGACAATTTGCTGGGGATCATGAATATATATGGGTTTAATATATATTTATTAATATATATTTAACATTGCACTTTCAGTATATGTAATGGGATTCCTTAGGGTCGGCTGACTGGATGATAGCTGGGTTGCCAATGGGTTAATCATGTTGTGGAATGTTTTATACACAAACATTTATATTGAAAATTTCAAACTATTGTGTTATGTTGTCATTTATCATCTCATCTACATTATAATATGCTTTTTGTAGTAGAATTTTCTTTTTTGGCTTGTGAAATTTATCTTCTTCAAGCTGTTCAAGAAAAGTTAGCAGACAGTTCTAATTTTGAACTCCCATATATAAGGGACTTTTTCCAAATAAAATCTTTTCCTGAATTAGAAAAAGCAAAATATGTTTGTTCTAAGTTTTGTAAATATGCAGATTTTTCAAATATTCATTAATATTTGAATTTTTATGGACTAAATTTAGAAATTCAAAAAAGGTACAAACATGGTAAATATATATATATATATATATATATATATATATATATACCGTATATATATTTTAAATAATGGACAGTAATGTCTTCTTTTTCAGAAATGTGTAAAGCAGCTTATCCTTGAGGTAGATGGAGAGGGGGTCATGACAGTATGTTGGGGACCTTCACCTCAGCAGGCTTCAAATTGAGGATATAGACCATTATTAAATTTATTTTTATTGATTTATTATATATATATATAAGGTCTATTTATTCTTCTTGTTATAGTGTATTTTTTCAATTTACTATGCATAACTGAATCACAAAAATTTGCTAACTACAATTTTGATTAATCATTAATATTATTAATTTTTTTCCACAAATCCAAGTTATTTTGGCTCTTAATCATCAGTTCAAAACATATAAATTTTTAAATCTTAAGTTGAGGAAGTAACTGAGCATTAACAGCCCTACCTACGCACAAGCTTCTCACCTATGTAGGCACATTTCACTTTGGGGTTTAGTATTAGAGAGGACCTTACAGTCCTAACTTCGCTCCCCTTGTATAGGGTTATCACTTAGTTACTTTTTATCTACCATTGTTTCTCTTGAATTAAATTATTTATTTAAACTTGTTATTTTCATTTTATTATACTGTAAATAAATGTTATATTATTGCTAAGTTGTTTTAAGTTAATCAAGAACAAGGTTATATATGCATATATGCATTATATGCATTATATGTATTTATTTTATGGGATATCAAATGGCAATTCAGAGACACTGGAAAGATTGAATAGAATTAACCAAGCCAAAAGATATAGCTTTGCTTGCAATAAACTTTTATCCTTAACAATTTTATCCTGTAAAACCGGAAAGAAAATTCATAACTTTTGAAAATCAAATCCTTCAGAAAATCCATGGACCAAGCTATGAAAATAGCATATCAAACACAACAGAGAGATCCGACATCTATTCAAAGATAGTACATCATCGCAATAATAAAAAGCAGAAGAATATGGTAGGCAGGACATATTTGAAGAAGAGAGCCTGAGGAAAATTGGAATAGGGAAGCCAGCTGGGAGAAGACCAAGACTACGATGGTAAGATCAAGTCCAAAATGATATTGCCACAATTAATGCAAGTATATAGAAAAAGCAGAGAACCAAGAATACTGGAGAGGACGCATTGCCTAGGCCAAATCCCTTCTTGGCTGTAAATGGTTATGGGAGTAAGTATTTTGTGGAATATATCTGATTATTTCATTGCATATTTATAGTTCAACAAGTATTGTGACCATAATAGATAAAAGGTATAAAAAATAGATAATAATATATTGATTGACCATTATAGATAAAAGGTTGGGATATTTTATGATGAGTTATTGAGTCTAAACAAATTATATATATACTAACCGAGGCAATGGTCTCCTACTTGGTTGTATCCTTGCGGACATGCACACTTATAACTGCCTTCTGTATTAACACACTGATGTTGGCAGATATGTTGACCTGTTGCACATTCATCTAGATCTTGACAACTAGTCCCATCTGCGTGCAGTACATAACCCGCTGCACATGAACACGTGAAGCTGCCTTGTGTGTTCTGGCATGCAAACTGACATGGAGCAGGCTTTTGTTCACATTCATTCACATCTGAAAACATCGTAAAATCAGTCTATACCAACTGGAAGTTTTCATATGGAGGCAGTTAAAAAGTAATTGCTATTATTGTTTTAACTGCCTCTGTCTTACCGTCACTGCTACCACAGAATATATTACATATCTAATATGTAAGGTAAATTGCATACTACTTTGGAGTAAAAGATGTCCATTAAGACATTTTATAAATATATTATATATAATATATTTTAAAAGATGTAACTAATGTCTTTACAAGTTTGGTTTCAGATTATCTCTTTCAAAAATTAAAATAATTGTAATATTGTTTACTATATGATGTATAATACCATTTGTAAATATTATATCTATAATATGCTTACAAATCCTTTATTTTAGTAAGAGCTAGTTTATAATGGTCTAACCTGCAGACCTGGTATGGTAAATAGCAGGCTTGGGACTAACGATTAAAAATAATTAACGATTAAGTTTAATCGTTAGTTTTTCTGTTAACTTTTCAACTTATTCGTTAGTTTTGGGGATGTTTAACTTTTAACTTTAACTAGTTAACAAATTCACTAACGATTAAACTAACTCAGTTAGTTTTACAAACGAGGTACGGTTTGTCCCGTGGAATGTAGACAATGGCGTAGAAAGCGTCCAAAACTTTGGTCAAAGACCGGGCGTTTTCCTCAATCCCAAGTATTCGCCGACAAACAAAGTCATGAGTCACACCCATTCCCTTTCCGCCATCTTCCTGCCCTGCCCATAATTAATAGACACACCCAACGTGTCCCATTGTTGTTTGTCCAAGACGTAGTCATAGTGTTAGTGATAATACTGGGAGACTTGAAGGAGGATTCATTTCAGTTTTTAAAGTTTGCCGAGTGAATAATAAAGTGTGTTGAATTAGTTTCCAAACGGTTTACGTTATGTATACATAATAAGAGACAACAGTTTTTTTTGTAAATAATTGTATGTATTCTTTCATGCCACACAAACTAACTTTTAACTTTTAAATTTTCATTATTTTTTTAAAAATTTTAACTTTAATCATTTTTAGTTTCATTGAACCTAACTTTTAACTTCAATTATTTAAATTTTTAATAGAGGATTAACTTTAACTTTATTCAGTTAAAAATAATTGTTAACTTTCCCAAGTCTGGTAAATAGAAGGTTGTAGAGATATCAATATAAAAATTTTTTTTATTAAAAATTTTTCCTTTGGATTTTTCCCCTCAGAAAAATTTTAACTTTTTTAAATAAACTTTTGTTTATCATTGTTTTAAAAGAAAAAACATGAAAATTTAAATAGTGACCATATTTATGATAACGAGCGCCCATAAACCCTAAATGCTCTCGTTGAAAAAACTGATTGGCAAAAAAGTTTTTCCAAAATAAATTAAAAAAAATTTATAAGCCTAGAAAAATTAAAAAATAACTTGTAATTTTAGTTCTGGTTTAGAAAATAAAACAGAAAACAACAAATTACAAAAACATTTGATTGTTTTTCACCCACAGCTAAATTTAAAAGGTTGATGAAATAAACCCTTTTAAAACCAAACCCAAAAACCTAACCCCCCCATACACGTACAGTGGAAAATAACCCACCCCCCCCACCCTTTCCACTTACAGGGGTATTGGACCCACCCCCCCCACCCCTAAAAGTACAAAACTTTAAAACAAGGGTGTGAATTTTTGGCGCCACAGCTACCAGTGCCATGTAACTTCCCCAACGCCAGCTACCCCAAACTTTTTTTAAATATAAATTTTGGGCCCTAAACACACTCAAAGGGGAAGCGGTTTACAAATCTTTTTTTTTTTAAAAAACACATAGGGCATTTTTTAAAGGGGGAGCCGCCGCACTTTTGGGGAAAAGCTTGGGGGAAGAGCCCCGCACTTTGCTTCAGGGCCCGTTGGGAAAAGACACCCTACCTTGACTTTTTTTTTTTAGCGTCAAATTGCGGGGAAAAAGGGCATTAAAGGCATTTTCCCTTTTATTGTTCAAAAAAATGCAAATTTAATGTAGGGGTTTTTGTACTACACAAAAATTTGAGAGAAATTACCACTGACCCTTTTCTAGTGTTCTACAAAATGAAACAATTCATTATAATAAAGAACAACAAAATTAATTTGAGTCATTGAATTTCAAAGCGTGGTGCTAGACTAGCGACTGCACCAAAAGCAATACACACTACAAACTAAATTTACACAGAATAACAAATTCAATTTCTTCTTCCATGTTTTTTATTAATGAAGACAGCAAAATAGCACACATCTCTTGTTTAGGACAAGCACTGCAACTAAAACTACCGAAAGGCTCCAGGCGAAAAGTTTTAAAATTGAAAAACATAATTTCAAAAAAGCATACCCAAAACTACCAAAAAATTTTTAAATTAATTTTGAAATTTTTAAAGGGGCTTTATTTTTAAAGTTGAATTTAAAAGGGAGAGTAAAAATAAACATTATTTTTTTTTTTTTAAATTTTGAAAAAATTTTCCCCACAAAAAACTTATTGTTGGTATCAATCAATGTACAATGAGTTGATAACATTTTTAAAACAAGTTTCACGACCATTGTTTTAATTTCTGAAATCATCCAAATTTGAGTCTCCAAACTTTTGTTACAGAGAGAAATAGCTAACAAACACTAACAGAAGTCTTTTTTAAAAAACCAAACGATTTTTAAAGATAGCGCACAAAAAGCCCTTTTCAAAGCATGAATTGCCTTTGGCCAGTCTTTTTTTTTTTTTTTTACCTTATTTAAAATGATTTTTTTTGACATTAAGTCGTATCACTTTAGCACCTTACCGTGAGTGACTGCATTTATAAATTTTAAAATTTTAAAGCCTCCTGCTAGCCTAGTGGTTAGCACATTTGCTTCATAAGCAGAGTCACGGGTTCAAATCCTGGGAGGTTTCCTTAGAAATTTTTGAGGGGTTTGGGAAAACCCTTTGGTCCCTTAACAAACTTGAACACAAAGAAAAAAATTGCCCTGGCATACTGGGAATGAAAAAAAGTACCCTACTGGCTAAAGATTTATTTTTATAAAGTAATTTTTTTGATTATGTAGTGTAAATTTGTGACTGACAGAAGTAGTATGCATATGTGGAAAGCTCAAAATAATTAATTTTTATGTATGGCTGTCTAGTCTGCTGTCAACCCCTGGACTCCACGCTATTTTGTAATAAACTTATTTTTAATATAAGGAATTAGCCTAAGTAAAACTCATGAAACACATTAAAAACCCAATTATTTTTTGGGTTTCCCATTTCTTTTATTATTTCAAAAAGAACCCTAAAAGAAATATTTTTTTCAAAACATGCTAGACTAGCGGCCCAAAATCAGCCCCCCACCGGTAACAACCAAAAGACCAAATAGACAGCCCACCAGCCACTAGGGGTTAGGGCATAGGCCCCGGTTTTAAAAGGGCCATGTACATGAAAAATTTTTAAAGGATTCGGGAAATAACCACCAGCACCCCATTTTTCTGTTTTTTTCCCAAAAAAAAGTTTCTAAAAAAACCCTAAAGTTTGAAAAAAAAACTATTTTTTTTAATTTTTTAAACACGTTCAGGTTGGGGGTGGCCCGTATAGGGACCCAAACCCCCGGCCAGGGGGGCTGGTGGGCCTGGACTGGGCCAAAAACCACCAACACTGTTTTTGCTTTTGCGTCAGTGTCAGCTCGGGCTCCTTGGGGCGAGGTAACCTTCCCGGGGGGTTATCCCAAAAATTTTGGAAACCTTTTTTTTTTATTTTTTTTTGTTTTCCTTTTTTATCATCGTTTTTTCGAGTGGGATTTTTAAAAATTGTTTTTAATTTAGTGATTTCTTCATGTAAATTTTAAGTTTGTTATTTATGTAAATAAGGTTTTTTAGGGGATATTATTGTAGAAATTTGTGTAATTTTTATTTTTTAAAATGGCGGGACAACACTGTTGAGGGCCCTTTGACTTGGTGACAACTTTTTTTAAAGTAAAAGATTCCGACCCCGAAAGTCCCCGTAAGTGATGTGATGATGATGCAGTTTTTGAACCCTTTTTGGGTGAAAACAAAAACTGCGGGACTAAAAAAAATTAACTTTTTTGAAGGGGAAAAAAATAAGCTATTAATTGTTCACCAATTAACCCTTATTGGTGGCCTTCCCTGGTGATGGCTAAACCTTTTAAATTGGTCTTGCACCCACCCCAAAAGGGGCGGGAGGGGACCGAATCCAAACCAAAAATTTTTAAGACGTCATAAACAACTTTTTCCCATGAAAAACCAAACTTCTTTTTGGGTGTTTTGGGGCTTTTCTATACCTTATGAAAAAAAAAAATTTAAATTTTAAAAAGGACTTATTTTTCCCGGGTCGGTTAGAGTTTTTTTACTATAGCAAGAACATGTTAAGTAAAATTAATTACTTTTTTTTAGGCAAAGAAACCTTTTGCCTTTTGGGCCCTGAGTGGCCGGGTTTAAAGGGCCCTTGTCACAGAGGCAGCGATATGAGCCGAGAGTGTTAATACAGCGACCATTCTTGCACAGATCCGGTATAGTATGACACTCATCAATATCTAACAACATTTGGGAAAACTTTTTAAAAAGAATTTTTAAACAACTAAATCATCATATTCCAGCTGTTAATTTAGCTCACATACATTACCTCATTAGACTCCATTCATTTTCTAATGAAATAATAACACATTATTTGAATCAAAAAATTTTATATCTATTTAATGTATACTTTTAATCTATTATATCTATTTTACTTTTAAACTTTTATATCTTTTAAAGTCTTTAAAAATTTTTAAATTTCCAAAAACAAAAAATTTTAAATTCCCTTTTCCACCCCAAATTTCCCGGTTTTCCGGACTTTCAAAAATTCCAAAAAATAAAAAAACCCAAAGGGCCTCCTTTTTTCCAGAACTTTTCGGGAAAAAAATTTTTTTTAAAACTCAAATATTTAAAATTAAGATTTTTAGAAATGTTCGGAAAAAATTTTTTTCCATTATAAAAACACTGATTTGTTACGGTATAAAGCTTTTTTAACATTTTATTGCCTTTTTTTTGCTTTTAACAGCATGTGTTGATTTTTGTCAGATATAATCGTCAGCTGGGGAAAAAAATTGTTGTTTCTTGACTGATGTGTTTGTTTGTGTAGTTTGGGGGGGTAAAAAAAAGAAAAAAAAACATAGGGGGTTGCCAATAAGTGATAATAAAACGCAATTGCATGTATTGACGAAAATTGATAAATTCAACCACATTTTAGTTTTTTTCCCTTAGGAAAAAAAATTTCAAAATGAAAATTGTTTTTAAAAAAGGGGCCCAATAATTTTTTTTAAATTTAAAATAGAAATTTGAAATATAAATTTCTTTTTGAAAAAATAACAAAATTTGGTGTTTTAAATAGAGTTATTAGCTTTTGGGAACAGTGATTTTTTTTAATGCCATTCTAACGCAAAAAAACTAAAAAAGTTTTTCCAAAATTTTTTTGAAATTTAATAAAATAAATAAAAAAAGTTGTAAACTTTTTTAAAGTCCTTTTTTATTTTATTTTAAAAATTAAAGAAAATATTTCAGGAAACTAATGAAATTTCAAAAAAAATTTTTTTATTTTATAAAAAAGAATTTTTATAATTTTTTGGGAAAGTACAACTAAATCTAAAAAAAAGAGCCCTTTGTTTTTTTGGGGTTGTTAAATATAAAAAATACCTGGGATTTTTGGAACAACTCTTTAAAAAATGTCGGGAATGGAAAGGGGTTAAAAGAAAAAAATACAGTAAAAAATTTTAAAAGGTTAAAAATTGGTTTTAATTTTAAAAAATACCAGCAACTTTAAGATTACACCAAGTTTTGTAAAGGGTTTTGGGCAGGTTTTTTTTAAATATAATGGGTAAAAATTATTTTATGAGGAATCTTGTTTGTCAGGGTGTTCCTATTTTCCCAAATTCAAAAACTGACAAATTAGTAAAATGGTCAGAAAATTAAATTTTGAGTATTATCTTTTTATGAAAAATTTTTTTAAATTAAAGCAACAAAATTTATTATCAATTTTTTTGTGAAATTTTTAAACATTCTTTTTAACTTCCCTTTAAAAAAAAAAGTTTAAAATCGGCTATAAGAGTCAACCTGAACGAAAGGGCTAACGTTAGTCAGAAAAAATTTTTGGTTTTTAATGAAAAGTCGGGTTTTTGGGAAAAAAAATCAAATACCTTTTCCCAAATATTCAAAAATAAAAAAACTGTTTTTAAAATTTTCAGTTATCCATTTTAAAGTTTTTTAACAGTTTTTTTTAAATTCAAAAAAAAATTTCCAAAACACACAGAAACACAAAAATTTACTAAAATTTTTCTTTTTTTTAAATTGTGCCCTACATTAACCCTTTTTAAACCCCAGCTCTTTTTTCAGGGCGACGCAAAAAACCCCAACCCAGTATACATTTGGGAAAATTCAAAAAACAACGGCATATTTTGGCTAAAATTGGAACTTTTTTTTACAAATTCACAGCATTTTTATTAACTGTCATAAAATTAATGAAATTATTTCTTGTTTTGTTGGAAAAGAGTTGTTTTTTAATAAAAAAATAAAATATTTAAAGTGTCATTACTTTTTTCATTAGAAGTTCATGCAGAGTTTTAAAATTCCCCTTTTTTCTATGTTTTTCCTTAGGTACAAAAAGAAAAAGTGTACCAAGTTTAAAGGAATTTGATTGAAACAAAAAACACTGTTAAACAAAAATTTTTGTGAACGATCAATATTGTGATTCCCATTTTTTTTTGGCCTTCAAACTTTAGGACCGCTTTTATTGACCCGTCGATATCAAAAAATTTCAAATTTGCATATCAAGAAACCCGGGTCTTGAAAAGTGATTCTTTTAAAATTATAATAAAAAAAAAAATTTAGTTACCGTTTGGGTTTAAAAAAAGTAAAAAAAAATTTAAATTTAAACTTTACAAAACAAAAAAAAAATGAAATACTTTTAAAAATTATGGGAACAAAGGCTTAAAAAAAGCAAAAATGTAACAATTAAAAAAAAAAAAATATTGCATGTTTGCAAATGACACAAAAAAAAGCAGAAGTTTGGGTTTATGATTTAATGCCGTTTGCCATCGTTTGCTTTTAAACCAGTGCGGGACACAACTGTTGGTAGTTTGGGTTTCCCTGAGCTTGGACAGGGGTCACACTGAGGGCCCCATGCAGCCCCCCAATTGAAAAAAACAACAGTAAAAGCCTTGGTCACTGCCATCAGCCCCTTTCTGAGGGGGAAAACGGCCCTGTCCTTTCATCAGTTTTTTTTCCCCGGGGAAAACGAAAACCCTTTGCCTTTTCATCTAAACAGCAGGGGAGAATATATGAGCTAAGGAAAGAAAAAAAAATTTTTAATTTAAATTCTAAAATGTTTTTTGCTTTTTGGGTAATTTATTATAAAAAAATAAAAGATAATTTTTATAATCAAAACTATGCCGTTTCCAGCTGGGAGATTTGCCCGGAAAAATGTGCGTAAATTAAGAAACGTCATTTAACCCAGAAAAAGGGAAAAATTGTCGTGAAAAAGGTGCGTCATTACACCCTTTTCACTTCCAGTCTAGGAGAATTGTTGTAAAAAAAAGTTTGTGTTTAACAGCACGTAAATTCAGTCTAAGGGGGAATTGTCATAAAAAAGGTGTTTCCCATTAGCAGAAACAGAATGCGAAAAAACGAACCCTTTGTTACAAAGGGAAAACTGTTTTGGTTGTACAGTCTGGGGAATTCCTTTACGAGTCAAATTCCCTCTCGAGACAAAATTTAAACGGGGAATGTCTTGAAAAAAATTTAATATAAAGCTTTTTTTCTTTTTGGACATTTAAAATTTAAAAAAACCAATGTTTATGTATGTATTACAATTTGAACATTCTTTCTACAAAAAAGTGTAAATTAAGTTTTTTGTGTACTAAAAAAGGGCACTGGTGTATAAAATATGTCAATTAAAAAATTTACTTTTTTTTCAATCGGGTTTTGGTGTAAGTTAGGATGGTTTGGAAAATAACAATTTAATGAAAAAAGTTTTTTCCCTTTTAAAATTTTTCAAAACATAAAAAAATTTAATTGGAACAGTATAAACGCCCCTTATCTATAAACTAACCCCTTATATTTGAATTTAACTCCCCAAAAATTATTAAAAAATTAGGAAAAAAATTAAAGGAAAATTCTTTAAGGAAAACCTTTTTTAAAAGAGTTACATTTACATTCGGGAAACATAAATTTAAAAAACAATGTTTTATAAAAGAAAAAAATTTAAAAATTTGAGGATCTATTCAAAAGCAAAAATTTTTTAAAAGAAAAATTTTAGTATTAAAAAAAAAATTTTTTAAAAAAAAATGACGAAAAAACAATTATTTATTTTAGCCATAATTCATTTTTAATTCATGTCAAAAACACTTTTTAAAAATATTTCTATCAATATTAAAATATTTATAAAGTTTTATATTTTTTTACATACATGGGAATGGGTTCCAGAACAGTTCAATAATTGTTAAACCAATTCCCAGGTAAAGCAATAAATTGGGTTACAAAAACTTTTTACTGCTTCTGTTAACTACAATTTAAAGGGTAATTGTTTATTTTTTCAAACATAACAGCGGGTCCCCCCGCAAGGGGGTTCAAAAAAAATTAAAAAAGAGGGCTTGCTTAAGAAAAGTAAAAGAAATTTAAAAGGTTTTGTATAGAACAAAAACCCAAAATTTCCCTAACAAAAAAGGTTCCCCTCTTTAAAAAATCCTCTGGTTTAAATTTTTTTAAAAAAAAGTTTTAACAATGAAGGTCTTGTTCTAAAAGGGTTTTATAATATTCTTTTCCATAGCTCAAAAAGGGAAAGTTAAATTTTAAAAAATATAGATTTTTTAGTGTGGGTTAAAGTGACTCTTCACTTCCAATGGTGATTTTCCACAAGGGGGTTTGACAAAAATATTGAAAAAAAGCTGGGTTTCCAAGATGTACAAAAATTTTAAAGGTTTGTTAGCACAGGGTTTTACCAAAAAACCGCACTTAAAAAATTTAAAACCCAGAAAACAAATACAGATGTTGGGTTTTTTCGGTTGAAAGTAAGAAATTCCCTTCTTTGGCCACAATTAAAATTTGAATTTAAATAAAGGAAAGAAAAATTGCTGCTTAAATGCATTATTCCCTTTTGTAAAAAAATTTGGAAACATTACAAAAGTTGGGTCATAAAAAAATTAAGAAATTTGAAATTCCCCTTAAAAATATTTTAATTAAGCATCATTTTTTCTTTTTTAAAGTTTTTTAAATTTTATTTTTTTTTTATTTACTTCCCAAAAAACGGGTTTTAATAATCAAAAAATTGGGGAAAGTACATAGTGTAATAACAAAAAAATTTATCTTGTGGGTATGTCCAATTTAAAAATCAACTTCTAAATGCACAGCCTACTACTACAAAAAACTAATAATAAATAAAATTAAAAAAAAAAAACATTTTTAAATATGCATAAGGGTTTAAACAATTTAAAAAAAATAAATATTTGGAAAAAATTCAAATATAAACTTAATTGCAATATTCATAATGTTCAATTTTATCTTCAAATTTTTTAAATTAAAAGCTTTTAAAAAAATCGTACACTATGGGCAAAAAAAAAATAAAATTGGAAAAAAATCAAAAAAACTAAAAAAATAAATAAAAAAAAACTAACAAGTCCCAAAAATAAAAAAAAATTATAAAGGTCCAAGAATAAAAAAATTTCCCAAAACAATAAATAATAATGACATGAGCAATTATCCAGGACTATCATTTCAACTAACCCAACAACAAAGAAAGGGCAATTTTTATTTCATGAAATTTTTAAAAATTTGTCAATATAAAATTTTAATAAAAAAAATTATATATATTTAAAATATATTTATATTATATATATTTCTATGTTTTAAAGGGTTTCATACAGTTTTAGGCCCTAATCTTTTCCCCCCGAAGGGAAAGGGGCCCAAACGACCCCAAAAGAAATGGGAATGTGGCAGAATTAAAAAAGGGGAATTTACCCCTACTATTAAATTTTGGGGACACAAAAACTGAAAGCCCCCCAAACCGCCCCATCATCCACCCGACCCGCAAAAAGGCCCCAGAGATAATTTGCTCCAAATTCCCTTTTCCTTTAGGACAAAGGCCCCCCAAAACCCAAAAATTCTCCAACAATTTTTTTTTAAAAGGAACTTCAAATGTATAAAACGTTAAAGCACTTAAAAAATAAATATCTAAAAAACGTTTTTGAACTCTTTCTACCCTTTTTAAAATTAAAATTTAAATGTCAGGGCTCCACCCCAAAATGAAAAGCAATCCCCAATTTCTTGCCCTGACCAAGGACAATTTACAATGAAAAAAAAGGGAAAAAATTTTTTTTTAAAATTATTTTCTTGCTTTTTGAAAAAAACCCATTTTAGGGGAAAGGGCAGAATTTACACAGTTTTCTATATAAATTATTAAACAAAAAATTTGGGCAGCCCAAATTTTAAAATACAAGATTTTTTAATTTTTTTTAACTCGTTTTGATCAACTGTTCATTCCAAAAAATTTAACCCTTGCATATTGAATTATCCGATCAAAAAAGGAAAATTACAAAAAATTTGGTTTAAAAATTAAATGTTTATGTTTTTCAACACTCCAAAGTTGAACTTTACATAGATAAACCGTAATAAAAATGTACCCCAATTGGGAAAAAATATGTTTAAAATTTTTTTAAGTCATTTTCAAAAAAAGTAAAGCCTAAATTTTGGATTTGACATTTTTTACATAGATCTTTTAAACCCATTTTTTAAAAATAATTGGGTCCAAAAATTAGAGCCCTCTGGCACCAAATGGCCCTGCAAAAGAAAAGTAGAAGTTTTTAAAAACCCCCCTTATAAAATTCCCAAACGTTTTCTGTTTTTTTAGATAGGGGAAACGAAGAACAAAATTTAAATTTGTCGAAAATCCAAAAAGGTAAATGAAATTTTTTTTCAATAAAACAAATGATCAACTTTTTAAAAAGGCTTTAGCCAGGTCAAATATAAAGCATCCAAGTTGAGTAAAAAGGTTCAAAACCCTGAAAAGATGTAATTAGAAAAGCCAAAAAATTATTTTTAAAATTGATAAACCCTTTTTAAAAAAAACCAAACTGATTCATTGAAACATATTTTTTTAATTGGATATGAAAATTTATAAATGATACTTCAAATTTTTAGTTAACTGTTTAAACTACAACGGGCCCTTTTCCGGGAAAAAATTAACTTTTTGGCTTTTCCTTGCTACTTTTAAAGATTGGCGTTATTTCAGTAAAAATTTCCTTTTGATTGGAAATATATTTGTTTTTAAAAAATTTAAAGGGTTGAAAAAAAAAAATTGAAGGCTTTTAAAAATTAGTTTTCCTCAGACATCCTTTAACAAATTTTGAGGCAAAGAATCAGACTGTTGAAGTTTTTTAAATTTAAATTTTTTAATAGCTGAATTTAAAGTCAAGTTCTTTTAACTGTAATTATTTACTTTACACTAAAATTTTGTTAGGTGGAGGAATTTTAAATAAATAAAGACTATTTTTTTTAAACTTTTGCTAGGCAATTTTCCCATGGTTAACAGGTAGTGTGTAATATCGGGGGTGGGAACGTTGGAAGTAAGGGTTTTTGGGGAAGGGGCATAATAGGCCCAGCCAATAGCGTCGTTTATTAATGGTAGGGGCAAAATCCAATAAACATTTTAAACATAGATTTTAAACTATTTATCAAAGTTTTTAATTTAATGAAAAGGGTTTAATTTGGATAACATAATGTAAATTTTTGGATACATAACAGTTACCTCATCCGGGAAATCAGACAAGAAAACCCCCGGCTGGGGGCCATCATTCACCCGTCATTCCGGGCGGTGGGTTTACAGAATAGTAATTGTAAAACCAAACCCTGAAAAAATTGTTTAAAACCCACCCTTTTTGTTTTCCCCATAATCCCAAACAAATGTCTTTAAAAACCCCCATTACGGGAACCCCTTTTTTTACTAGCAGATTTTTTTGCTATTTATGAAATTAAAAATTTGTTTGTTTGTCACCTTTTATATTATTTTCAGTGTTCCAAATTTAAAAAAATTAAAAAGCGGGTTTTTATATCTTTTTTAAACTTTGGGATTTTTAAAATTTTTAAAATTTAATGTGGGTCCTCAATCTTCCCCCAAAAATTTCTTACATTTTAAAAACAGAATTTTTCTTTAAATTTTAAAATAATTTCTTTAAAAAAACCCCAAAGATAGGAATTTAGTTTTAAAAGAGCCTTTTCGGGGGCATAGGGTAAAATTTAAACAAAATATTTTTTTTCATAAAAAAAAAATTTAAAATTTGCCATATTCACATTATTAAATAAATACAACTGAGCCCATTATATTTCTGCCAAAATAAAATATAATTAAAGGGAAAGGGTCGCCCGTAAAAAACCCAATACACTGGGCGCATCAATACCCCTTTGACCTAAAAAAAGGGTTTTAAACCCAAGATAGGAAACCTTGCCTCTATTGCTAGATTATAAGGGTCCTCTCTAACTAATGGGTCTAGACTGTGTGTCACTTCAAATTAACAATATTACAAATCACCAAATCTAAAGTATCGTCCTGAAAATTCAGTATATTGTTTTTTTTAAATAAATGTTGGGTGTTCAAAAATATTTGCATTTCTTTACAAAAATTGTTCTCTTGTGATAAATTATATTGCATGCCATATATTTGTAAATTAAAATCACCCACCATTATAATTTTTTAAAAAGTCATTTAAGAATTAAAATTTTTTGTAAACTATCCAAAAAGGGTTTTTGATATGTTGCAAAAGGGGAGCTTTTGGTTTTTTTTTTTTGTTTTTAAAAACATAGAATAAAATTTAAAGTACCTTTAAAAATGCAAAAATTTTTTAATTTTAAAAAAATTTGGGTGCACCCAAAAATTGAAGAAAGAATTGATCCAGGTTAAACCCCCCAAACCCAAAACACGTACAATGGAAATTGACCCCCCTGCCCACCTTTTAAAAGGGTACAGGGGTTATTGCCCCATCCACCCACCCATACACGTACAGTGGTTTTAAACAAAATTTTAAAGGTATTACATACGAATTTTTTCATTTCATAATAAAAACGGTTTCCCTTAAAATTTTTGTTTTTTTAACCAAAAAAACCTCACAGTGGGGAAATTTGGGCATTTTCCAATTTATGCATTCTTTTAAACAACCCAATACTTTTTTATAAAGGTAATAAAAAAAACGTTAATTTTATTTCAAAGGGCCCTAACTTTTCATAATAAATAAAAACATTCTGTTTTGGGGAAATCATTAAAGGAGGGATAAAAACCCCTTACCCTCAATATTTTAAATTTGGGAAAATTGACTTTTGAAGTAAACATATATAAACAAAAAATATATAGACAAACGGGAAAACACATTAAAAAAAATTTATCATTGACCCCTGATAAATGGGAAAATAAAAATCCCAAAATTAAATTTCCCCTTTACCCCAGAAAAAATATTTTAAAACAAAAACAAAAAAAAACTAATTTTTAAAAAATTTAATACTGTTGAGAATAAATAATTTTACATTTTTTTTTAATGCCCCTCCATTGCCTGGTTTCCCTGATTTACCGGCACTTGAACACCCTTGAAAAAGTCTTTAAAATTTTTTCCCTGGATAAACCCCTTTTTTAAGTGTGTTTGTAGTATTAACCTGTGCTAGAAAAACCCCTTTAAAAAATGTACATCTCAAAAAAAAGGCTATTTATAGTTTTTTTTGTTGAAGCCTTGTGGATCATCATCCTTTGGAATTTGAAGAGTCACCCAACCCCCCTAAAAAAACTATTTCTTAATTCCAGTGGGGACTTTAAAAATTTTAAATTTTCCAAACTAGAGCTAAGAAAAGAATATTAAACCGTCTAGAACAGGACTTTTCTTTGTAACTTTTTAAAACTTTAAAACAGCGTAATTTTTAAAAAGCAATCCTTTTGGGTTCGGATTTGTGGATTTATGTTCTATTACTTAAGACCTTTAGTTTGAAATACTACTCGGCCTGTGCTCTTATTTAAGATTTTCCTCTGACTCCTTGCAGGGCATTCCCCTGATAAAGACAGAAGAAAGACATTTTTCTTTTTTAAAATTTGATTAAAAGGTTTTAGTAAATTTTATACCAAGTTTTATTGCTTTTTTCATTTAAAAATTAATTTAAACGTTGGGGAAATTTTTCCCCTCTGTATATTTAAAATTTCAATACAAAATTTCTCAAAAAATTAAATCGAAAAATTTTAAGAGATCCTCAAACACTCTCACTATTTTCGAGAGGTAATAAAACCCAAATTACAACAAAAAACAATAAAAAGTAACAACAAATTTTAATTTAAAAATGATTCATTATAATATGGGCAACCCTTGATAATTCAATCATAAATAACTCTAAATTTTAAAACCCCCCCACGGTTTAGATAAAAAATTCTCTCCCAAAAATTTTTTTTTTAATATTTTGGGTCCCTAATTTGGGTTGCACAATAGTTTACTGTTCTTGTAAATTTCCCTTTTTGGTTTTATTTAAAGACGAAACAAGCTTAATAACGCATTGCTGATGTCAATTAGCGGTTTTCGTTCTAACCAAAACGACCGGTTTCCCTTTTAACCGCGCAAAAAAATTTTTTTTCACCACGGACTGTGTTATTTTTATTTTATTGATTAGTAAATTTAATTTTTTTTGTTTTTTGAGTAATTTTTGATTAATATTACATTACCATCACTGTTGGGTTTTTTTAAATTTTTTTATTTTAATATTTTATTATTTAAAATTCTGAATAATGTTTATTTTTTTGTATTATTTTCCCATTTTATTTTAATTTTAAATATTTAATCCCTTTATTTGGAAGTGATTAACTTTCAAATAGACCCAAATTGTTTGTGGATTTGGGTAAAGAAAAAAAAACAAAAAATCAAAAAACGAAAAAAAACAGTTTATAGTAATTTAGAAGTGAAAGGTTTTTTTTTTTTAATAAATTTAAAAAGTGATTTGTTAGTACTTATTTAAACATTCAGAAAGTTTAAAAATTGTAAATTAAAAAATTTAATCTTTAGTGTAAAATTTTTTGTTGTTTAAAATTTTTGCCTCGTTTTTGGAGAGAGAAAAATTTTCTCTCGAAACAACCCTTTCAAAATGTCATAAAGGACCAATTTTTGGGGGTTTAAAGGAAATTTTTGCATGAAAAAATTTTTAAAATTTTAATTAATTAAAATTTTTTAATTATTTTAAAAAACAATTATTTTATTTCTCAAAAAGTTTCAACCCCCAAAAATGAAAGGGGGGATATTTTTGTATAAAAAATACCCCAAAAATTTTAAATTAAAATTAAAAATCATTTTGTGATTATGGTACAGTAATAGATGTTGTATTAAAGGTTATTTTTTATTTTAATAGTAATAGTTTGGTAATTAGAAGGGACTCAGTAGTCTCAACTTGACCTTTTGTACACTATTTCTTCAACAAAGACATTTTCTATTAATTTCATTTATTTTTCAAATAAACATTTTATTTTTAAGTGAGTTTTTATTATTAAATTTAAATACACATTATTATTTGGAATTGTGTTTGTTCGAGGAGTATTTTTAAAGTAAGTACCGTTTTTTAATTCTGCCACTGGTGCGCTTTCGTCAGGGGTTTTTAGTCATGCATGCTGTGTACTACTATCTTTGGCAAGCCAAGCGCCCTTAAAGGATCCCTTTCGACTGTACTTAAGGTTTTCAAATGACTGTTTAAAATTAAACCCGCGATTAAAAATGCCCCCAACTGTAAAGTTCAAGTTTTTTTGATAAGTTTTTTGTAACAAAAAGCAGGGGCCCAAAACTAACACTAGGCTACTAGGCGGAAACCTAGGGCCACAAACAAAAAAAACCGTTATCGTAGGTGGGCGGGGGGGGCCAATTTTTAGTCTTTACCGTGGGTTTGGGGGGGAGGGGGGCCCAGTAGTCATGACGTGTATACATGACATTGTATTGTATATTTAAAGGTCTTTTTTTATACAATGCAAAAGTGCAAATCTGAGGTCAAAAGGATGACCCATACAGCGATTCAAAGAATTTATTGTCATATTACTAATTCTTCCCAGTTATACGGCTATTTATTTAACAATTTCAGGTCTTTGTTGCTGATTATGTTGTTGATTGTTAACGATCGTAACGTAGGACTGCGTTATAAACATAACGTAGGGCCGCAGCATTTTGTAAAAAAAACTTTTTTAGAACAAAAATTGAATTTTTACTTTCTAAAACTAATAATTACCACTACTGCAAATGGAATACATTATTTTAGTATACGAACAAGTTAAGTTAGAGAATGCTACTTTACCAAACATGAGGTACGATATTTTACGTCTGAGTAGCAAAATAATGCTGCAGACTTGAATGTGACTTGCAACATATACAAATCTCTTAAAGGAGTACGTATTGAGTCTGAGAGACAACATTGATTCCTACAAAATAAACTTCATGACGTTGAAATAAAAAGACTAACAAAAAGGAAAGCTCTCCCTGGTGATTTTAATGGCAAAGATTTAAAGATTAATATATTCAATGTTGTAAATGACAGGCTGTACTCAGAATTGAATAAGAGGTTCTGAGTTTATTTCAGTCTTAATGAAGAATTTGGATTTTTAAACAACTCATCTTCAATTACCAATTCCCAATTAAGACATCAGGAGAAAAGCTTCTATTTTGGCTATAAAGTATCAAACCGACATAGATGGTGACTTTGGAGAAGAGCGTGTACAGTTCAAAGGCTTGTTGAAGTTATATTTGATGAAGATAGAGAACCTCACTATAAAAAAATTACCAAGACTCAGAGGAATCTACTCTTTGAGTATCTGCAATTGATTTGTGAAAAACAGTTGACAACATTATTTCCAAATATAAACACAGCTTTGCACATTCTTCTGTGCGTGATGCATATAGAGAAAGATCATTTAGCGTGTTGAAAAGAATCAAGAACTACTTGAGGAACTCGACTTCTGACAAAGATTCTAGATTCTACTTTGGCTAGTTTTGATGCAAATGATGAGCTTTTTCAAGTCTTAGAGTTTAACGATTTGATTAAAGATTTTACAGCCAAAAAAGCTATATAAGTGAGTGTTTAGAGTTTAGATTTATTATGAGTATGGAGTGGAGAGTGTCGATGTTAATCACTAATCCAACTTTATCCAAATTAAGAACATGACATTTTTCAATATAGGATAATATTGTGAGAATTGAACAATATAGATGTTTATTTGTTGCATTTTTAATATCTTTCTTTTTAAATACTATAGCCGATAGCGTAGTTGGTTACATCTCAGCTTCATAAGCTAAAGGTTCTCAGTTGGATCCCAGTCAATCATAACAAATTTTAAAAGGCATCAACTGATAACCACCGGCTGTTCATTTGTCATTGGGCTATTAATTAATGACACTTTCTAAGGAATAGTCGGCCTTAGTTTGTAACAATGACTACATTTGCTCATATACACTCATCACATTCATTCGAGATTCATATTGCCCATATCTTGACGATCTTGGCATCTTGAAAATAAAAGATTATAGTTCATATTATTTTGTTTTTACTTATAATGTCTTTTCAACTCTGTTTTTAGAGGCTTTTGTTGTCGTCTAAACATTGCCCCCCAAATTATGTTATTTATTTTAACAATTAACTGCAATACTAATTTATAATATAAAATAATTTTAGCAATATTAATAATTTTAACAACTAGCTGCTGTTTAGTAACTTTTTGAATTATATATTTTCTATAAATATAGAAATGTTTGTCAGAGGTTGTAGTTTTGGGGTTTTAGCCAAATTTGTAAACCAAGATTATTTAATTAGTAAACACAACATTTCAACCCATTTATATATTTAAATAAAACATTAGTAGCATTTCTAATCATTTATGAGTTGCTTTGAACGTTGTACCAATTTTAAAATTAAAATTAAAATGAACATTATGTATTAATTTGAAATGTGCTTTATGCTTTAATTCCATAATCGTGACGTTAAAGGATACAATATAATTGCTAGCATCCATAAATGTTTTTCAATTAGTGTTTTGGTGTATATCTTTAAAATATCTGAACTACTCACTTGCTTCAACGTAAGATTGAAATAAGGTACATTTTAATTTCAATTATAATTTTAATCACTATATTAGAGTATGGCAAAGAAAAGAAATAACTGTTCAGTCCCAAACAGAACCGAGAGAACCTGGATTTGATAGAAATAACAATATTACAACCATTACACTAAGGTAGTTTTCCCTGCTACTAAAAAAATTCTAGAAAATAACAAAATGCATTTTTATTATTTTTGAAATTACTAGAACAACAGCAGGGTAAAAAAAAACATAAAAATCTTTAAAATATTGGTCACACGCCCTGAATTATTAGTCTTGAACAAAGCAAAAAATCTAAGTGAGGCTGCATCGCCGCGATATCTAGCATGTTATTATTTTGTCCAGCAGAAGTTTTTTGGACAGTGAAGCAGTTTCAAGTCACCAGCCCAGTGTAATGATGTGCGATTGTGAGATGTTTTAACAATCAAAATGTTCATGATCAAAATGTTTCTCTTATAGATTGTTTCGATTTCATAACGAGATGTATCTGCAATTGAGATGATTATCTTGCTTCTTGCATTTGTTTAGGCCGACGTTAGTTTTGAGAAAACTTGTACACGATACTATGATCTAGTATTCCTAATTAAAAACTATTGATAAAAATTGTTTTGTTTTCTTATCCCATATGAATTGTATATCTGAGTGAATAATGTAATTAATTTATATGCAGCGTTATTTATACTTTATTAAATAAAGCAATTTTGACATGGTCTACTCACTTGTTTTACTTATTGAACGTAATTTTAACTTTCAATTTTCTAAATTTTACCATGCCATAACGAGTAAAACATAATTAGGTCTTCCTGCTGCTTGACTATTCATTCTTACATATTCTTGGGTAGTTTTAATTAATAATGTACATTATATCCATTATCAATGCATAAAATAAAATTATATTATTTTAAAATTATAATTAATTAGTTTAGTTATAGTATCATAACTTGTCATTGTTTAAATATTTAACGGATAGCAAATCCAAATAGACACCTAAGGTCATACAAACATTTTGAATGGGAAAAATAGTCTTTTAGGCCTACGAGAGTAAATAGAAACAAAGAGAAATCATTAAAAACATTTCGAATAGTCATCATTTTGTTAGCTAGGAACTGCGTTACGAGATGTGTTTAACGAATAACAAATACCATTAATCCTTTTGGTGCCAGGTTACTTTCACATTTCCTATGTGAAAAATGCCATGCCATTTTTGGTGAAATTGCAAGGTTTCAAACAAACTTACGTAGCATCTATGTTTTTGTCATATTTATATAAATCTTTTTTTTTAACTGAAGGAAAAGAAGGGCTCTTTGTAATGAAATATAGTTTACTCTGCTAATTAAAAAAAAAATGTTTTATTAAAACAAAATATTTGGTACCAAACATTTTTTTAAATGTTTTTCCTCTATTTTGAAGGTTTAAACACCATATTTACAAAATATGTTTAGAATTTTTCTCTGATTTAAAACTCTGTTTTCTCATTTTATAGAGAATTTTAAACTGAACAAGGCAAATAATTTCACTAACCATATTAAAAATTATTTCATTTTATAAAAACATAATTTAAGTGCTGCATTTTGGTTACCTAGCAACATACAAACTAATTATTGAAATCTTTAACGCAGTTTTTTCTGAAATAAAACTGAGATTGTTGATTTACGTCTGTAATGTTCTAATAGTTACAAAATAAGTTTACGAATATACAAAATAAGCTTACAAATATATAGCTCACTGTCGGATAAATATGAGGTTTCCAGATGAAGTTATATCAGCAATGAATTTGTCATATACATTAACATTGTTTTAGCCTAACCTACTAGTACTAGCAACTATCAGGATCACTTACGTTTTGTAATAACGTTAGCAAAAGTCTTTTGTCTTCTGCTGGAATAAGTGTATCGTCACTCATTTTAATAAACTTCTAAGTAGATAAAAAATAATTATTGTGCACAAGCTAGATAAACAAAACACAAACAAACATTATAACGATACGCTACATTGGCGCGAAAGACGAACTCAGCTGCACTGACTATTGACGTAGTCTAATGTTTACTGCAATCAGTTGCGGAATTTTACGAAAGAAAAGTGCGAAACTGACGACGGCGATTATTGTCGATTCGTCTGGTATGACTTTGGCGGCAGATTGATGAAAAATAGTGATGTAGTAAAAAAAATACGGCGCGGTTGATGTAGTAAAACCAAATGTCACAGTAACAGACTCACGAAGAATGTCAGCTGCTTTCACGCCCTTAGCATTATGAAAACTAATCGTAACATGTACTTTACAGTTGGAGTATTTAAAATTGGGGGATAAATTTTAAACAGTCATAAGTGACCTTAAATACAGTCGAATGGATCTACAACGGCAGCTGTGGCTTGCCAACAGTGTGCATGCACTGAGCGCCGAGACTGCAGCGCTACAGCAGCGGGATTCCAAAACAGTACTTACTTTAAAAACATGCCTCCTAGTTGCAGGATATTAAAACAAACCTCTGAACATCAATTAGAATAATGCTCCAATGTACAGAGCACGGAGTTAGTAAACAGCCATACCTGGGATGAGATCTCATTTACTGAAAACATAAATTGATTTTGATACTTGTAGCCAATTTATTAAATGTATTTGTTTAAGGTAGAAGGGTCAAATAAATATGTTTGTTCTGCCATACAGAAAATAAAATAATTAATAAATACTAAAAAATTATTGTTTTACCAATGCACTGCTTATAATCGTAGCTTGGTTTAAATCCCTCAAAGCAATCACATCGGAAACTGCCTTGCAAGTTAACACAACGGCCGTTGATACAGATATTTGGTTGAGTAAGACACTCGTTGACATCCCTGCAGTCATCAGAGGTGCCCACCTGTGAGTAGCCCTCTGGACAGTCACACATGAATGAGCCAATCAGATTCTTACAGTTGAACTTGCAGTTATTGGCTGGGGTTACACACTCGTCAACATCTGTCATATAATAGACACTTTACTATCACTTTCAAAAACAATAACAACAAATTAAATGGAAGATGACTGATTATAATATGGTCAAACCTTGATAATTCAAACCTAAATAACTCTAAATCCTTGAAGAGTATAATACTATAAAATCTCCCTGAACTTCTAAAACAGTCAATGCTTATTGCGCTTCTATAACTTGAATACTGTATTGTTAAAACCTTAATTGACAGTATAATTTAATCGATATTCTAGCTACTAATATCTCTGTAAGTTAAAGTTCAAATCAAGTCACTTCTATTACTCAAAGTGTAAGATGAAGCACCTTAATAAATTGAAGTTCAGCAATTGAATTAGTAATCGAGCCAACAATTGCCAATGCAAACTTTCATGTTGAGTCAAAAATCTCTCCCACCACACTAGATATGCACTTAGTTAAATGAATACTTATGCATGTTATTTACTGTATAGAGATCTAATCATCTGTAATCTCTACACTTTTTAAAATAAGACTTTTTGGTAATGCACCTAAATTCTGTAGTTTTTTTGGTTCAGATGTGCATTTTTCCACTAGTGTGGTATCATCAGTGACACAGTTAAAATTAAGCAGTAAAAAAATAAGCTGAAGAACAAAGTTATATTAAATATATCTTCTTTATTGTTGATGAGGCTATACCAACACAAATGAAGATTTTCACAATGGCATAGTTTTCAAAACAATAAAAGAAATAGAAGACAGCACCAACAAATATGACAACACATTTTAGATGTAAGAGGTTGAATATAATAATATAATAATGGGCCACTTGGCCCTAATTATGGCTCTTTAAATAAAAGTTTTTTAGTTCATTTCAGCACCGGGAAATCTGTCAACACTGCCAATACCAATTCTCTCATTCAAAACAAAACGACCCACCTCCCCCCCTACACACCCTTCCAGGGTGGTTTTTTATAAGGTCCCTACTTCCCACTGTTGATCGACCTCACTACCAGTAAAAGAAAAACATGCAAAGAAAGTGGCGATACACAAAACCGCGCTGGTCCATCCTTGTTTTTAGTGAAGTCACTGTACAAATAATTGTAAATATTTAAATGTAACTTTAACCTCTAACTTAGTTTTTATTTAATAATGCTACACTAGTGGCAACATGTGCTCTGAACCAAAATACCTGCAGGATCTAGAGGAATCACTAGAAAATTAATAATATAATTAAAATTAGGTCCTGCCCTGGTAAAGAAGTAAAAACCTTTTATAGCTTGAAGTCGGTCTTTTTCAAAATCAGTAAATCAAACTTTGTTTACTTTAAATATTCTTTGACTCTTCATTTTTTTTGTCCCTTCAGGTTCAAGTTGTGAAAAAAGTTTACTATAAAAAGTAACTAAGATTAAAATAAAAGAACAAGTTTCTTTAAAACCCAGCAAAAATAACAGTTTTACAATTTGTTTAACATTAAAATAGTAATATCTGTTATTATTTTAATAAAAAACACATATTTTTCATTCATAAAATTAGTCATTTATACTATGTTTGATGTAAGAATGAGTCTGGGCCTATATAAAATATAACATGAAAACCACTACATAGGTGACAAACAACAGTATATTTGATTCAGAACCCTTCCGTAAAAAACAAAGGAATACAGTGGAATCTTCAAAGCATGAACTTCAATTGCACATTTTTTTTTTAAATCTTCTTGAACTTCTCATAACACTAAATGTTATAAGTACCTTTATCACACAAACTTTAAGGACCAACTTCCGAAACCAAACAGGAATTTTGTTCGATTTTGGAAACAACAAGAATTGTTATAGCACAAATATCAAGATATACCTCTATACCATAAAAGTTACCTTTACAAGACGAATTTCAAAGGTCAAAACCTGAGTAAGACTAATTTGTACTTCCAATTCATTTTTGTTGAAACAGGAAAATTTAACTTCTAAGTGACCCGCAACTTCTGTAATTGCAGATGGTATTAGACAGTTCCATCTGTAGTGTCTGGGAGTTACTTTGACTTCCAAAATAAAATGGAAGAGAAAATAAAAGTCAGAATTAATGCAGCAAATAGATGCTACTGGAGTCTCCTAAAGCTATTCACAAGTAAACTACTGTCAAGACCCACAAAAATAAAAATGTATATAGCTATTCTACAACCTGTTTTATTGTATGGATCTGAGTTGTGGACCCTAACAATGTATAACAAAAAAAGATTGATTACATTTGAAAACAAAATTTTAAGAAGAATATATGGACCTACCTATGAATCAGGAGTGTGGAGAATGAAAAAGAACAGAGAGCTTAGAGAACTGTACAAGAGACCTGATATTGTGGCGGTGGTTAGAAGCAGAAGAATAAGATGGCTTGGTCATGTGAGGAGAAGGGAAGAAGAAAAAATTATAAGAAGGGTATGGATGGGGAAACCAGCAGGAGGGCAACCTCTATGATGACCAAGAATAAGATGGGATGACCAAGTGGAACAGGATGTGAGAAGTCTTGTTGGAGACATCGAAATGGCAGAGAATAGAGGACTAAGGAGGCAACTTGTTGGCGAGGCCAAAAATCACCTTGGATTTGAGTGGCCACAGGAGTAAGTAAGTATTAGACAGTTCAGATTTATTTCGGTTTAGTTTAATTCTATTTTGTGATCGGTACCGTTCAGTGTGACCAACAATATAGTTAGCATTTCTCATAGTACTGCTTCAAGTGTTGAATTTAAGAGTAAAGTGATCAATGTAGATACTGTAGTATTTAGTGTATTAATTACACTTACAATGAATGATTTGTTCTACAGTACAATATATGAAAGCGAACCTTTATATGTACTACGAATTTTGCCCATTTTAACTTCACTACTCCGAACCTCTCTAACACGAATACCTTGATAGCACGAATATTTTTAAATCCCCTTCAGATTCATGGTATTGAGGTTCTACTGTATTTGGGTTTTCCTACAATTATAAAATACATATATGAAATAATGTTACTAAATGAAATTTTTAAACCTTAAAGTATTAAATGCTTTGAGGTGTTCTGTGTGTAACATTCTGTAAAAGAATATTAACTATTGTAATATTATTATAATATTTGATTTATGATAATATTACAACAATATACAATTTATACACCATTAAGTCTTGTTTAGTAGATGGAAGGTATTGCCTTACCAACACAGTGTCGACCATCAGGTGCCAGGGAGTAGCCATATGGACAGATACAGCGGTATGAGCCTGGTACATTATGGCATCGAAAGGCACACTGGTTATTTAATTCCAAGCACTCGTTGATATCTTCACAGGCCTTACAAACAAATAATCATTACAATACCAATTAACCTATTAATATAGTTTTAAAATCTATTTAAAAATGGAGTGGTTGCATGGAAGTATTTTCTCATGAGTGGTTATCCAGAGACTACTGTAGTCTATGTAATATAATTTTTTTTTTCAAAAGATTTTTCCCCCTAATATTTTGGTTGAGGACTATCATGCAATTTAACATTGTTTTTATTTATTCGTATGAATTAGAAAACGTCACAAATACTATGCATGTTGTGACTGGTAAATTGTCAAATTTTAAGTTATTATTAAACTATATTCTACTCAAGTCAAAACAGTTTTTATTGATTTTGTTTTCTATATAAATTAGTAGAGTACCTTCTTAAAATCAGTAAATTTCACAAAATGCATTTAATGATAAAAATAATTTTTTCTAAAGCCATTTATTTAGAAATCTTTAATTAATTAAACTTGGCAATGTTTTTTTTATATTTTTGGGTATATTATTATAATTTCTTGGGCTGTCTTACTTTAAATACATTGGTGAATTTTCAAAAAGTTTCAGTCTGTGTTGAATAAATTTTATGATTTAATTTTTATGCCTATTATCATGTCTGTATTTAGGTTACCTCTCAATAAATCTATTCAAATTTTGTTTTATAAAACACGCATTTTCCAAATATAATGACTATAACATTAAAATTTTCAGGTTCAAAAAATCCCCTACAAGGTGTCGTAGGAGAAACTTAAGTTCATATAGATTTTTTTAAGCTTAAAACTGTAATGTCTAGAGTTTAGTTCCCAAAACTGAAAAACATACCATATTCACTATGGCAAAACAACATGATAAACAATAAGTTGGCTGAACACACTACTTATGTCTTTTTAATACTACACTGAAAATATTTAAGAATTAAGCTTACTCTGTATAATTTGAACTTGATTTTTCGAATGTAAATTCTAATCAATACCAATACCAAAGAATTTGTTTGAATTTTAAGTTTTAAAAAGTGTTTAGTTTACAATGAAATTTTCCCCCTAAAATGTGTTGACCATTAAACAATCAATTATATGTGTATTTTTATACATTCATGGAGAAGCTATTAATCTGAATTTAGTTGTTGGGTTTATTTCATGGGTTACAATGCTGCACAGGATATCAGTGCTACACACCAAGCTTGCTGTCATCGGCACGGCACTTTAAAACAAATTAAATGTAGCTATTTTGTATGTCACTGACATGAATGACAAATAAACTAGGACCCAGCACAGACACCTGGAGAACTCAAACTTTACATAACCACATTCTGATTTAAAAACCTGCTTTAGTTTATGTTGCTTTTGTTAGACGAATATTAAGAAAACAAACTCAATTAACTAATTTTGATTTCCATAATTTTCCAATTTCAATGTTAGAATGACTTGAAAAAAACAAACAGTCAAAAGACCTAATTAGATCAAAATCATAAAAGATCATGGATGTCTTAGGAGAGAATGAAATAAACCTTAAAATGAGAAAATCATATATGCATGAATTTTTAAGAATCTACAATATTTTATCCTATTTTGTTCAATTATTAAATTAGTGGCAGTATTTTGTAAACTGTAGCTGAATTAGTGATTTCTATGTACAGTGATTAGTGACTAGCTAATCTATACAGTAAATCGTGTTGTGACTGTATTGCTATACTGCTACTAATGCTACATTGTTAATAGTGTATTGCAATAAACTCAGTGTTGCGTATCAGTAAAGTCCCTTGAATGCAATTCACAATACTATATCTATTGAAAGTAATTGTTTAATTTCCTTCCTACTATCGTATGTAGGCTAACCAAGTTAGGTTACATAGGCCTATATGTAACCTAACTTGGTAAAACCTTCAAATCATGTTTAAGATTTGCTATATTATGTTACTTTATGTTAGGCTACGTAGTAATAGGCTCAATTAATTGCAAATATATTAATTATTACATAATAGTATAATTTGAATTACCAGGTATGAGTAGAATCAAATAGGTTACATTAGAACTTTCCAGTAGCTTCATGAAGCTATACAACTTCTATGTTATAATTAATAGTTATGTGTAAATATTACCGAATAGACTACTTAAAACAATAAACTTATTTTATTTATGCTTTAATATTAAACTTTTGACAATTATAGGATAAAAGATGTCATACTGTCGTATTTTGACATATTGACGACAGAATGTTCTATAACTTTCTTTTTGTTGTCATATGTTCCATGGCTTCTGGAGCCTTAGGGGTCAAGTTTGTTCTTGAAGTTCTAGATTGTAACAAATGTGTATAAGGCGGCTGCACCGCTGCTAGTTTCAGTTTTTGAGTTTTCAGTCAGTGAGTGATTGTTCAGTTCGTTAGTGTGGAACAACTCGGATATTGCGGTAGTGCAAATCATTGTGAGTTGTGAGTTTAGTGTTATTGTGTTTCAAGGTGAATAAACGCTCGTGTACTTAAATTGCACGTGTGTTATTTTTGTGTCCCTAGTGATATACTGTATAGTAATTGCTAGTGTGTGACGACAATTGGCGACCGTGACAGGATATTACTACAGGATGAAAATCGACCAAATGACAACGGCGATGTTGCGAGCGGCGCTGGAGGAGCCTGGTTTGCCGACGGGCAGTGGAAAATGTGACCTCGAGTTACGTTTACGCCAGGACGTACAGGATAAAGGACAGAACCCAGAGGAGTTCGACTATCAGGAGCCCCCACCACCAGTAGCGCCGACGGATATGGTGAGTAACATAATCGCGCAAATTTCGGCGCAGCTAGCAGCCTAATCAGAAAAGCTAGCAGCCCAGTCAACAGAGATAAAGAATGAATTGGTTTCCCTAAACAATAAGATAAGCGAAAATTATATAAAATTGGATACTAAAGTTAAAAGTTTAGAATCTGATGTAATTGATATGGTTGAATCATTCTCGAAATTTCAAAATGATGTTGAAACTGAAGATGATCCAATTAAAAGTGCTATTCAAAGAGCTCTTTCCCAGTCTACAGAGAAGGAAGATAGTAATGATGTAGATCTTCTCTCTGAACTCCCAGAACCAGCTCATAAAAAATATGATGATTTAATATCACTTGCAAAAGGTAATGAGTGCTTCTGAAACTAGTCAAGAAAGTGATAAATCTCAAAATGAGGATAATGCCGAAGCACAGATGTCTCAATCAATAGAAAGTGATGACAATGATCAGTTAGAAATCAGTAGTTGTAAAATAATTGAAGAGGTGTGCAAACATGAAAATGTATCCAACAACGAAGATGAAAGTGAGGGAGAACAAGAATGTATAATGAAAGAAGAAGTAGTTGAGGAAAGTCAGTCAAATGAGACCATTGAAATTGATAATGGTGATATGAAGGTGGATGTTGAAGAAGTAACAGAGCAAGTAGAAATGGACGAAGAAATTGTTTTAGAAGCTATTGAAATGAAAAAAGAAGAAACTGAATTTGATAAAGATGAGTGTGCTATCCCATCTTTATCTAAAGAAGAAGAATGTGAAACAGAAGTCTTCAGCCGTTATGGTTACCCACGATGGCCTGACGGATAATGGCAGCCAATTTACATCAAGACAGTGGCTGCAAACTCTAGCTGAATGGGGCATTGAGCACTGGACTACGCCTGTCTACCATCCACAGGCAAACCCTGCGGAAAGGAGGAATCAGAAACTCAAGAAGATGTTCAGGATTCATTTGTTTGACAAAGAACATACCAAATGGGACCAACACCTGCATGAGTCTCTTCTGGCCATCAGACAGCGGGTAAACCGCGTCACAGGCTTCTCGCCGGTGGAACTCTTTCTTGGACGGCCCATAAAAAGAACCGGTGATTGGAATATCATCCACGGACGAGAAGAGGAACCGGTGGATCCTGCTGCCTGGAATGATGAAAATCAAATCAAGATTCAACGCATGAATCGTCAGGCAGAAATTCGTTCAAGGAGAGAGGCGGAGAATAATGATGAGCCTGAAGAAACTGATTTCAAGCCAGGTACACTAGTGCTTCGCCGAAATCATTCCCAGAGCAACAAACTTCAGAAGTTCCATGCGGGAATGGCACGGAAGTGGCTCGGGCCATTTGAGGTGGAAAGGAAGCTGGGGAATGGAGTGTACCTCCTGAAATCCGATCCACCGATCAAAGTCCACGCTTCGGAGCTGAATAAACTACCTCAGACTCTTCGAGAGAACACCCAAGCCGAAGAAGAGGATCAACCACGGATACCTCCTTCACAGGCTGGTGATGAAGCTGCTGAATCCAACGAAGATCAACGAACACCGATACTTCTGGATGATCAGCATGATGAAGATTTTAGACTTAGGAATAGATATAATTTAAGACCTAGAAAAGTAAGAAATGTATAAAACAGATATTGAAGGTTTTAGGGGGGACAATTGTCGTATGTAGGCTAGCCTAGTACTAGGCCTATATGTAACCTAACTTGGTAAAACCTTCAAATCATGTTTAAGATTTGCTATATTATGTTATTTTATGTTAGGCTACGTAGTAATAGGCTCAATTAATTGTAAATATATTAAATATTACATAATAGTATAATTTGAATTACCAGGTATGAGTAGAATCAAATAGGTTACATTAGAACTTTCCAGTAGCTTCAAGAAGCTATACAACTTTTATGTTATAATTAATAGTTATGTGTGAATATTACCAAATAGACTACTTAAAACAATAAACTTATTTTATTTATGCTTTAATATTAAACTTTTGACAATTATAGGATAAAAGATGTCATACTGTCGTATTTTGACATATTGACGACAGAATGTTCTATGACTTTCTTTTTTGTAAGAGAAAATCACTTACTTATTCCGTCGTACAGCTCTTGTGTGAATAGTATATTCAGAACATGTTTCGCCGTAAGTACGGCGAAACATGTTCTGAATATACTATTCACACAAGAGCTGTACGACGGAATAAGTAAGTGATTTTCTCTTACAATTTGATTGAACAGCTCAGGGGCTAAATAATGTATATGAAAAAACTTTCTTTTTGTTGTAATATGTTCCATGGCTTCTGGAGCCTTTGGGGTCAAGTTTGTTCTTGAAGTTCTAGATTGTAACAACTGTATATAAGGCGGCTGCACCGCTGCTAGTTTCAGTCTTGAGTTCTCAGTCAGTGAGTGATTGTTCAGTTTGTGTGGAACAACTCGGATATTGCGGTAGTGCAAATCGTTGTGAGTTCAGTGTTATTGTGTTTCAAGGTGAATAAACGCCCGTGTACTTAAATTGAGCGTGTGTTATTTTCGTGTCCCTAGTGATATACTGTATAGTAATCGCTAGTGTGTGACGACACTACCACAAGGTGCAACTTCAATATTAAATAAATAACAACAATAAATAAACAATTGAAAAGCCATGTAAATTAACATTGTGAATCTAATAACTTGAATACCCGCATACAAGTGTACTTGTATTTTGAGTGTACAAAATACAAGTACACTTGTATTTTGTACACAAGTGTAGCCACAAAATTTTGAAAGCAAACAGAACAAACAGCCACTCTCGAAAACGTGCCAATTCATATGGTCCGATTAAAGCATTTATCTGAGAAAGTTGGAAAATATAACAGTTAGGCGACACCTGTAGCCTGCACAAGTACTGTAGGGTTAAATATTTAATATTGTTTAATGTCCAATGTGACAATTTTTATTAGATTAGTTGCAGCTTCTATTAAGTAAAACAGTTACCCTGAGTGGTAGAACATAATGATTTTTAGATTTAGAATGTGCATTATCTTTTTCATTCTTCAGATAGTTTTTGTTTTTCATAACTAAAAAACACAAAATAAATTTTTCATAATACAAACTATTACACTTTTCTTTTTTTTTTTTTATTCTAAATATCCTAATTTTTACAACTTACAATCGTCTAGTGAAGAAGGGGCCAGTGGCCCCGAAATATTTCACTAACCAATTCTTTGTGATGTGATTGTATCTATCTACAGTGTACCAATTTACCAAGTTTACCAGTTATGCTGCTTTACTTTCCTTTTATTACTACTGAAATCCTAGGCCTAGGGATCCAAATTTAACTTGTAATTAATTAGTCAGTAGAGAGTATTATTAAATTGTATTTTTAAAAGCCAATTTTTTACTCAGGTTCCTTCTATATGCAATTACTCACCTGCATCGGCCCTGGAGCAAACCCATCAGAACAGGAACACTCAAAGCCTCCAATAAGGTTGGTACAGGTCCCATTTCCACATATACTGGATCCACTAATGCACTCATTGTCATCTGAAGATAAACCCATATTCATTATTGCCAACTGAATATTATGAACTCGACTTTCCTTATAATTGCTTTAGAGTTTAAACACTAATCAATAACGATCCAACCAATCCAATAATTATATTAATGTTATAATACAAAATTTTAATTTATTACAATCAGTTAATATGTAAATAATATGGGACACCCTTGCATGCTTCGTATGCCAACCCCGTCACTCACTGCCCTAGTTACACCTCGGCATGTGACTTTTGATTAAAAATAATAATAGGTTAACTATATAACATAAAATTACAATATTAAATCTGTTTACAGTATCTCATTTACATTACTTGCGCATAAATCACCTACCTATAAATTTGTATAAACACCCAGTGATATTACTTAGCCTATTTTCAAACATCTTCATTTCATTAGATTTTGTTTAATAGCTGAGTATTGATTAAATAAATAAAATACCTGCATTAGATTACCATTGAAACCTTTGCAAGTCTAGTAGAGTGGATCCCTACAATCGAATGAGAATAAAACCATGCCTACAACCTTCTCTGGTTTAACATTAGGAAAGATCTGACCTTCTCAATATTACAAACACCATTATTTACATTCCAACAGCTGTTATAACTTTTTGGAAAGCATTATTTACATTTGAACAGCTGTTACTTTGTGACTCATTTAAATCTCCCTCCATGTTATTATTATGGTCAAAAAGCGTACTTTTAGGGCTTCCCATACCCTACAGGGCAAAAATGTTCAAAAATTAATACCTTATTGCACAACTATGAATAGAGGCAAATTTTATGACACCTCAACCGTTTAAAATGGTCCAGAAATGAGGAAGGAGTCCCATTGACCAAATACGGCTTCACGTATTATATCAGCAATATCAGATTCTTGAATTGCAGTATTTGTAAATATAGGCCCAAAAAAACTCACTTCTTGTCACATCCTATTAAAATACTACATCAGTTTTGTAATAGGATAATAACTTTAGGCTAAAGAACTCTGTTTTTCTGTTTAAATCTTAAAATATCATCATAATTCTTTGCTATAATAGTAAGTTTTACTTTACTTTCAAATTTAATATTCTTTATTGATATAAATACAGCATGTGTGTGTGTAAAAAACTGTGTCATTGTCTTACAGCTAAAATCACAGAAAAATCTTTATTTTATAATTTACATTGCTATCCAGTCATTTTCATAAAATTAAACAGATTATTTTACTTTGTGCCAAATTTTTCTAGAAAATATTTTTCTTTTAATATTCTCTACCAGGGTGTATATAAAGGGACCCAGCTTCGACTGTTACATATTTAAAAAGACTGTTTGTCAGGTCAATAAAGCAAATAATGCTGTATAACATGTGTCCTTACGTGATTTGTTTTCAGTCTGTGTATATGTTTTTTATAAAGATTTGAATTTCTCAAAAACAGTTTGATGTACAATACTGAATATTGGTATCTAATTTAATCTTTAAGAGACAGATTTCATGTAAAAAGACTGTATGCAGTGGCGTATTTAGGGGGGGGGCTATAGGGGCTGTAGCCCAGGGCGGCAGAATTTAGGGGGCGGCAAAGGAGTTGGAAGTTACCAGGCATGTAATGGTATTTTGAGAATATTTGAAAATTAAGGGCGTCAATGTCAAGTACAAAGTACTGTTCTTTACAAAATATTATCAAGTTACGACTGTCATCTAACTGTGTTACGAATGTATGTATAGAGCGAGAGTGGCAGAAGTTGTGTACTTTTAGGTGGGTCCGGGGAAGAGGGGTAGAGGAAGACGTATGTATGTCTGATGTTCGCCACCAACTCGCGCCCCTACCCCCTAAATTTTACTTTCCAGCTTAGCATGCATACTTACAACTTATATATTACTTGATTTATTATTGTAAATTGTTCTTATTTCTTTAAACAATTCTACTAAATTAGTCATATTACAACATTTGTAAACTAAAATACACCACTAACATTTCAATTAATAACACGATTAAAATAAATTGGTTTTAACTTAGTGTTCAGCTTATGTTGATACCTACTACCTACTAAGTTTTTAGTACAACATTAGCTATGATACAAACAAAGGGCGGGGGGGCAGATAGCCGTTATATCCCCTAGGCGGCAAAACGTGAAATACGCCACTGGGTGGGGGGGGGGCGGCAAATTATGTCTAGCCCAGGGGCGGCAAATCTTCAAATACGCCTCTGACTGTATGTCTAAGATTATTGGTTTTAAAATGGCAGCTGTCTAAAAATGTCAAAGTCTAATATAAAAAACTGCACATTTCACCCAAAAATGCTAAAATACAGAATTTGTACACTGCATTACACCAAATTCAACGATATGTCAATTTAAAAGATTGGGTCAAAATAAAAGAGCAAACTTATTTTTTGTGACAGAAAGCATATATTTATTTACAATTGTATATAAATATAAATGACAATATCTATACAAATATTGCAGATCGTTTTTTTATGGTACAAATGCAGTACAAGTGAACGTTACACAACACAAATATATTACAATATAAGCACAAAATGCACAAATATATTACAATACAAGTACAAAATGCACAAATATTATGGTGATCAATTTTGGTGAACCACGCTCACCTTCCTCAGACCAGAGGGATTAACAAAAGAATGGAAAAGGTGTTCAAAAAGTCAATTTAGAGGCCTACAACCACGTGACCCTAATTGGCTGGAATTGGGTGGGTGGGTGGGTCATTACCACGAAAGGTTTCCTGTATGGAATGTGGGTGGATCATCACCAATGTACCTGTTTGGGTGGGATGGTAGGTCATCACTTCTGAGCACGTGTATGGGCTTGAGGGATCCGACATTATCGCAAGATAACAGTGTCAAGCAACATCGAGGAGGGTTACCGTCCTTGTTTATAGCTCATCTGCCCACTGGAGGTCGTTTGGAAGTCACTTTAAGCTGGTGATCCCAAGGATAAATGTTCTTAACCCTAATTTCCGCTGGTGAAAAAAGGTCTTCTTTAACTTTTTTTACTTTGACTTAGTGGTCGTGTCGATGTCATAAGCATTTTAAAAAGATTGTTTTGACATTGTGCTGGTCTAGCTATTTTCAAAAGGGGTGCTTGTGATTCACGGAGGGCCTGATAATTTAGTTCTATGTGAGAGAGAAGGGGTGTTGGAGTCACTATTGAGATGGTATATCTGTTACAAGTCCTCTTCTTCATTTCATCTTTAGATATTTCTAAGAATATTTCTGTAGATATGTCTAAAATAACACAATAACATTCTCTTTTTTGTCTATTGCATCAACTATTGTTTGTACAAAATGACTACTGTGTAATTATTGACCTGCCTGATCTGAACCTATATTGGTGGTAGTCATATACCATTTTCCTAAAAATATTTTACCAATTATTGGTTGAGAATTACTATGTCATATATTTTTTAGAAATCTGGCAGCAAGGAAGCCTAAAGCTACCTATCTCTTCAATATTACCTTTCTTAATGATTGGACTTGCTCCAATTTTTAGTTTTTTCTTTCTTTTTTTTTTTTTTTTTTTTTTTTTTTTTTTTTTTTTTTTTGAATAAACCTGTGATTTAAGATGGATCGATAATATGAGTCAAACTCTCATATTTTTTCTCTTTTTAAAATCTATAATAATACATTAGTTTATTTGTTATTATTATCACAGTTATTTTGGTGGGTAAGGTAAGTGAGATATATGGGGTATATTAAATTTTCTTTTGAAATACTATGTACAGTATTAATGCAATAATATTAATACTGTACCAACCCATACAAGTACAGTGGTATTGGTTCAACCAGAGTAAATATTACGTGAGTGATAAGAAATAGTTGAGGCGGGGCAACTAAGTAATGTGGAATCAGCCATTCAATATGGTAATAGCTTTGAGTGATGCTTTGACAGCATAATAATAGAACTAGCATCAAAATGTTTTCCTTTTCATAGCATTTCTCTGTAGTTTTGGGCTGCGGTTTTTTTCTTTGTTGCAGGCCTCTACATTTAAGAAGTGACTGACAGCTTGCAGAACATGCTATAAACTGATAACATGATAGATATTTGAATTTAGTTTATTGTCTGAATTTTCTTTTTGATATTTGTGTAAATAATGTTAATTTATGATTTTTTTAAATTTAATTAATGAATTTATTAATCATTAGTTTTATTAACATTTTCTTTTTTTCACAGTTCTGTTTTTCACAAGAATATTCTTCTAAGAATGAATGAAATTGTGTTATGTTTTATTTATTGAATAATATATGTTTTGTTTAATAGGACAAAGTAGAAGTAACATTCTCACTTTTATTATTATATAGAATAAGGAATTTTTTTTCAGTTCATTTCATGTTATGTAAAACATTTATTAGGAAGACAATTGTGTAGAATCAAAACAAAATGGAAGAACCATTGTCAGTAAATAATGAATGTATGATAGTTGTACTGAACAGAATCAAAAATCCAAAATTTGGTCTGGCTGTTCTCGAATTATTATCCAGTCTAAAACACAGCTTATCTTAAACATATGCTAGGCAAAATTTCAGACTCACCGATACATCTCTTGCCTGTTCCATCCAGCACGTAGCCAGCAGGACACTCACATCGGAAAGATCCATCAGTGTTGATGCAGTCGCCCCCATCACAAGCATGAGGCATGAATGCACACTCGTTGAGGTCCTCTCCAGAGTCCATTCGACCTGCTCCTTGAGGACACAGTTTCCAAAACTCCTCTGAAATATTATTCCTTCTTCAATTTGCTGTAGTTTAATGGTTTAGATTCATTAAAATAGACACAATCTAAACATAACTAACTATCTTTATGACTGTTAATTATTGACATTTCTTAAGTTACATTGGTCTCAGAGGAAATAAACAATTCATATCCACATAAATAGCGTTGAATATCTATTACAAATGTACTTTTAGTATTACGTAGTGCTAAACCAATGATGATTTTGGTAGCTGAACTGTCACTAATGTGATCTCCCAGCTATTTCAACTGCCAAAAAAAGCAGCCCCTCTGAGAGCCTACAACATTACAATTACAGTACAACCTTGATTATCCGGCCTTGCTTAATCTTTATCCGGCTGTCCTTGTCAACCGGCTTAACAATCAGAGGTAAATAATTTATGAGATAAAATTACAAATATGCAAAATGCCAATCAGCCCCGCAAACAAACTCAAACACGTGTTTTTGAGTTTTGCATCTTGAGCATTGCTGGCACTTTTCCTTTATCTTGTCATAATTTACCAGTTGTCTCTGCATAATGTGCCTAAAAATCTGGGCGCATTGTCTTATTGATGATCAATTTGTCTTATTGATGTTGTTTATTTATTAAGGAAAAGTTCACGCTTGTCCTTCACACAAATATCTTTGCTTTGGTTTAATTATTCACCTACCTAAGTAAATTTGTCTTCATAATTGTCTTACCTTACCCTATTATCTTGACATATAATTTGTTCACTTATTAAAAAATGAGAGGGGTTTTCACTTATTTCATTTATCTAAGGTTTGAAACCATTTTAACAACATCTAAGAAAACAATTAGTGATCAAACTGTTGTAATATTTACATGTATATAATCTATTGTTGTAGGCCTAAGAACTTCATTTCATATAATATTGTTTTATTCATACTGTGTGTTTTTTATTTGGTAGTATGGCCAATTTTGTATGCCTATGTATTTTTAGTATAGTTGGTAACTATTTTAAGTTTCCTCTTATGATGCATTTTGTACAACAATTAGTGAACTATAGTCCAGCCCTTCTAACATTCCTCTAAGGGGAGTACAACATGGCAACATTGTATATCTTGAGCGCTTGGCTCCTTCCTGTCCCACAACTGATTTGTTTCCTGTCTAGATGAATCACAACTAGTGCCCGATAGTTTTTAAAGTTAAAATTGTCTGATTGACTTAGTTTTTTTATATTTATAATCAGTAAAAAAGTACTTACTAATTAAACAATAAAAAGAATTTAAATCCCACAAAAAATGTGTACCTTATTCCCAATTTAGTTGTGAGTCACCGAATGTACAATTTAGAGGAGCGCTGTGGCAGTCTTAATGCGACATTGCCTATGTTGAATTTCCAATATAGCCAGCAAACCTCAGAGGTAAAGTTAGAAAGGCTGGACTGTACGTGTTTTACAGTTTTAGTAAATCCATTTAAATCAAAATATACACTTTTATTACTACACTCCTCAAACAAATATTCTTACAGGTTATGGGCCCAGTAGGCAATAGCTAGTGGAAAGTAACCAAGATGTACGCAATTAATCATGTTAACCAGTGATTGTAAAAAGTTGCAAGTGTTTTAGGTTAAGTGAGCACATTTCAGAAAGCATTATCAAAATTTAGTATTGACAAGTTAGAAGGTCATTTTAATTGGACAATTTGGAAATTTCTGGTTAAAATTCAACTAAGAGTAAACTGTGCTTATGATGTTGTGCAAAAGGGACTTCAACTTCCTGATTCGCCAGCAGATACAGTCTCGGACCAAGAGAAGAAAGAACACGAAATAGTTATTTCAGAGAAATATAATTCTGAATATTATAGTTACAACGGTTACAAGCCAGCTGAGGCAACTCAAAAATATGTGTTCTACGGCCAATGGCATGTGGATGAAGTTATATTCAATTTTTGACCAGAGAAAGGAGCAGCGACAAGAGGTTGTTTAATGAATATTTTGGAGTCAAAAAGAAAAGGATCCAAATGACAGTGTAGCAAAGCATATAGCGAAGCTAGAAAATGTGTGGTCAGAGCTGCAATATGAAACATGGAAGGAAGATAAGGTAAAGCTACCAGAATCATTATTTTGAAATAGAATCTTAATACAATACCAGGCGAATATTTTGAATTTTTAAATGCTTGGGAGTCAGCTCCCAAAGATCAGAGGAATTTACAATTCCTCAATGAAAGATTGTACAGGAGATAACCCCTGTATTGTAGAGAACAGATTGGTTGAGAAAAGTAAACCAAATTCAGATAAGGCCTACGAAAATACTACGTTATGAAAAATGTATATTCATTTTTATGCTATGAAAAATACTTATGTGACCTTTAGTTTATCTGTTTGTGTTTCATAACAGAAATGTGACATTGTATAACAAACTAGAAAAGTTAGATTACAAATTAGTTTAAGTATCATTGGTAGAAATACTTAGTAGAGTTGCAAGTTAAGATATTGGGTTGAAAATTAGCGTGATTATTCATTGTGATTGAATAAAAGTCACATCTTGTTTTATTTGTTATTAAATATAAACTTCTTTCAAACAAACAATTTGGTTTTAGAGAAGGACGGTCGACAATTGATGCAATAGTAAGTCTTGTCTCAACAATAGTTTACGGCTTGGAGGGCCGAAAAGCACACTAAGTGTGTTCCTCAAGCTCTCTAAGGCATTTGACTATGTTGACCATAGCACCCTACTAAACAAACTACATCAATGGGTTTGTGGCCATTGATGTAGTTTGGCCATTGATGTTGAACCCATTGCAACCGGGTGGTTTCAATGGGTTCAAATTTCAAATCAAATGTCAAAACCAAATAAAATGAGTTTTGGAGTCTCCCAGGGATTGATACTCAGCTCTCTTCTTTTTTTAATATACATAAATGACATATCAGCTTCACTGCAACATGGAAAACTAGTCCAGTATGCTGATAACACAGATCTCTGCTTTGGCAATAAATCAAAAACAGATTTGGAAATCAATACATTTGAGGAACTAAATGATTTAGTTCAAAATTTAAATAGTATAAATTAAAAAATTAATCCAACAAAATCAAATTAAATAAACATTAACTTATGCCAAAAAGAAGGGGAAGATACAGAGCTTACAGAAGTTAAATTCGTGACATTTCTAGGAATATACCTCGATTGAGCTTTAACTTGGAGTGATCAAACAAATAATGTCTCATCTAAATGTTATTCAGGAATTTATGCTCTGAGATAATTGTCCAAATAATGGTCAACTCAGGTACTCATGATGGCGTATTATGGGCTCATCTACCCACACCTATCCTATGGGCCTATGGGGTGGTCCACTGGGATAGTTGTTCAAACAATGAATTTTTAAGAATTTTCAGTCTGCAGAAAAAAGCAGTCCAGATCATATCAAAATTAAAAAATTGAGATTCGTGCAGAAACGCTTTCATAACCTTGCAACTGTTCACACTGGCTTGCGTTTACAAACCACCCTTTTTTGTATGTCGAGTGTACCGGGTCTTTCAACCAGTAAATTTTTGGTTCTACGATTTTGTTTACGAGACTGCCTAAGATTGTTCTTGTACTGTCTGCTCTTACGTTCGTTGGCCATTGACTCAGACTTTCTGTTTCATCATTCCATTTCCCAGTTTGTTGGTTTTAACGTTTCGCAAAAATTTGTTCGTATTTCGCCTCTGTCCTGTAAAGTTATTTCCGAAATTTTGTTCATAGCCTAGTATACATTTTCAGCCTGTGTCATTTTCCATATATATATTTTAAATATATAAATCTACATTTGATTCTTTTTTTAAATTGGTTAAATTTGTATTCTGTTTAAACATGATTTTTTGTTAGAAAATTTTTAGTCTAAAGTTGTTTTTTATAATATGTCCTGTATGCTTAACTTATAGTTTCAATCACTTTTTTCATGTTCATTTTTGTATCTACCTGTTCAATTAGGCCATTTCCTGTAACTGTAACTGTAATTGTAAGTTTGTTACATTTTTAAAAATGTTGAAGCATAATTTGTTTGTTAGTAAATTTTTATAGCCTAAAATTAGTCTTTATTGTTTTGTTAATTTTGTCTTCTTATTGTTTTGGCTGTGCTTTATTCTAATGTGCTGTGGTTTGGCTGTTTAATTCAGGGTCATCGAGTAGGACTTGTTCTCTCATAACAATTAAAAAAAAATATATATATAGGGTACAACAAGGAATAATGAAGTGTATTGATACAATAAGATAACCAGTTGTACAGTGAAATACTATGTTAATAAAATGTCTTTATTTAATTTGCTTTTATCTTCTTTCTTGCTTTACAATTTGGTTTCTTCTGGTTTATGCTCCGGCTGAAAACATACTCGGTAGTACAACATAGAGATACCTCAGGGAAGGGGTGTCGAGCTGGCCATCAATGTTCTTATGAGATTTAATATTAATCATGTTTAATTGTCCAATTAAAAAAATTTGAAAAAGAGAATAATTTAAAAAACAGTATTAGAAAAAAAAATTATCAAATAAGGGAAAGATAGGGAGAAAGTTCAAATTTAAAGTTCAATTTTCAATGGAAAATATCTTCACAGCAATTAGTCTATGGTCTGGTCTCACCAAATTTAAGTTTAAAGTTGTCTTCACCACAAACTTAGAATTCTTGATGTTTTGGGAAATTTAAATATGTTTGTGGCCAAATTTAATAAATAAAGTTTTGTAATGATTTACAAAAACACTTTTATTGGGAATATCACTAAATAAAGTCACTGTATTCTGGCTGCATCTTCTCTCCTTCAAGGCTAATAATGGACTCTCACTGCTACTAGTTCCTTTCTCAATCCACAATTACAACAATGTGTCACTGGTTGCTTGATGATCACTTCACTTCACCAGGGGATGTGGGAGTTGGTATTATAATAAATCAAATATTAAAATCATGAGAAAATTAAATTAATGTTGAAATATTTTAGAAAAATGGAATAGGTAAAAAAAATAAACAACTTCCAATTCTTAAATTAAATTATGCCAAATCTAAGAAAGGAAAATATTTATTAATAAAATGATTAAACATAGAGTATGCAAATTATTGGGAACTGAATTAAATTAAATTAATGTGATAAAACATATGATCAATGAGTGTGATGAGATTATTAGTGATGGGTAGCAGCTGGTTTAAATGGAAAGAAACAAGGTAAGTGGCAGATGTTCTTACATATGATAAAAAAAATAAATAAACAAACATAATTTGAAACATCTCAAATATCCCCTCAGAAATTGCAGGGATTACTGAAAGTCATCACAAGATTTCGAACATGATGTGAAAATTATGTTGACATAATAAACAAACAGATACAAACATACATAGACAAAATTTTTTTTAAAACTAACAATACAAAATGATGAAGGTTACATACATGACACAGACGGTTACATAATACAATACAATACAATTGACAATATTACAAATTATATACAAGAAGGGTTATACAGTTTATAAAGGGAATTGTGGAAGTTATTGGGACATAGCACTGGGGAATGAGTGACTTGAGTTTTTTTTACAAGGGGAAAAGTCACCAGAGAAAGGGGAAGTAAGGGAAACTGGGGAAAGGTGGTTTCACTGGCACAGTTTATTGCACAGGACTCACAGTCTATTAGGGGGGAATCTTCTCGCACTGGGGATTTAGCGGAGCAATCATAGGGGAAAATCATGGGTTATTAGTTTACTTGGGTGATTAAGGAAATTATCCCCTCTCAACAAGACATGGGCTTTGTCGTAGTACACAGTTTTTATTACACATACACAGTTGTTAGACAAGGGGTACATATCACAAATTCATTACAAAATACATATTGATGAGTAGGTTGATGGGATGAACACAAAATATGAAAATACAAAGTTACAAAGAAAATTAAATTACTATACAATATTTACAATACAGGTCTATAGGTAAACTACACTTGTTTCTTGTTCTTAATTTGAATCATATATCCTCTTGAGTTGGGGACAGGTAACGTTTGATGGCAGACACGTGGTATGGTCCAAACTTCCGTCTTCCATCAAGGCTTCTAACTCCGTAGGTTGATGTTCCATACGTTGTAGTTCCTGTAGTACAGCATTCTGATGGGCTAAAGGTACGGGGTAGGATTGACATTTGAAGGTTTCAGGTTCTTTAACTTCTAGATTGTGTTGGTACTTGTTGCAGAGTCCAGGAGCATCAGAGAATGTATTTTGATACTTCAAAAGTAGATCGGTGAGTTGAGTCCTTTGTTCGTTGTTGAGCAGTTCATTCTGGTTCAGAGTTTCTTCTATTATCTCAGCATTTATCCTGTCTTGTAGGTTCGTTGTGGAGGAAGGGGTGGTATCGTTATAAGTTTCAAAATTATCATAAATATAGGTTCTTTCTAAGTTTTGGTCGTATGCCGACATTTCATTGTATTCAACATCATTGTCGTTCATTAAGTAACATAAGATTCCATCGTGGTTGCACCCGACAAACTCCAATAGTAATTCAGTATTATTTATGTTTATATTCAATGTTTTTCTATCAAAGTTTATTTCCATCTTCCACAGTCTTATCGTATCTATTCCAATAATTACATTATGAACGAGGTTTGGTACCATGATTAGTTGCAAATTAGTTTCCACACCGTTGACATTAACTGTAAACATTAATATCTTAGAAACTCTTTTTGATTTAACACCGACGGCAGTTTTGATGTGTATGCCAGTTAAAGGTAATTCTTCATATCGTCCTAATCTACTCCTATTCTCTATTATCCATTGCTCTGAGACACATGAGATGTTGGCACCCGTGTCTATGAGTGCGGAAGTAGGCACATTGTTTATTAAAATATTAATCTCTGGACATTTTATGTTGTTTGCTGTTTCTACAGTTTTATTAGTTTCAGGATCTTCATTTAGTAAAAAGTCATAGTCACAAAATATATTACTAAGGGTTAATATTGGATTTGAATTATTTACATTATTATCTAAATTAGAAGGCCTTTGTAATCCGAGGTTTGTGTTTTGCACTGAGGAATCTGAGGATAGAAATCCATGATTATAAAACAAGGGAAGTTTACCTAGGCCTTGGGACTCGTCAGTGCTTAGGCGTTTAAAAGCGCAGTACTTGTTGTAGTACTGGGAGGTGAACTAGTCGTTGGGTTTCTCCTTTCTAATATGGCAGAGCATATTTGTGCTTGTTCTCGGCTGGGATATTGCTGGTTGTCTCGATTTGATGAATTGTTGTCCCGGTTGTAATGTTGGTTGAAGTTTCCTCTGTAGTTGGGTCTTCTATCGTATTCTCTCCGGTATCCAGGTGAAGAGTTGTTGAGGTGCCCGTTGTTGTAGGTTGGTCGTCTTTGTTGCTGTTGTCCATCGCTGCGGTAATACTGGTTTCTAGGAGGGCTGTTTGGAGGTCTGCTTCCTGGCTGGTGCTGAAACTGTCGCTGTGGTGGTGGTTCGTTTCTCGGTTGACTGGTAGTTTTCGATCGCTGGTGTGCGTCCTTAATATCTTCTCTTTGGAGTAGCAATTCGAACTCGGCGACGGTGTTCACATTCTGGACTCTTCGGGCGTCTTGGATCAACTCGGAAAAGTGTTCCGAAAGAGTATTTATGATTTCATCCTCGCTGATTGGTGGAGTGATGGATCGTAATGTCAATACTCGTTCAATGAAGTATTCTGCTCGTGGCAGCTTTCCTCCGGGCCGGTATCTTTCGACCTCTATACGCTGCTTTACTCCTCGTTGGATCTCGCGGCTCCAGTATTTGTTTGTAAAGTTATGTTCAAAATCTGACCAGTTGCGGATTTCCTCCTTAATCAGGTCGAACCATTTTGCAGCATGTTGCTCTAAACATTGTTCAATAATGTCCCGCAAGTGTTCCGAGTCGTTGTTTGGTTTGTTGTGTGTTATGTTTCGTTCATAGAAGCGTTTTAGTTTATGTAAAAATTCCTTAGGGTTTTGGGCTCTCCCGTAAAATTTAGGTGGACTATTGTCGGTTGCATGGGTGCTGTTGCCGGTACATGTGACATAAATATTCGGTGTGCCTGATATAACTCCATTACTAACTTGACCTTCAACGTTGGTGATTCTATTACCAAAGGTGTGTACAAGTTTGTTTAATGTATCAATATCTTCTCCTTGTTTTTGTGTAATTGGTAATATTTGTGTTAATACTTGTTTCGTACTGTCCTGAATTTGGTGAGTCAATTCTTCCTTTTGTTGGATAATGTTTGTCTGGCAAGCAGTGGCGTGATTAAGTAATTTAATGTCAACTGTATTTATAACGTAAGTAGTGTTGTTAGCAAGGGCTTTCTGGATGTTATCATTCTGGATTGTAATATTTTTGTTTAAGTCGTCACGGACCTGCTGGTTTTGTTTTTGGATTTCGTTGCCGAAATTTGTTTCCAAGTGATTCATTCTATTATTTTGTTCGGCTCGTGTAAGTTTAATTATGTCAAGGTCAGATTTGACTTCGTCATATTTATGGCTTAAGTGATCGATTTTACTTTCAATATATTCAGAAAATATTTTAAGGTTCTGATTTAAATTTTGTTTTAGTTCTAAGTTGTCTTGTTTTAATTCATTTATACTTTGTTCTAAACGGTATTCAAGTTTTAAAGAACTGTCTTTTATAAGTGCTGCAATTTGTGAAAGCAAATCGGTATTCGCATCTGCGCTAGCCGGTTGTTTGTCCGTCGCGGTAGAATGAATGGCAATGGGATGTGCGGGTGACGTCATCGTCTCATTCATCGCTTCCGTCGTCGTTAACTCAACAGTTGTTATGTTGACTGTAGTTACTGGATTGGTGCTGGTGGTCGTTGTCATGGTAACGCCGTCCCATGATGCCGTGCTGTGTTCCCATTGGCTGGTTGGTTGAGATGGTTGGAGTTTGTTTACATTGTCCGCCGTCACTGCCGTCTCCGCTTCAGGAATGTCAAATCCTAAAAATACTTCTCCTGCCGGAATTTCGTTAAATAAAATGTCTATGTCATTATTTGTGTTCATGTTATTTGTGTTCGTAGCTATATCTGTATTGCTTGCATTATATGTTGATGTGTTATAATTGTCAGATGTAGCTGTTAGTGTTTGGCTTGTTTGACTAGCTTCTTCAATGGCGTCTTCCATGGTCTCATCTGTTGTATTGGGCCTATTTCTAAGATTATAAGGTTTGTGGGACATGGCTATTAATAATCTTATATTGTGATGAGAGTTCGATATGTGATGATGGTTTTATGATACCTATAATGGGTGATATATCAAACATATAAATATTACACATAGGCCTAGATTTGGGATAACTTAGAAGTTGTTTTTGTATACCTAATCTCATAAGGCATTGAACTGGCCAACACGATTTGGGCGCCAAAATTAACAATTAAAAAAAATATATATATAGGGTACAACAAGGAATAATGAAGTGTATTGATACAATAAGATAACCAGTTGTACAGTGAAATACTATGTTAATAAAATGTCTTTATTTAATTTGCTTTTATCTTCTTTCTTGCTTTACAATTTGGTTTCTTCTGGTTTATGCTCCGGCTGAAAACATACTCGGTAGTACAACATAGAGATACCTCAGGGAAGGGGTGTCGAGCTGGCCATCAATGTTCTTATGAGATTTAATATTAATCATGTTTAATTGTCCAATTAAAAAAATTTGAAAAAGAGAATAATTTAAAAAACAGTATCAGAAAAAAAAATTATCAAATAAGGGAAAGATAGGGAGAAAGTTCAAATTTAAAGTTCAATTTTCAATGGAAAATATCTTCACAGCAATTAGTCTATGGTCTGGTCTCACCAAATTTAAGTTTAAAGTTGTCTTCACCACAAACTTAGAATTCTTGATGTTTTGGGAAATTTAAATATGTTTGTGGCCAAATTTAATAAATAAAGTTTTGTAATGATTTACAAAAACACTTTTATTGGGAATATCACTAAATAAAGTCACTGTATTCTGGCTGCATCTTCTCTCCTTCAAGGCTAATAATGGACTCTCACTGCTACTAGTTCCTTTCTCAATCCACAATTACAACAATGTGTCACTGGTTGCTTGATGATCATTTCACTTCACCAGGGGATGTGGGAGTTGGTATTATAATAAATCAAATATTAAAATCATGAGAAAATTAAATTAATGTTGAAATATTTTAGAAAAATGGAATAGGTAAAAAAAATAAACAACTTCCAATTCTTAAATTAAATTATGCCAAATCTAAGAAAGGAAAATATTTATTAATAAAATGATTAAACATAGAGTATGCAAATTATTGGGAACTGAATTAAATTAAATTAATGTGATAAAACATATGATCAATGAGTGTGATGAGATTATTAGTGATGGGTAGCAGCTGGTTTAAATGGAAAGAAACAAGGTAAGTGGCAGATGTTCTTACATATGATAAAAAAAATAAATAAACAAACATAATTTGAAACATCTCACTCAGCCTGCCACCCGGCCGATCTTCTTCCATCTTGACTGTGCTGGCCTGGGGACCATTAATAGAGCCAAGTTGTGCCTCCGCTGCCCTGCTTACAACTTAGGGAACTCCTTTTCTGTCCCCAGGTCAGTGCTTTCTATTTTGTCCCCGGCAGTTGAGGTGGGGGTGGGACATTCTTCTTGTGGAACATTTTTCTATTGCTGAACTATTTTATTATAGGCCTAGGACTAAAAAGTGCACACAGACTTATTTGTAAATGCTTTCTTATTCACAACCATAAAATAGTTTTTTTAATTTGTCCATATATTTATTCTTTTTGACGTGTTATATTTTTGAAAAATTTATTATTGTTAAATTATCATTATAGCTTTATAATCCTGTTATTTTTTTAATTTTCAACAAAAGGGGATTGATTTTATAACGTTTTTAGAATTCTTTCAATTTGGAACTGTCATAGAATAAATGAATAAATGAAGTTTATTCCACAGATAATACAGGTTTACAGTCATGGCAATTATGGAATAGAACTAACCACTGTTTCCAGTAATTGTGGTTAGTAAATAAACTAAAAGTATAGATTAAATACAAACTAATTTACAAAGTAAGTAAGAAAGAATACAAGATAAATACAAAATGAATTAATTTGAGTTCAGTTTTAGTAATTACAAATTGACGTGCAGCTTTGCAGTGTTTGTGGCTTGATTCATTGTTTCATTTTGAGGGAGACGTACAAAAGACAAGATAAGATAGTCAGACAACAACAATTACAATGGATTTAGACTAACTACTGCATTTCATCAATATATCTACATCTTTCCAATTATTTAGTTTAAGTATACAAATTACAGAGTGATTTTATTTAATTATATTAAAAAGCATATAGTTTCTAATCAGTATAATAGCATCGGGAAAAGACAGTTTATTAACATTATTTATATTTAACAAATGTTTTCTTGTAGACAAATAAGTTCTTTATTTTTTAAAAGCCATGTTTTCAATTCTTTGCAAAAAAGGTTTAATTTTTCATTTCTTTAATTTCAGTGGGTAATCTATTGAAATACTTCGGTCCCAGATATAAAAATGATTGTTTTATTATAAACTTGTTTACTTTTGGTAAAATGAATAATTTGAGATTATTACTATGCATATTATAGTGGCTCCTTGAGAACCCTCTATTACCACTTCTGGAATAAAATAATCGTAACGTTTTATAAGTAAATAAATGTTGAATAGGAAGGATGTTAAGGTATTTGTAAAGCGGAAATGAAGATTCTAGTCTCGATTTCTTAAGAATAATGCGTAGAAACATGTTTTGTGTTCTTCTTAGGTTGTCAATAACTGTCTTTGGCCCACCTGCCCAACATACAATGCCATACTGCAATCTAGAGTGTATCAGTCCAAAATACAGCTTGCACAATAAATCTATATCACAAAAATTTCTTAAAAAATAAAAATTACGCAAGTTAAACTTTAGCTGATTGTGCAAAAGGTTTCCATGAACTTTCCATGATAGATTTTCATCAACAGTTATGCCTAAATATTTAAAGGTTTTTACTTTTTCAATAATTGCACAGTTCAATAATTGCAAGAATACCGGCTGACTACCTGGCATCAGTGGCATCATGGGATGTGGGCTAAATTGCCAGTTGATTTGTTTTGTTCGAATTTCTAAATTTTCATTGTTAATACGAGTAATTTCTTTCATTAATTCTCATAATTCAAGTAATTCTCGTAAATTCTTTCATTTTGTATTTAATTTTGATTTTCTGGTATTTCTGCAGATAGGCATTACAGTTTGTTGTAATTGTTGTGTTCTAAATGTTGTGTTTAATTTGTTGTTTTTGCTTTTCTGTGTTGTAATTTTTGCTATTATGGCCTTTAGCCTGTTTATTAATTCTGTTTGCAATAAATAGTATTGTTCCGCTCAGCTGCCGAGTTATGATTTAATCCTCTGAGTGCCACCCGTGATCCTATCACTTGTCTACACTTGAGCCATGCCCCAGTACAGCACGACTTCTTTATCTTGGTGGGGGATGGGTCTCAAAAGATACGCACTAACACGTGGCACAGACACATACATACAGAGGCAGGAAAAACTACCAAACTGGGCAACACAGAATGGTGGTTTTCGGACATCTTCCCGATTTCATACAGGTGTTTGCTTAGTCAACAGTTAGCCAAACGAATTAAAATTGCTCAGGTGCCCAAGGCAAACAAGACTCATCTTAAAAAGCTCTTGATATCAAAAGCTTTTTATAGTGTGGACGAGTTCCTTGCACATGACTTGGAGACCATCTAATTGCATAAACTTACACTGGAAGTGAAATGGCTACTAACTTTGGTATGAATGAGAGTGTAACTGAAACTTGCATGTGTGTGAAATTGTATAGAATTAATGGTAAATTTCAGTTAGGATATTTACGATCGCAATACAATTGTTGTAAATTATTCTTTGCAATAAAGAAATTTGAATTGAATTGTTTATTGGGTAAATATTTGTTAAAAATCACACAAACTACTATAGTAAAAAGTTTTTTTAAGAATTAAGGAACGATATTATTTTATATATGTATAGTGTTCATAAAAGGTTAGGTTGATCATATTTTTAATTACGATGCTCGTCATTATAAACTTTAGTGGTTTGCTTTGGTTTCCTAAGCTCCATTTAAACTCTTGCAAACAGCTTCACCAACACTTCTGAAAGCGTTTTGTCTCCTTATGTCGCATCGTGTTCGATCACAGGTTGCAGCATGCCTGCCTTAAATCAAATATTTAGACTATGCCATATTAACACTAGTTTATTTATGCCCAGTAAGCAATACTGTTTGTTTATAAGATGCTTAAACTTGCCAATTTAGTTGGATAGACAATTTTTAAATTAGCCATATCATTACTATTATTTTTAATCACTACCAAAGAAAAATAAGGTATTTAAAATAAATTATATATAATCTTGATTTGCATACTTCAAAATTACGAGGTACGTCCAGAAAGTAAGTTCCGTTTGGTAATAAAAATAATTTGTCTACAGATATAGAAAAAATATTTATTGCACTAAAATCTACAACTCTTAAACTACTTTTCTACATAACTGCCGAAATTTTGCAGGCATTTGTCATAGCGTGGCACAAGTTTTTCTATGCCTTCTTCATAGAAGGTTGCCGCCTGTGTCTTCAACCATTTGGAAACATTTTCTTTCAGCTCTTCATCATCGTTGAAGTGTTGACCGCCAAGGAAAGACTTCAGATGTAAGAACAGATGAAAGTCGCTAGGAGCGAGGTCAGGGCTGTACGGAGGATGGTCAAACACGTCCCAGCCAAATCCCCATCCGTTGTGTTTTGTGTTGCTCAGTAAGAATTTTCGGTACCCAACGTGAGCAAAGTTTTCGAAATTTCAGTTTTTCGGTAACAATTTCATGAATTAATGATCGTGAGATTTGGGGGAATTCCATAGCGAGAGCACTCATTGTAAACTTACGGTTTTCCTTGATCTTCTCATCAATCGTGTGAACCAGTTCTTCTGTAATCAAAGATTGACGCCCACTTCGTTCTTCATCATGCACTTCATTACGTCCTTCATTAAACTGTCGGACCCATCTTCTCACCATTGAATCACTCATCGCATTTTGTCCGTAAACCTCGCAAATTTGCCGATAAATGTCAATCGGTTTCACTTTCTTAGCATTCAGAAAACGAATCACAGATCTGATTTTACAAGCGGCGGGATTTTCGATCAACAACGACATTTTAAACAAGCACAACAAAGCGTACGAGACTGACAGCGATCTCAAAATGGCGCACGTTTCTTCTCCTTGATACAGAGCGTCTGCCGCAAATGCGCGGAACTGCGATCGCAGCGCTGCAGCGGATATAAATGGAAACGGAACTTACTTTCTGGACGTACCTCGTATTTATACCACCACAGTTAGGCAAATCTATTTTTTGGTTAGGCAAAAATTAAAAATTAGTTAACACGTTCACTGCGAATGGCAAACAGCTAGGGTAGGCCAGTGCTGACACACAAAATGTTATCATATATCCATATAAAGTCATAAAATGATAGTTTACTATGTAGTAACACTACTTTTATTGGTTTTGTAAAAAAAACTTATCTACGCCACTCGGCGTCATCCGCATACAGCATCAATTATCGATGTTGTGTGCGAATGATGCCGAGTGGCGTCAAGTGGTATTTTGTACAATAGAGCTATTATTATACTATTTATAACTATGAAATGGAAGTGCGTACTTACCAATAGCTGTTCCTCTCATTTTCCAATGTTGTTGTATGTTTTGCAAAAAGTTCAATATAATATTTACAAAAAAATATATGTTTTTCTAATATGTACACGTGTACGAGACGTGAGACGTGTACGAGAAATATTTGCTGATACAGTAATATCTCCTAAGTCACTATCGCTATCACTAACTTGACTCAAACTATAACTTCACCACTGCTATAGTCTTCAATATCGGAATCACAATCATGAAGACGATCTATTTCACTTACAGTAAGTGATTCAAACTCACGTGAACAACTAGGATTTTTATCACTCATTTTAAAATAACTTAAAACTCTAAAATCTATAACGATTATCACTTACGTACAACTAAACTTATGACACACAAGATACAATCAGTCAAAACGGGTTTCGACAATCTTTTACTTGCAAAAATGGAGGGGGAATAGATGCGCGCGAATGACGCCACTAGGAGTCACCCGCATTCCTCGAACATCTGCTATGACGCCACTCGGCGTCATCCGCAGGGAACGTGTTAATTGATATTCTTCATAAAATATAAGAATTAAATAGCTTTTGAGCACATACAATTTAAAATAACCTTAATTACTCAAGGAAGAATGGTATTGGTTGAAACACTTACATACTAATACTTGCTAAGTAGATGTTTATGCCCACTGAGGCTACTGTACTGGTACTGACCTGATCCACCTTTGGGGCACTGCTCACAGTAACGGCCCCAGGCAGCCCCCATGGAGCAGCAACACTCCTTCACAGTCATTGCCTCCCGTCGTGCCATCGAACACTTTCCTGATAATACATCAAACATTAAACATCAGGATAGTATCACTACGACTAAATTCATTCCTAACAATCATACAATCCTTCATTCATTAGATTTTGTTCAATATAATTAGTTTCAAGTCACATTTGATGATTTTCATCTGGGTTTAATAGAATATACACATGTAAAACACAGAAAGGAGCAGTGCATAAAATCTAAAATCACTAGAGCAGTGCACACAAGTGTCACCTAGTTCCAAGATTTTGTCGCCCAGTGGAGCTTTGTAAAAAGTACAAAGGATTCGTTAATATTAGAATTAATGAATTACTTCGTTGTGATCAAGGTTAGGTACGTGTTATGTACCAAATATGCACTATGCAGACAATGCAGTGGGGTGTGTAACGTGTGGGAGGGTGTGGCAAACAAAATGTTCTACAACAAAATCGTTCTGCAATTTGTTTACTTTAAATATTTTGTTCTACCACAGAAAAATTAAAATTCAAGATCTCTTATCTTTCTACATATATCATATGGTTTTTAGGCAGCTACCATTTAATAATTTAAAAAAAGCTGTTATATGTATTTGGATCAACATCGAAAAGTCATGCTTATAATATAAAATAAAAAGTGATCTCCTGTTAAACAGCTAAATCCAATCCATTAAGCCTTAAGACCTGCCTCACTGATTCTGTTTATACTGGTTAATCCTTCTATAAAATAAGCGCAGGGGGCACTCTGTATATATGTGATCCATTGTTTGGATAGACTCCCCTCAATCATATGATTGATCTAGTGTCAATCATCATTTATACTTCCAATAGTTATATCTACCATGCCAAATTCAGAACTGATACGTGTCCATTCACTACGAACATGTATTGACGGATCATTGAGCATCATTGTTTTGAGGAACTTATTTCGTCCATCAAAACTGTTCCATGCTATGTCCAGCTAATATCGAGCGAGAAATTTGGACTGCTCAACTGGAAAGCAGTACGTAGAGGTGGGTTTCGACATTTTAAGCGATCTTTCTGGTGCAGGATTTCCTTTATAATAAGGAGTTGCGGAGTATTCAAGATGTTATTGAATTCTTATTATAATATGTTCCTGACATATTATCTATGGAGGAGCTATATTGCATAGTACCAGGAGCCAGGGAATGAAGTTGCCATAAGCGTGCCACTAATAGCTCTCTTGACCCTATTAAGTTGGACATCAATTGCTTTAGTATGTACTCTATTTAGCCATACAGGAGCATTGTTTTCAGCAGCTGAATAGACCAGCGACAAAGCAGTTGTACACAGGATGTGTGTGTTGGTTTCCCAAGATGTTCCAGCAATATGATGTAGTACATTTGCTCTGGATTTAATTTTAGCTGCTGTTTTATGAAGATGGCTTTTAAACATCAGCGATTGATCTAACGTTACTCCCAGGTACTGCGGATGACCATTGATGTGGAGGTTAACACGATTTAGAAAGGTTTTTAATTTTTGATTAGCCAGTCATTTACTTAGGTGGAATCACGCCACTTCGGTTTTTTGATGGTTTAGGATTGATCTTTCAGGTTCTAAAATATTCTTTGTGGGTTACAAGATCATTTGTGAGTGTTACTTCAGTAGCAGTGGAGTCCTTGTGTTGATAAGCTAAAGCAATATCGTCTGCATACATAACCAGGGGCACCATTTTGTCGTCAAACACTAGAGATTACTATTATTGTATTATATAGCTATACTGTTAGGGTTAGGATAACATTAAATTTAGAGTTAAGGTTTAAGCTATTTATGTTTTTATATTAGTGTTTATATTTTGAAGAATTGGGATTTTTTATTTTAAATTAATATTATTTGCTCATGCGCATATTAAGATTTATTTGAAAAGAAGGAACCTCTAAAACAGGCATTGCCTTAGGAGGTCCTAGTATTTTCTTGAAATATGTAATTTATGAAAGGTTTTGTTCTAGTAGTATAAGTTTTATTTTGTTAACAGAGAATTAAGAAGAAACCTTTTTATGTTTGAATGTAATTATATGTATTTTATGTATATATTTCGAGAAAATAAATATATTCTTATTCTTATTCTTATTCTTACAGTATATCACTAGGGACACGAAAATAACACACGCTCAATTTAAGTACACGGGCGTTTATTCACCTTGAAACACAATAACACTGAACTCACAACTCACAATGATTTGCACTACCGCAATATCCGAGTTGTTCCACACGAACTGAACAATCACTCACTGACTGAGAACTCAAAACTGAAACTAGCAGCGGTGCAGCCGCCTTATATACATTTGTTACAATCTAGAACTTCTAAGAACAAACTTGACCCTGAAGGCTCCAGAAGCCATGGAACATACTACAACAAAAAGAAAGTTATAGAACATTCTGTCGTCAATATGTCAAAATACGACAGTATGACATCTTTTATCCTATAATTGTCAAAAGTTTAATATTAAAGCATAAATAAAATAAGTTTATTGTTTTAAGTAGTCTATTTTGTAATATTTACACATAACTATTAATTATAACATAAAAGTTGTATAGCTTCATGAAGCTACTGGAAAGTTCTAATGGAACCTATTTGATTCTACTCATACCTGGTAATTCAAATTATACTATTATGTAATATTTAATATATTTACAATTAATTGAGCCTATTACTACGTAGCCTAACATAAAATAACATAATATAGCAAATCTTAAACATGATTTGAAGGTTTTACCAAGTTAGGTTACATATAGGCCTAGTACTAGGCTAGCCTACATACGACAATTGTCCCCCCCTATAACCTTCAATACCTGTTTTATACATTTCTTACTTTTCTAGGTCTTAAATTATATCTATTCCTAAGTCTAAAATCTTCATCATGCTGATCATCCAGAAGTATCGGTGTTCGTTGATCTTCGTTGGATTCAGCAGCTTCATCACCAGCCTGTGAAGGAGGTATCCATGGTTGATCCTCTTCTTCGGCTTGGGTGTTCTCTCGAAGAGTCCGAGGTAGTATCTTCAGCTCCGAAGCGTGGATGATATTCCAATCACCGGTTCTTTTTTCTTATTGATGACGTTTGTGTTTCCAACACCACAGTTTGTGTCTTCTTCACTATAGTGACCAATTTTTGTTGCAGTGGAAAATCCTTCCATGTCTACCTCAGAAGAATCACGATTAGATTTTGAACTTTCATTCTCAGGAACAGGAGATGAACCATTTCTTTCCCCTCTTGGGGAGTTTGAGATAGGTGATAACTACTTTCTGGAGTGATTGGAGGTGTGTTCTCCATTACAGGGGCAGCCTCATTGACAACTAATGGAGTTGGTGCATACGGAGGAGGCAAAGGCGGTGGTGTAAGGGGTGGCGGAAGTAAAGTGGGAGGCTGAGGGGCCTTGTAGATTACAGGATGGGCACTGGCAGCACTTGCAAATGGCAACTCAGGTGGTGATGAAGATGGCAGACTATCAACTGGAATAGATGATGAGGGAGCTGGACTGCCAGGAATAGTTTCTTCACAAAGTAAACTCTCCAAATTTGTATCTGTCTCTTCCACTTCATTACCTTCTTCTTTTATTTCAGCACCTTTCATATCTAATTCGGTTAATTCATCAACGATTTCTTCTGTTTCACATTCTTCTTCTTTAGATAAAGATGGGATAGCACACTCATCTTTATCAAATTCAGTTTCTTCTTTTTTCATTTCAATAGCTTCTAAAACAATTTCTTCGTCCATTTCTACTTGCTCTGTTACTTCTTCAACATCCACCTTCATATTACCATTATCAATTTCAATGGTCTCATTTGACTGACTTTCCTCAACTACTTCTTCTTTCATTATACATTCTTGTTCTCCCTCACTTTCATCTTCGTTGTTGGATATATTTTCATGTTCGCACACCTCTTCAGTTATTTTACAACTACTGATTTCTAACTGATCATTGTCATCACTTTCTATTGATTGAGACATCTGTGCTTCGGCATTATCCTCATTTTGAGATTCATCACTTTCTTGACTAGTTTCAGAAGCACTATCATTACCTTTTGCAAGTGATATTAAATCATCATCTTTTTTATGAGCTGGTTCTGGGAGTTCAGAGAGAAGATCTACATCATTACTATCTTCCTCCTCTGTAGACTGGGAAAGAGCTCTTTGAATAGTACTTATAATTGGATCATCTTCAGTTTCAACATCATTTTGAAATTTCGAGAATGATTCAACCATATCAATTACATCAGATTCTAAACTTTTAACTTTAGTATCCAATTTTATATAATTTTCGCTTATCTTATTGTTTAGGGAAACCAATTCATTCTTTATCTCCGTTGACTGGGCTGCTAGCTTTTCTGACTGGGCTGCTAGCTGCGCCGAAATTTGCGCGATTATGGTACTCACCATATCCGTCGGTGCTGCTGGTGATGGGGGCTCCTGATAGTCGAACTCCTCTGGGTTCTGTCCTTTATCCTGTACGTCCTGGCGTAAACGTAACTCGAGGTCACATTTTCCGCCGCCCGTCGGCAAACCACGCTCCTCCAGTGCCGTGCGCAACATCGCCATTGTCATTTGGTCGATTTTCATCCTGTAGTAATGTTCTGTCACGGTCGCCAATTTGTCGTCAAACACTAGCGATTACTATACAGTATATCACTAGGGACACGAAAATAACACACACACAATTTAAGTACATGAGCGTTTATTCACCTTGAAACACAATAACACTGAACTCACAACTCACAATGATTTGCACTACCGCAATATCCGAGTTGTTCCACACTAACGAATTGAACAATCACTCACTGACTGAAAACTCAAAACTAGCAGCGGTGCAGCCGCCTTATATACATTTGTTACAATCTAGAACTTCAAGAACAAACTTGACCCCGAAGGCTCCAGAAGCCATGGAACATATTACAACAAAAAGAAAGTTATAGAACATTCTGTCATCAATATGTCAAAATACGACAGTATGACATCTTTTATCCTACAATTGTCAATAGTTTAATATTAAAGCATAAATAAAATAAGTTTATTGTTTTAAGTAGTCTATTTGGTAATATTTACACATAACTATTAATTATAACATAAAAGTTGTATAGCTTCATGAAGCTACTGGAAAGTTCTAATGTAACCTATTTGATTCTACTCATACCTGGTAATTCAAATTATACTATTATGTAATATTTAATATATATTTACAATTAATTGAGCCTATTACTACGTAGCCTAACATAAATAACATAATATAGCAAATCTTAAATATGATTTGAAGGTTTTACCAAGTCAGGTTACATATAGGCCTAGTACTAGGCTAGCCTAGATACGACAATTTGACTCTTTTTTATTACATTCAACTTGTAAAGCAAATATTTGTCAGAAGGATGGCAGGTTGATTTTGATAAACTGACTCTCTATTTAGCTATATTAGAGACCTTTGGTTGGAGCACTTCTCTTTGATTTTGAGATTTACCAGCAGAGAGTTATCTATTAAAAGTGATCACGCTTTTCTACTACTGTGGCTAAAGTTTATATCTTCAACAGTTTTAACCCATTTTTATCTTCTGGTACTGTAGAGAATCCAACCTCACATTTGCCGTTTTTGAGTTTTTGGTACTGGTAGCGTTTAAGTCTTTGTAAAGGTTATCATATTCCATACTCCATCCTGGTAGATACTTCTTTCTGCATCCTTCTTTCGGTATTCAATATTTAGTAATGGAGATTTGTAAACGATCGTATTTTCTTTTTGTCAGAGTAATAAACCTGATGCTATCAAGCCTTTTTGTAAAAGCCTCCCAGCATGCTTTACTAAAATTCCATCTAAGCTTTTGAAGAGATTGAACTACAGTATAGGAATTTGGATCCCCCAACAAAACCAGTACTGGCCTATGTAGTAATCATCAAGCACTTTCCTTCTAATTGATCTTATTGATTGTTTACATGAGCAGAAACTTAGGTCAGGTGAGTGTGTGTAGCCCTGACGCCAACAAGCTGAATGAAAAGAAGCTAAATCTTTAGCACCAAATACCAGGATAAGGTTATTCATTTCAGCTCATTCTAAGCAAGCTTTCTGCCATTCTCATCGTTAGTGTTGGAACCCCATTGGCTACGGTGACTGTCAAAGTCCCCTAAGAGAACAGGGTGTTAAAAACTTGGCAAAATCCTATTGTCAGGCCACTGAATGTTAGGATACTTATAAACATTGACTATTGTAGTATCTGACACTGGGATTGCCAAGACAAAGATGTCACCATCAGAGCTCTTGTGGTTAACTGACACTTGTCTATGTCATGCTGCACTGTCTATGTCTTTGCCTTGCTTAAACCCTCATCGTAAAAATGCATTGCGTTTAAAACAGAACTTATTAATTTAAAATTTTATTGGTCCTCAAAAGGGCCATTTTATATTAAGTGGTAGCTTGCTTAGAATGAGCTTTTATATTAAGCTGGAAGATCACAAATTTGTGACAGCCCAGCTACCAGTTTTGTTGCTCGTTTAGAACTAACCAGGAGGTACGTACATTAAAGATTAGCTGTGGACGCAAAAATAATAAACACTCCCCAAGTTATCTTAATTAGTTGCTTGGTTTCACAACTAAATATTCTTACAAATTTGTTAAGATATCACAATATGTAAAAAATCTTATTAATACCAAAATAATGCTTAAATCAATCAATATTTTGAGGCTTCAAATTATCACATTTTTTCAGGAAGGGCCTTGAATCATCTATTGAAGTAGGGAGTTACCCATATTTTATATCTCCTGGACCATGTATATTTCCCCCCCCCCATGTTGCCCAGTGAAATTCTGTAAAAATATGTTGTGGAAAGGAGTCATAAGTTTAGATTTAGTGGTTCACATGAAACCCAATCGCTAATAGATAATGGCTACCTGATTATTGCGATAAGTATTCACGTTTTTGCGCTTTAATAAAACTGACTTGAGTTTGTTAAGAACACCATAATATGTTTCTTCTTTAAATTTATCACGGTCTATAATGATTTCATTGGTTTCGTTTGCCTGGATTTTTCCGTTTTTTCTGACGTTTGTGACACGTTTCATACTCAACATCGCACCGTTTCTTGTCCCTTTCTTTATTCATATGGAAAAGAGAGCCAACGAAAATTACTAAAGAGCCATACAATCTGACTACTCTCTCTACTTACTGTTGGTTTCAAAATGCACTGTACTCGACTGTGAACCTGCGCTATAAATCCAATATTTATTCAAGTTTTAAACAAAATACGCAAATTTTTAGCTTATTTACGTCTGCATCTCACCAAAAAACACTGATTTTTAGTACTTTTGTAACAACGTCCAACTTTGATATTTTGTAAATAAAAAATTATTGAAGTTATGTTATATACAACACTGAAATTTTAATTAAGTTTAAAGAGGCTAGTTTGTAATAAAATGCTTAGCTCCTATAATTGTTTTTTTGATAAAAATGTTCTTGTAATTATTGTAAACCCTTGAATGTCAAGATCAGATAATCGCATAACCAAAAAAACCCTATAAAAAGTAAATTTGGCTCATAAATAGAGGATTATAAATAGTAGGGACTGTCCACTATCGTCAGCAGTCAGACCAGCCGGAGACGGCACCTGTCAGGCAATGTCGCCTGCCCTTGAGGTGTGCCGCCCTTAAGCACTAGCCTAGTGTGCCTAGTGGAAAATCCGTCCTTGGATAAGTTACAAAACATATTTATTCTCTTTTCACAAAAATTTACATACCGTATATTTTGTAATGGACCACTCAAAAGAAATCAATTTTCATTAGTAAAGAGTGAACTACTCAATGGTTTGATTTTATTTTGTTGCATTGTAATAAATAATCTAAATAAGAACTCACAAAATTATTATTTCTACAATAACAAGCTGATTGGTATACTCTATAATACATCGGTAATTGTTAGTGTTTATTTAAATTGTAAAATTTAAAAAAATGTAGATCAGCAAAACTCACTTTAGAAGTACACTAACAAGCTACAAAGTGGAACGTAAAAACAAAATACAAAGCACACAATTTAAGTCCATAACATCTTCAAGAGAGAGACTTCCTACGTAAATTGCTATGCTTTTTTTACTGTATTAATTAACTTATCCTGAAAGATAAATTTGCTGGTGTCCAATATTTCCTTTTACTTTAAGTCCTGGCCTATGACATTACCTCCTAAATTAAAATAATAACACTAAACTGACCAAATTACTCATATTTGGAAACTAACCTAAATGGAGGACATCAAAGCACATATCCTTTCGAACGTCAATGCACTTGATTCCATTTTGACTGAGGACGAAGCCATCAGGACATTCGCAGATGAAGCCCCCATCTGTGTTGATACAGGCTCCACCTTCACAGATTCCTGCACTGTCTTGGCACTCGTTTACATCTACCAACAATGATTATACTGGTAAATATTGTTGTAACATGCACTTAAAAATAATCATTTTTATTTAATTTTGTTGAATAATTTAGTATAGAACAAGGTATGGATCATTTCCATTTTTGTTTTAGTTTTTGGAAAATAAAATGAGTTTACTTTTGTTAATTTTAAAAATAAAATCAATTCAACAGATTTCTGTCATGCAATATTGATTCTACATTTTATGACAAGCAATAGAGATCAAGAAAATTGTTATAAGTGTAGCAGGAGGGACTAAAATATGAGAAAGTGGATTATTCGAACAAAAAATGTTGGTTTTAAAAATGTGCCTAAAATAAGTAAATCACTTATATTTGTAAATGTAATAAAATTCTTACACATAAGATGAATGGGCTAGGTTACTAAATGTAATACTTTTCTGTTTTACACTAACACTTTTTTATCTTGGCCATTTTTTAAAAGATTATTATTAAAAAAATTGCTATCAATAAAAAGGTGAAAATTTTATAGCTCTTTCCTAGTTGCACAATATTAAAAAAATTATGATATTACAACTATTCCATTTTTAACAAAAAATATAAATTAAGAAAATTGACAATGATTACAAAAATAATTAAATCAAAATAATATGATTTGAAATGAAATTGGCACAAAATCAACAAAACGTAAAAAAGTTTTATCTTGTGACAAAACGCAATAAAGATATTTTTATATTAATACAGTAGATGAAACTGTATGAACAATTAATCTGAATACAAACAATATTACTTAACAATAACCTGCTGTTTTTCTAATATAAAATAACAACACCAGGTGATCTTTAATTGACAGCACCTTTCCACTAAGCCATATTTAAGAATTTATTTAAGAATATTATTTAAGAAATCTCACACACACTTCTTGTCAATGTGAGATTTCCATTGTTCATTATTCTTTGATGCAGGTAATGCAGGACAAGTTCAAAGAAAAGTGCTCGCAATATTCATGATGAAAAACTGACACACATTTGTTTAAGTTTTGCATTGCATATTTATAATATTATATTATAACAAAATTAATTTTTGTCTGATCGTGTAGTTGGATGAAGCAAGTCTGGTTAATCAAGATTGTACTGTACATTAGGCTCAATTAAATTATATTTTTAGAGTTCCAGATTGATTGCATATATAATATGCAGATCTCATAGAATTTGACATGATATAAATTTAAATTTTTAGTAATGATAGATATATAATTATTGATGATTCAATTTTAAAGTGGTAATCAAAGAGAATAAATTAATTGGTTATAAAAATATTAAATTAGTACAAGCATACCTAGACACGTTGTCTTGTTGGCGTTGAGCCTATATCCAGAAGGACAGGTGCATTGAAAGGAGCCCATCAAGTTCTGGCAGCGCCCTGGCAACCCGCACATGCCACCTGTCTGAGACACCCATTCTCTCACACAAGTCATCATTAATCAAATATTTAGGTTTTGTTTAGGCCAAGAAAGCAGGATTACCTTTTTAAAATGACTTTAGTAAATAATCCTTTTGAAAATGACACACTTACACTACATAAAAATTATAAAATACTTGTAGAGATGTTTCAAGGCCACTAGTCTTATCTTCAGTCTCTCACAGAACCGGAATAATAGGAGTCTGGAGGGTGATTATTTCATAGATTAACATGAGATAATAATCTAGTCTATTTTCCAGTCCAAGCATGTTTACCACACAGTATAATCATTACATAACCCAAAAACATGCAGACAAGTAAGTAATATTTAGCTATAAATGTATGGCAACACCGCAATTCCCAACTCAGCTCGACTCACTCCAGTCTTCTATTTACCTTTTTCTGTGTTAGGCTGAAGATAAGGCTAGTGATCTTGAAATATCTCCATGAGTATTTTATTATTTAATGTAAAAACAACAATTACGTAGGTCCAATACTGTACGTAAGTACTTTAGTTAGATTTTTCATTTTTATATATTTACAGCTAATTATTATGCTTGGTAAATATTATACAATACAGTAATTTAGTATAGTACTTCATTAAATGGCAATTTTGTTCCATTTACCTGGTGCATATTTCAAGACTTGTTTAAGTAATGTTTTATAATACACTTTTGTGTTATATAATCATCAAAACATCTATATTTATTAATGCAATAAGTATCTCCATAAAAAAACTTCACTAAAGTCAATTTAAGTGTTATGACAAATAAACCATTTTTATTATATTAAACATGTGGAATAAACTAATATTAGGGAGAATTTACTATGATGCCGCAATGTTATTGTAATAGCCTGTTACACGCTAATGCCCACTGAGAGCGCTTTCAAACGTAAAATGCAACCCCTGATTCTGTCCGATTTCAGGAGCTCAGCCAGCGATCCATTGTTTTATATATCGATGATTATAACTTACCGTATGGGTCTTTTCCTTGTTAGGGCCTATCCTCTACTTGTGGTAAAACAAGGTGGCTCTCTCAAACAAAGTATACCTGAACTTATACTTGAAAAAACTTATAATCCTAATTGATTTACTCCCCCCCCTTGGCTGAGCTAAACTGGGACAGTTACACATTTTAGAACTATTTCATTGTAAAATATGTTATATAAAACAAAAACGTACTAGTTCTATAAGATGCATTAATAAATATTATTGATTAAAGAGGCATTTATTCTTACTAATTTGGCACAATGGAAGGTCGTGAGACAATGATACTGCTGATGCATCATGGTACTATTGATGCAACATGTTGACTAGTTCTGCATCAAGTCACATCAATTTTTCGATGCATTGCATAGTAATAAAAATACAAGCAACACTAAAAAATTACTTGCATACTCTATAAGGACACAGATACAAAAATATACACAGAAATGTCACTTGTTGTGTTTGACTACAAACATAAATTAACTACTCCTAGAATTGAGAACAAGCTGAAACAGTAAATATAGCTAGCAATTCTACCTGGCACTGTAAGGCACACTTGCAGCACTAGACGACCTGCCACTTAGATTCAGGTATCTAACAACGATTATGTTAATTATGGTGAAGGAATTATCACAGGAATGTGATATACTATAGAGCATATTGAAAGCATTTTATTGAAGGGCACATTACCTCATGACACTCGTCAATGTCTTGACAGTGTTGCTGGTCAGGGGAAAGGGTATATCCATCAGCGCATTCACATCGGAAGGACCCGATCACATTGCGGCATCGACCATTACGACAAAGATATGGCATCATATGGCACTCGTCTAGATCTATGTTATGAAAACAAACATTAATAAATACTGTTTATAAATTGTATTTTTAAAAGTCTTTCTAAGTTGCAATAAGATGTATATCCATATATATTTTCTGTTATAAAAATCATTCCAACAACAGATCATGTAGGTGTTTATGCTTCACTTTTAAATCAGGGAGAAGTGGTGTGCTAACCATACAACAGTGGTGGCTATGAGTCAAACTAGTAGGTACAGCCCAACAATACAATCATCTTATATATATGAGGAAGATACTTGAAAATAGGTTGAACAATTATTTTACTGTGAACCACTCTAAATTAAAGTTCAAAACAAACTGCTCAACTATAATTTATCCACAAATTATATAAATAAATATTTTACAAGAATTCATCTAAGAGGTTTATTAGTTAGTTAGAGTTGTTAATACTTATCTAGCTAGGGGTTGTATTCTTAAATTTCCATAGACCTAATTGAAACGAACAAATTCAAATGAACTTTTATTAGGAATGTAAACATTTATTACTATACAAAACCGATCGTTATATATTTATGTTGTAGATGTAAAACAACTATTAGACAGTTTATACTGAATGTTTTTGTATCTAGCTATAATTGCAATATCTTAAATCACAAGATACTGTAATTATAGCTTTTTACAGATTCAGAATTTAAATTTTTCAAGAAAAAAAGTTCTCATTGATATTCTAAAACGTTTTCTTGGTATCTAAAGGTTATAAAATTAATTAATTAATAAATTAATTATGTGTCATTGTAATACTTAAGACACGTACAGTTACAATAATTTATTTTATATGCATAAGTAAATGTAGTGATTTCCTATGAAAGCTGGATGTATAACACTTCATCATTGATGCATAAACTTAGTGGTTTTTTATTTTTTATTTGATGTACTGTAATACAATGAAACAATGAACCAGTACTCAATACAAAATTGACACTTTAAATTAATCAATTTAAAATCACTGATTTATTTATACATATAAAAATTAATTTTTGTAACTATACATGTCATACATTACAAAATTACCAATAAATTAATTTTATTACTTTTAGAAACCAAAAAAATGTTGTTTCAGGAAATTGATAAGAATATTTTGTTCTTGAAAAGTTAACAAGAAATTTATAAAATTTAAAAATAAATTCTTGTCAACCACATATTAAAATATGAGTACTAGACATTAACAGGTTTTTAGTGGTAAAAGTTGATGCACAGTGAAAACTAATTAAAATTTCGCTACTTTTTTCTTCCAACTAGGATAAAAATGTTTAAAACTAATAAAAAATGTTTAACCCTTTCCACTCGTGTGTCAGGTGACATCACTTTTAACCGCACTTGCAAGGCATGTCCTCCTCCTCTTATCAAAAGTAAAAATTAGCAAAACAGGTGTTATACCGTGCAACTAATATAGAAACACTGATCTCGTCAACTTCCACCTCCCATGCCGGACACTGTTTATTTAAGGTGGGCCCTACGCCACTATGCCACAGACCAGTGCCTCCATTAAGTTGCACGGTAAAAAATACCAGCTCGAGCTAGATTCGAACTGACGATCCTTAGCGCTGTACCTGGCCACAGTACAACATCTTAGACTGCTCGTCCGTTTCAACACCGATGGTAACTCGGTATTATAGCGTTAATAGACCATGACAGTATTATTATTAAATTTAATTTAATTATGACGGTATTACAAAAATATTATTGACTAATGATAGTTGTATTAGAGTAAAAAATAGCCAAATTAAATCCGAGTGGAAAGGGTTAAAATGCATGTCATTATGTAAAATTAAACAAGGAAAAAATTACGTGATAGCATTTTTTATAGGCCTCTTTGTTTCTTAGTAAACAACCTTCAAACTCACATTATTTCTGTGCCAACAGGAACAGAGATTGGTAAATTTGTTGGAGATTTCCAACGCTTAAAAAAATGAACACAACTTTCAACAGGTATAAAACTTCTGTCGTCTTTAGGTGTTACTTAATACTTTATTCCATATTTAAAACTATTTTTCCTCTATATTAACCCATATAAGTATAAGTTAACTCTTAAACAACTAAATGATTATAATGGGCTTTTCAAAGAGTCATGTCTTCTTACAAACTATTCTAAATATATACAACTATGACAAATTATAGAATACAAATGAAAATGTTACCAATGAACAGTACTAAGAAAAAATTAGTAAATAGTGAAACTGTTAAAATGATCTTACAATATAAGTTTACCATCAAAGTTATGAAAATCACTATCAAATTAAAACTAGTTTAAACAAACTAATTCTAGTGCCATTGGTTTGAAAATATATATGTCTGTATTGAGGATCAACAATTATATAAATATTTATTACAAATCTTTATCTTTAAAATAATTATTATTGGAAACATTCAAAAATTAGTTTGCAGGAACGAACTTAGAACTACGCTACAATAAAGGTAATTGATTTTACACCCTCGAAAGAGAATGTACAAGGGCTGTCCAGAAAGTAGGATAAATTTTCAACTAGCATCCAGTATATGGTGGCTGAGCGATGCTAGAGCCACCATATTAGTACCAAATAATTCTTAAGCTCAGTATTTATCGAGCTGTTGCAGTGGGGTGGTCTATTTTTGTCCTACTTTACTCACTGTGACTATTTAAAATGTGGTCTAAAATAAAAATACAGCCACTTGAGAACTGTTTTCAGTGATTATGTCTTTGTTAGAAAAAAACTACAAACCAACTGAAATCCATCGTAAACATAGTGAGGTTTATGGGAATGGAATGAGTGAAAGCAGAGTGAGGCAGTGGTGAATTGGTTTTAAAATAGTTGCACCATATCTATGATTAGGGTAACCTAGTCTGTTTACTGGAGGTTTGTTGATGAAAATAATGAAAAAAAAAGAATTTAAATCGTCGTTTCACAATCAATGAACTTTTACAGCAGTTTCCCAAATTTAACAAAGTTTAATTAATGATAGTGTTGTGGCTAAGTTAGCTATCACAAATTTTATGCCAGGTTGATTCTAAAAATCTTTGTGGAACACTACAAAAAAGATTTGATATATCGCTAACTTTTCTTGATACAAAAAACATGGGAATAAACTTCTGGATTGCATAATAGCTGGTAATGAAGTATAGTCAAATACTAGTGAAACATATCAATTGTGAGACAAAAAGGCAGTCCAAGTAATGGGGACATGCACATTCTCTTAAGATACCAAACAATGTCTATAAACCCAGGAAGATCATAAGCCAGAAAGATCATAGTAACTGTTTCTTGGGATAATAAGAGTGTGCTTTTGATTGATTTTCTTGAACAAGGTTCAACAATCAACGCAAAAAGGTATTGGAGAAACATTGCATAAACTACAGCGGGCGATACCAAATAAGCAACGATGAAAACTCAGCTCAAAATAACAATGCACCTCAACACAGCCAATAATACTTGACAGCTCTTGGATGATTTTGGATGGGAAAAGTAGGAACATCCTCCATACAGTCCAGATCTAGCACCAAGTGACTACCATCTCTTCCAGCAATGAAAACCTGGCTTTCGATGCAGCGTTGTAGTTAAGGTCTCAGGAGGTGGATTTCTACAATGTCAGAATCAAAAAACTTGTGCTATGATATGGTAAGTTCCTTAATTTAAATGGAAATTATTTTGAAAAATAGCCAAAGAGAGTAGATTTCAAATATATGTTAAGAAAGTTTTTTCTTTATTTTCTCTTGTTCTTTATTTCAAAATCTTAGCTACTTTCTGGAGAGCTCTCATAATTTGATAATAAATTCATGTTCATACATGCAAATCTAACACTTACCTTACATATTTGGGGTCAAATGTGAATTTTGTTAAAAATTAAGCTTTCGTTTGATTTTTATTTTTTATTTCTACTAGATGTTGAGTATAAATATTACTGAGACAAGTAATTATTTTTACATTGAAAACAAATGTATTACTTTAAAAAATTACTAAGTTTTCTCAACTAATTAAAGTATACTCATTATAAATCCCAGAAAAGATCTGAAAAAATACCTATATAAATTAAGAAATGAATATATAGCAATAGTTAATACGGTTTTATAGAACACATTTTAACAGACAATACTACTCACCAATGCAATCATTGTTATGACTCAGTTTAAAACCTGGGAAGCAATGGCATTTGAAACTGCCAATAGCATTCACGCATGTTCCATTGTTGCAAATATTTGGGTGTCGTAAGCACTCATCAGTGTCTGTACATGTATCCCGACTCCCTGTTAGCTGGTAGCCATTGTGACACACACATTGAAAGCTTCCTTGGACGTTATTGCAGTCTCCATTCTCACAAATGCCAACATGTTCTATGCATTCGTCTACGTCTAAAAATGTATAAACTGTTGGTTATACTTAGAAAAACACACAATAAACATTTCAAACATTTATTGTAACTTAAATTCTGTAAACATCTATCCAAAAACTTGGGGAGTTACTTTATGTCAAGATCAAGTTTTCAACATCAACATTCTTAGCCTGAGACCAAACTGATTATCGTTTGTTTTTAGAACATTTTGAAATTTTGCTTGGACAATTTCTTTCAAAGATCTTACTACAAATTAGGAGACTTGGTTTTTATAATCTGGGGTCACATATTTAAAAAAATAAGAATTATTTTAAGCGATTTTAGAGGGGAGGAAAAAGTTCCTGTGTTAAAATAAGTATTAATAGCTTCTGTGGTGAGCTCAGAATATAGTATGTACCTTTTTTGCTAACCACATTGGAATAGTTTATAAAAATGATTAGACTCCAACAAATTGTTGTACACCAAAGTGTTTACAAGTTGGTGTCAGAAGACTCTTTGTTTACAATCCCTGCAAACCACATTACAGTCCCTGCCAAAAAGCAATTTAAGAGCTAACAATTAAAATATTTGCTTGGATACAAAACTAAGCCTGAAAAGGTTTTAGAAATCAAGTATTGGTCTAAAAAGCACATTATAGTGACTATTCAATGATAGTGACTATTGTAAAGCATATAATCTTAGATGCACCTAAGATTTTCCTCTGGTCTCACCTGGGGAAGATGATGGATGGCAAGAGATTACTGATTTTCTGTCACTATTGTGCCCATTGCATTAGTAATTTAGTCAAGTTTACTCCTTGTTGACTTATGTCAAGAAACTGGGTTTCAAGTTGAAAGGAACAATTGACAAAACATTTTTAAGCCCAAAATTCACATGAAGTAGAGAACTTAAATTAACTGTCTTCAAAATAAAAACATCAAGAACTAGTTGTAAATAAAATTGTACAAACACAATTAAATTAAGCAAAAAATTCAATATTTTAACATTATTTAAATCTTAGCTAATATTTTCTAAAATAAAACATATTTGGTGACCCATTCTGACAATTTCAATTCAATATTATTAAATTACCGCAAACATGGATACACACTAGGACAATCTAGTCCACACGATTGCTTTGATTCCCTTATAAAAAATACCTAATCCCAACTTTGTTAAATTAAATTTTTTTTAATCAACGATTTCCTTCAGTAAAATCTAATACACACCCATAGCAATTTCCACTAACTACTGGGTCTGTTTGTTACAGAGGCCTCTCCATCTTCTTCTAGCTTTCCATCTTTATTCTCTAACCAGTCCACCTAATATTTATTTTCCTATTTTCTCAACACCTTCCTTTACTCCCTTCTGACAATGATCTCTCAGTCTCCTTCTAAGTTTCCTTCCCACCACCTTCCATATCATGAACCCTTTTAGTTAACCTAAATTCCTCCATCCTTTTGACATGTCTGAACCAATTCAGATGACACTCCTCAATTATATCCAATAATGGCTTCTCCCTGGTCTATAAGTACTTACTTCCTTATTCTATCTCTTCTGGTCACTACAGTACTCTTTATAAACTCGTTTCAGAAGCCTGTATTCTACTCCTATCTCTCTGTCCCATCACCCATGTCCCCACTCCATAGTCCATACAGTAATATACACACATAATAAGTTTTACACAAAATCTTCTTAAATTTCAGGGGAACATTCTTCTCTTTATGAACCCTGGTTTCATAAACCCTATGCCAGCTTATCTCGTTCATTTATTTCTTTTTCAATTTTTGCTCTTATATAACAACACTACAGAGATATTTCATACTTTCCACATTTTTTTCTTCCTCTTCTAACATCAGCCCCTCTTATTATCTCACAACTCTTAGTGTTATTATCACAAACTTGCTCTTCTTCACACATACCCTCATCCCAAGTAAAACCTAAAGACAAAACAAATAAAACAATAAACTCTTTTAAAATCAAACTTACCAACACAGTCCCGCATGCTCATCCCAAGCTTATAACCATCAGGACATTGACATTCAAAGCTACCGGGAGAGTTGACACATTGAGCATTGCCTCTACAGGGACTTGGGATCCGTAGACATTCGTTATCATCTAGAAAAAATCCAAATGTTCAGTGATTAATTAGCAAAATTAAAAATTAAAAGAAAATTGGACTGCTCCTGACACATAAATTCAGAAGAAAAGTGATGATTCTGAGGGTCCTCATAAAATGGAATTGTTTGAAGATGAAAGTCAATTCTCTTGAGTTCAAGTCAAAGCATGAATGTTTTCTGAAAGCTTGCTATATAAGACTTCCTCATTTATGAATAAACTTAGAGGGTTTTTTTATCTGATGTAACACAATGAAGGTACTCAATAAAACATTGTCACAAAACAAAATATTAATCTGCTTCTAGTCCTTTAAAAGAAATGTGTAATTATAAATTTGCTTTCTTGAATTGAATACAATTTAATTATTTATTCAATACTATAATTAATTATTATACAAATATTATAATATTTAATTATTATATACAGAACTCTAATTACCATGTATATGTGCACTTAAACTAATTATATGTTTAGAGTAACCAATAGTATAGCAACTGTTTCCCCACAACATGCAAATGGAAGGACTGCAAGAATAGCAGTACAGTAATTACCATATTCCACATTAAACGTTTTAATTTATATTTCTTGAAAATTACTGACTGTTCTAGCAAGTTTATACTTTTTATAACAAGTGATCTCATTTAACTTTTCTAACCTATGCACTGGTGAGACTCAGCATCATATGCAAACCCTCGGTTACATTGACACTCAAAACTGCCAGGTGTATTGAGACAAGATCCGTGGCTGCACATGGTTGGCATCAGTGTACATTCGTCTATCTCAACACTAGCATTGGTCATTGGGTCCATGATCTGGCCGGGCTGGGTTCCACACAGCACCAGGTACTCTTCTGTAACAACCTTCCCTGCTTATACCCTTAAAATCTAGTTATCTTAAAATTTAGTTTAAAATTAAAATTATTAACTTAAAAGTGCGCAACATGGCTATCGGCCATGATGGTTTTATTTTCATTCAAAAAAATTATGACACAATATAATGTATTAAAAGACATTATTTTTAAAGCTATTCAGTAATTTTTTTATTTATACATGAATTAAATACAGGTTTATAAAATTTAATAAAAATTTCATTTGCCAGTACAAATAAATACTATCAGCACCTGAATTATTTAACAGCCTCAAATAAGTATATGACGACATAACTATACTAGTGGTATTAGCATACAGCAGTAAAGGCAGTGCAAGTCGATTTGAGTATGCTCAAACTCAATTCTTCATTCAGTTAGGTGGACAGAGTCATGGGGAAAGACCAAAGAAGAAGGAGGGAGAGAGAGGGAAGGTGATACAAAATTTAAAAATATTCTCAAAACCAGAAAGAAAGATGCAACTACCTCTTGTGGTCTGCTCGGGCATATTCGTGCCAGGATAGAGTAAAACAATATATTTTCATTTCAGGTGTGCCTCAGTCAAGTTTGTATAAAGTTTCTGCCTCAACAGAATCTTAAAATGATAAATTTAATCTAAATATTATATAGTAAATTATTGAGATATGTACATAGCAGGGTGGAGCACGGTAATATGCTGATTTGGGAACAAAATAAGAAATAATGGACCTGTTAACAATTAATGTTATATTTTTCTTATATAAAATGGTAATGGAATTTTATAATTAGGTGGTTTTAAAAAGTGTATCTGTCAGTTGTTGAACTTTACAATTCAGACACTGCTGCATTAATTCTTTTAAGTTCACATGCACTTTTTGAAGCATGTCAACTGGTATTTGGCAATTTCAACGTCAATATTGTTCCTTAGGTCTTTCAGGATATTGGGATGGGTGCAATATACCTTAGAATTCAGGTAACCCCAAAGGAAGGAATCTCATAGGGGCTGTCTGGTGAGCGTGCTGGCCAGGTCAGATCTCCCCTCAGTTCAGAAAACCAGTTCAGATAAGCCATTCAGAAAACGTTTGTTTAAAAAAAATCATTGTAAACCTCGCTGTGTGTGCAGTGGCACCATGTTGTTGAAACCATGTTTCCTCTAATTGCATTGCCTTGAGGTCTGGCTGGAAAAAATCCTACAGCATATGTTAGTAATGTTCAGAATCCGCAGTTGCAGAACGACCGTTATTCTTTACAAGAAAAGGGCCTTTAATGCTTACTTTTGATATGGCCCAACAGAAAATTACGCAGTCCGAATGCGAAGTCTCTGGTGAACTTCTCTGGGGTTTTTGTTGCTCCAGTACATGTCAATGTAGGAGAACAGCGAATCAAGGCCCAGATTACCAATAAGGCCAACCTAGGCCATGGCCTAGGGCACAATCTTGTGGGGAGAAGGCGCACGTGCAGGTTGCAAAAAACCCAAAACCATTGTATACTTCTAGCGGAGCGTGAATAAGCAGTCTCTGGCCGTCATCCCTCCCTCAACCGTCACACTACTCTGTACTTTAGGAAGTTAATCGTTTACTGGATTTGTTGTTTTGTGAATTATAGAGTGCTTTCTTCTTGTTGGCTTGTACCCATTGGTATACAGGTAAGTTTTTAGACATTAAATTATGATCTTTTATAAACCCAGTTTCAAGATCTGATTTTACAAATGAAAATTTTTTTACCTTAGTTTTGCCTGAAGATCTTGAATGTGTTTCTTCACTCCAATGTACATTTCGCCGCTAGGTGCGGCATCTTCAAGGAGATATTGTCCTAAACTATTTAAATTCACTATCACTATTTACACTATTTACACATGTTACAATTCTTATATTACATAGTCACTGTAGTATGCGGCCGTAGTGCACCGGCGGCAGTATGAGCGACGCGGTCCGTTATCACTCCCGGTCGTTGCGGTGGCTTGTCTTATCTTTAAACAAAACAATAGCAACACACGTACTACCACCGCCAGCCCTTACAAATCCAACCCCTGTCAGTCACCCACAAGCCACCGCAACGACCGGGAGTGATAACGGACCGCGCCGCTCATACCGCCGCTGGTGCACTACGGCCGCATACTACAGTGACTATGTAATATAAGAATTGTAACATGTGTAAATAGTGTAAATAGTGATAGTGAATTTAAATAGTTTAGGAAAATATCTCCTTGAAGATGCCGCACCTAGCGGCGAAATGTACATTGGAGTGAAGAAACACATTCAAGATCTTCAGGCAAAACTAAGGTAAAAAAAAAAAAATCATTTATTAAATTATGATAATAATATGATATGGTTATTGTACATTAATTATTCGACAAGGATCTATTATGTTACATGAACAAACACCATTGTCTCCCGTACCTAACCTCTAACTAGCGCCACTGTGCTATTTGTCTTTTTTATTTTAATTAAAAGTTTCACTGGTTTAACTACTTCTATTTCTGTAATTATTTATTATATTAAATATAAAAACTTTTTTTATGAAAAAAAATATTTTATTTAAAAATAATTTTATCATGCTTTTGAATATTAAGATCAGAATAGTTTTTAAATTAAATATTAATATCTTTATGAATAAAAATAATAAAAATAAATGTTATAATGATAGTTTTGACATAGAATGTCTTCTAATATCATAACATTTCTCCAAAAATTTATAAGAAAAAATACATAATAGATAAAAAGAAAAGATACAAAAGATTTGCTTCAGATGTTCTTCCCCATACAACAAGTCCATAGTGATTATTTGCCTATATTAATGAATAATATACTGTTTATGCTGCTGTTAACACACCAATTCTTTTTATGCGTTTGACTATGTAAATACTTTTTAGAAAAGAACACATTTTTAAAATTATTCCACAAATTTTAATTAAAAAAGAGCTTTTGCCAGTTAAGGCATCGTCACTTTAAATTTAAATAGAAAAAACATATGTTTAAAACAATATAAATGAAAATATGATAAAATTAGATATTTTAAAATAATTTAAAACTTAAATGGATTAGTAGAAGTAATTTTAAATGAAATATTAAACTGGAAAATATGATTTACAATTAATTATTTTTGTTTGATTTATTCTTCAACTAAAGGTAATTATATATTACTAAAATGTATAGATGGTTGTGATAGACATTGTTTTTTTTTTTTTATAACAGACATGCAGGCACTTTCAATTTGATTCCTTTTGGTCCATGACGACTCTTTAAATATGATAGTACACAAGTCATATTTGATGTTATGATTTTCATTTAGAGAGTGTTCTACTAACTTTGATTTTTCTTTATTTTGTGTTTTGTAATTATATATGTGTTCTTTGACTCTTGTACTTGTAGGTCTAGAGGTCTGGCCAATGTAAGTTTTATTGCATTCACAATCAATTTTGTAAATTGTATTTTTAGATTCTTAAATTTTGTTCTTAGGTTTTAATTTTGTTAAATAACTACGAAGGTTATTTGTTGAACTAAAAGAAGTACGGATTTTGAATTTTTAGTTGATTTTTCTATTTTTTTCTAAAACACCTTTTATATATGGAATTGTAATAGTGGTTACAAACTTGGTATTTTCATTGTGTCTTTTAGGTTGGATTGTATTTTTGAATTTCGCCTTTTCAATTGTTTTTGTAAGATAGTTATTGTTTGTTAATAAATTTGAAGTATCTTGTTCTGCCTTTGATTTGTCTTCGTCGTTTGTTACTAAATTATCTATTTTCTTAAATAAACTTTGAATAATTCCAATCTTCACATGTGGAGGGTGATTTGAAAAATAATTCATGTACTGTCCACTAAATGTTTTTTATGGTATAGTGATGTAATAAGTTTATTTCCTGTTGATTTCATAACTAACACATCTAGAAAAGGAATTTGACAAGTTGGTCTCAAGTTATTTACATGATCTAAAAATTTGCTTTGAATATTAGTTTAGTTTGATTTTCCCATAAACAAAAAAATGTCATCAACATATCTGAGCCAGATATTTGGTTTGGGATTCCAGTTAGTAAATGCAATTTTTTTCAAAATTATCCATAAAATGTTACTTAGTATTGGACTTAACACTCCGCTCATAGGTAAACCTGAAATATGGCTATAAAAATTGTCTTCATATTGAAAGTAGTTTTTTGTAACACATATAAAATGGATAATTTTGTTCTCTCTTTGAGATTGTCATCTTGTTCTAATAAATTCCTTGTTATTCTTAACACTTCTCGAACAGGTACATTTGTAAATAAACTGGTTACATCATAGCTGACTAGAATATCTTGACAATAAATCTGTGTTTTGTTTATTTTCTCAATAAAGTCTTCTGAGTTTTTAATATAAGATGTAGAATTGCCAAATAAGGGATTTATGATGGGTAACAAAAATTTTGATAATTTATATGTAGGGGAATCAATCAAACTTACTATGGGTCTCAGGGGAATAAAATAATTGTGAATTTTTAATAGTCCATAGTTAAAATTTTTGGAATAATTTAAAAAATGTGTTCTTTTCTAAAACCTAATACATTCCACTAAGTATATACAAACAGAATATGTAAATACTCTTGCTAAGTTTATTTGAGATTTAGTTGACATAGCTTGTCCATGATTCCATGAAAGATCAGAGTCAACTGTAATTCTTAGTAATTTCTTCCTTTATCCAGATTTATATATTCGACATGGATGGTATAGGATGTTTTCTACGACAAAAACTGTTGAATTGATTTGTTACAACTTAATTTGAGGTCATTTTCATTTGAGATGTTGAGGGTCATTTGATAAATTCTTAGCAGTGTTTAATGTTTTAATTATAATTTTTGAAATATTATGAGCGGATTTATTTGTAAACATTAAAAAAATATAAACACACCAAACAAGTTAGTTAACTAATTTTAAAACAATTAAAAGTAAATCCATAAATGATCTCATTTATATATTTTTGGTGGTGGTTCGTCTCGATCACTTTCAGTTAGTGGTGTTTTTGTCAATGGTTGCTTGTTATTATACTTTGTTTATTTGCCTCATCATTTTCATATGAATTTATTAAATTTGTGCCACAGTGTTCCCAATAAAAATGAATACTGGGCTGTGTGTTAAACATGAGTTAGTCGGTCAGGGTCAGTCAGGACAAAACCAAAAATAGGAATTGAAAATCACATCAATGCACTATATTGCTCTATGTGGCATTAAACGTTTCGTTTTTTTCAAATATTGAAATACAGTGGACTCCCGATTATCGGCGAGCGGATTATCGGTGTTGCGGATTAACGGGGATGGCCAAATAAAAAAATTAAATTAAAAAACGCTTTAGAAAAATGTAAAATACTACGCAATAATAAGACGAGGCAGGCTCATCCATGCGCACACTATCTATAGCGATCGTTTACGCGTGGACACCCTGTAGAAGTGGCTGACCTTGGCACATAACCAGGTTATTTGCGGTCAAGTTCGCTTGCTTTGTCACACACGTAAACAATATTGCTCAGTTCAGTGCGCTGTTTTTATTCTATTTTCACTGTGAGTTTGTTTTCGTTCACGAGTTGACATACGTGAGTTGGTGTACATTGTTTTGTCTTTTGTGTTTACGTTACTACATTTTGGTTTTTCTTAGTGCATTGTGTGTTTACAACATGGATACAAAACGGAAAAGAGTTGTGTTGTCTATTCAGACGAAACTAGAAATTATTGGGAAATTTGAGAAAGGGCATACAATAAAGGCACTTTCAGTTGAATATAACTTAGGCGATACAACCGTCCGAAGTATAATAAAAAAAAAGAATGAGTTTCTAAAGTTTGCAAGTTTATCTGATTCCTCTTCTGCTATGAAGCAAAGGAAAACAATGAAAAAGGCAACTTACGAGGACTTGGACAGAGCTTTATTGGAATGGTTCAACAACCAACGAGCACTAGGAAATCCTATAAACGGGCCTATTTGTGCTATGAAAGCAAAGGATTTTTTTACTTCTCTTGGCCTAGAAGGGCCTTTTGATGCGTCATCCGGTTGGTTGACCAGATTTAAGAAAAGATATGGCATCAGGGAACTTGACATTCAAGGCGAAAAACTGAGTTGCAATGACGACGCAGCTAAAGAGTTTAGTAAGAGTTTCAACGAGTATGTTTTAGAAAATAATTTGTTGCCTGAACAAATATTTAACGCAGATGAGTCCAGGTTATATTGGAAATGTCTTCCTTCGAAAACATTAGCTGCTGGAAATGAAAAAAGTGCTCCCGGTCAGAAAACTAGCAAAGAGAGACTCATAGTAATGTGCTGTTCCAATGCAGCAGGCACTCTTAAGACAAAGCTTGTCGTAATTGGTAAGGCAAAAAAACCAAGGTCTTTCAAAGGAACCCGGTCTGTTAATTTTCCAGTCCACTACTATGGTCAAAAGAAAGGCTGGATGAATACCGACATTTTTTATGACTGGTTTCACAACAAATTTTGTCCAGAAGTTTGTGCTTTTTTGAAATCAAAAAACCTTCCCCCCACAGCTGTTCTGGTCCTGGACAATGCACCTTCTCACCCTAATGAGAGCCGTTTGGTGTCAGAAGACGGACAAATAACTGTCAAGTATTTACCCCCAAATGTTACGGCCTTAATACAGCCGATGGATCAAGGCGTGATAGCAAACCTGAAACGACACTACCGATCAAGCGTCTTAAAAACTCTAATAGAAGAGGGAAATGACCTGCAAACATTTTTCAAATCTGGGTTTACGATTTTGGATGCCATTTATGAGTGTAATGCAGCATGGGAAAAAGTAAAGCCTTCAACCCTCACTAAGTCATGGCGAAAAATACTTCCTGATATTCCTCAAGAAGAGGAGGAGTTTGAAGGCTTTGACTCGCCAGCCGAGTTGGCTGAATTAGCAAAAACTGTTTCCGGAGGAGAACACGTTGATGCTCAAGACATTGAGGAGTGGCTGAATGTAGACGCCTGTTTAACAGCGTTCGAGGTCGTCAGTGACGAAGAAATACTCAGGCGCGCTCAGGGTATCGCAAGTGAGAGTGAGAGCGACGAAGACTATCCAGTTCCTGCCGCGCCAAAAATAACCTACGGAACTGCCCGCCAGTACGTCGAGGGACTCTTAGATTTCTTGGACGGGGAAGAAGATACGACCCTTTGTGATTTAATGGTGCTCAGAAAAATTAGGTCGAACATAATCAAAAAGGAATCCAAAGCCAAAAAACAAAAATCTATTAAAGACTTTTTCCAAAAGGGTTCAAAGAACTAAACCATAATTTTAATTTGACAACAGTATAAACGTGTGAACTAAGGATGATTTTATTTTTATTGTTCTTTAATATTGTGTGTGTTTAAAATGTGAATTGCATATGAAGTTACTTCTTCTTCTGTAAATAAAAAGGTATGTAAACCTTCAACCCAAATCTCTTTTAAACTTACTGTACCTAGTTTAAGCATTACAATAAAGTCCCGTTAATCCAAAAATCCGCCTATTCCAAACACAGTTTTGAAAAACTTATAAATTGAGAAAATATGAAAAAGTTTTGATTAAAAAGTTATTGCGTGTGAATGTGAACAAAACAACTATGCAAGTGAAATAATACAGGCTGGGAGCCATCTTTTTGTTGTTAGCAGTAAAGTATAGCCTAGCTGTCAGACCCTTGTCAAACGAAGATAAGATTGTAAAACTAAATAAAAGCCTGTTGTTGTACTGTAATACGGTCGCAGAAGCTGTTTTTTGCTCTCTCCTCACATTCCATTAATACACTGGCTGACGCTTGCTCACTGAGCGTGTGTGTCTGTGTATTTCTACTACAGACACACTCACTCTCACAAACCCCGAGATTCCGAACAGGATCCGGTCCCAATTAGTTTGTATTAACGTAAATTTACATAGTTTTTAGATACTGGTTATTTTTAAACCGATTAAAGGTCACTTTAGGCTATTTTTGGATTAACGGGGAAATCGATTATCGGCGATCGTTCTGCCACCCATTACCGCCGATAATCGGGAGTCCACTGTAAGCCAACCAAAAAACGCCCATCTGGGGCTGAATTCAGAAAAAGATCTAAATTGAAATCAGATGAGGACAAGAAATACTCTGGGATAGTAAAGAATTGGCTGTCAAGATGGCAAAAATAACAAAACCATAACAGATGACTGTTTATTTTTAGACTGCAGTACTCCTAGTACTAGTAGCACATCTGTTCAAATACAGTCTTTTACTTCAGAAACAGAACCAGGAACAACAAGATCTTTAAAATTTGAATCTGAACCACAGAAAGACACCTAGAGCTCTTCCAATAGCATAGAAAAACCAACACCGCATCAACAGAGTTTTGGACGTGAACCTGATACATTTTGTTTTGATCCCGGTCCAGCAAACTGTGTTGTAAATAATGAACTAAGTGATTACGTATCCCAACATGGGTTGATTCAAAATAAATAAGCAAATTTTGCAAAGGCAAAACAAGAGTATGGTAACCGTTTTTAGAGTTTTTCAGATACTCATTTTTATAGACATTTAGCAAATGGTGAAAAACAAAATAGAGCATGGCTTGTGTACTCTGAAACTAATTGTGCAGTTTTTTGTGGTTCTTGCTGTCTTTTCCATTCGGAAACACAATCGGAATCTCTTTTGTGAAAAATGGTTTTAGTGACTGTAAAAATGTTACATCAAGCCTCAAAGAACATGAAAACTGTTTCATATAAAAACAATACAATTACTTTAAAAGAGAGAGGGGAGAAACTGGGTAAGGTCAATTCCCAACTAAGTGAAATCAAGAAGTGAGACCAAGAAATTAATTACTGGCAAATGCTATCGCAAAGAGTTGTGGTGATAAAAGCTCTCGCTTCTCAAGGATTACCATTTAGAGGATCAACAGAGGTATTTGATTCTAACTCAAATGGAAACTACATGATGTTACTTGAGGTCCTGGCTGAGTTTGACCCATTTTTGGCTGAACACATTAGAAAGTATGGAAATCTGGAAAAGGACATATTTCCTATCTTTCATCCACTATATGCGATGGTTTATTCAACTCCTGGGTAAGCAAGTTACAAACTACATTTTAGAGGAAGCTAAAAGTTCTCAGTATTTTTCAATGATTGTCGATTAACACCGGACATCTCTCATGTAGATCAATTATCATTTATAATATGCTATGTAAAGGAAAAATGAACAACCTGTTGAACGATTTTTGAAGTTTTTGCAACATATTAGACATATGTTTAACACAGTCACTGAAACTCTGCAAATTTTTGGTTTGGACATACAATAGTGCCGCAGGCAATCCAACATGTCTAGGATCTATTCAGGACTCCAGGCTAGAATTCTTGATATCAGTCCACTTGCATTATATATCCCGTATGCAGGACACTCTCTAAACCTAGTTGACACTCACGTAGTAGACTCTTGCATTTGCTTTACTTCACAAGCTGTACAATTTTTTTTCATGATCTACACATAGATGGGCGGTGTTAAATAGATTCAAAAACGCAACACTAACCACCAAACACCTTTCCAGTACAAGATAATCTGCAAGACATGACGCTTTAAGAGCCTTACAAGAAGAGTGGCCTGCAATAAGAACTCTACAACCGTTGGAAAGCAACACAGAACAGAAATCTAACACTCGAGCAGAAGCTAAAAGCCTACTAAGCAGATTGGATTGCTTGAAAACAGCTATAATGGCCAAGTTATGGGGTGCTATTCTTCTCAGGCTGCATAAGGTCAACAAACATGTTCAGAATGAAGACATCGATGTAATGGCTGTAGTAGAAATATTCAAATCCCTCATATCATTCCTTGAAGAGTTCGTAAATCATAACTAGAATCTACATTTTCCGGTGACAACTGCGTCAAGGTACTATCTACAATATTTACAAGATATCCAGACATTTTGCCCATACTGTGATGTAGCATCCTCTGTGGTTTCTCTGAGACTTCTGGTTATCTTGTAAATATAGTAGATAGTACCTTGACGCTGTTTCACCGGAAAATGTAGATTCCAGTTATGACACTTGCTGCGATTGAGCATGACAAGAGACATAGGACAATAAGAAAACTTCAAGATGATGAGGATAAGTCTCGAGATGGCGAAGTTTCCTTCTCTGGAAAAGACAACTTTAGAGTAAATACATTTCTGCCGATAATTGATAAAGTTTAACAACAACTTTCAATGAGAATAAACTCCTATGAAGAATTTATCGGAAAGGTTAGTGCAGAAATTAAACTTTCGCATCTCACAACAGAAGAACTTGAAGATGAGGTTAAATACCTTTTTACTGTTTTTAAAAATGATTTAGAGCCGTTGATTTCTGATGAACTTGTCCATCTCAAATCACACTCCCACCCACCCATACACGTACAGTGGTATTGACCCACCCGCCCACCCATACACGTACAGTGGTAAAGATATAAATAAATAAGGAAATAAAAATCCGTCGTCTCTGTACAAGTGGCTCACAAGAAACAATTTGCAAGATATAAATCCAAATGTAGAAATTTTGGTGTGGTTGTTTATTTATACTCCAGTAACGAACACATCAGCTGAGAGGTAAGTAAAAATAGCAAAATCGCTTACTCTGTATAGTGCCTTGGATGTTCATGTTCTTTTAAACTAAGATAGCGTAAACAAATATTAATCAAAGCCTACTTTGTTAATTGTTAACTTTTAGGATCACAATTTTTTAAAGGGCAAGTTAGTTTTCGCTAGTTACTATAACATATTGACATACTTCATTATTTATGACCCTTTAATCACTTCATATACTTTAATAGTCTACTTTTGTATTACAGTGTTTTCTGTATAGATGATATTGTATTGTTTAATATAATTTTCCTGTTTAAAAAGGAGCAAACAGTACCACAGATCAAAAATGACCCAAACGAAGCTCAACGCTCTCGCTCTTCTTAGCATTGAAAATGAAATAACAAAAAAATTGGATTTCACCAGCACAATTCAATTGTTTGCCTTGGCCAAAGCCAGAAAGAAGAAATTTTAAAATGAAGTATATATTTTTATTGTCATTAGTAAATACATATACGGTGTTGTTTATTAAGTAGTGTGTTTTATTTTTCAACATGTTTGTTTTCTCAATAGCCAACATCTGCTTACTACAAATTGTAAGTATTTGCTTTTCATATATTTAGAAATTTTATTTGCTATTATTGCGTGCTTGATATAAATTATTTTCTTGGGAAATATTTAAAACTGCATTGTAAAAATTAAAATGTTCTAACAGCTCAAATAGCTTCAAAGAAGCTCTAAAATGAGTTTTGCAGTAAAATATGCCGAGAAATTTTACATCCACCAGACCCCAGACCTCCCGGAAGTGGGCGTAATTTTGAAGTTTGGCCTAGGGACTAAATTGGTGCTAATCTGGGCCTGAGCAAATCATAACCGAAAAGCATGCATCACTGCAATGATCGAATAGGCATTTAAAAAATACACTTCAACACAAAATGAACACTTTTCATACATCCACTGCATGATAGCAACTGAAAGGCAAATAAAAACAAACCTCCTTTCTGTGACTATAGGCCACGACCACTCTCTCGTCTCTATGACCAAAGTGTACGTGCCACCACATCCTGTACAAAAAAGCGACCTACTATGTTCCACCCTGTTTTTATTAAATTGTATACTGTACAGTGCTGTATCAAAAATTAAAATAAACATCTATTCTTTTTTTGTATTCCAATATTTTCACATCAAAAGATGTGATAGTATACATTTGAATTCACTAAAACAGATTAAGTAGTCAATCTATTTGTAGGTTTCCTGACAATGTATACAGTCATTTAAATAAATACTAGTGATACTAGATAAGAAAACTATTAAAAACAAAATAGCCTTAAAAAAATAAAGTTGAAAAAATTGGGGTGATTTTTGTTGTTGTTTTGTTTAGAGGCATATTATTTCCATAGATAGCTGATTTCGTATCACTTCTTTATTTAATAGACTGATTTTTAAAATCCACCCACTCGCCCACGTGTATTGGAAATACATGTACAGTGGAATTGATCAACCCACGGTGGTATAAAAGTACAGTAGTATTTTTACAGTGGTAAAAAATCAATTTCTTTTTTAATTTGATGTTTGAAAATATAATATCCTCTGTTGCAAAAAGTACACATGGTATTACTATTTTTCCAGTGACAGAGATATCACTGAGGATGCCACATCACAGCATGGACGAAACATCTGGTTATAAAGTAGATAGCACCATGACATGGTTGTTACCGGAAAATATAGATTCTAGTAATGACACCAGCTATTTTAGCCTAAGTTCTAAGTACACATGATATGTCTGCATTTTTTTCTTTTTTTGATAGCAACTCTAAGTATGCTTCTACCAGATCTAGGATAAATGGAAAAAACTATACTAATAATGTGTAAAAGGTGTAGCAATAAGCATTTTATCTTGAATTCTTTGAATGAAGATGAATCTCATCACATTACTTGTCTGTAAAGCCGGACAGGGTTGGCAGGGATGGCCCCATGCTTGTCCCATGCTGCAGCAACACAGCATCCTTGTCTGCTCATTGGTCATAGGCTGAGCACACTGACCCTCAGTGTACGACAAGTAGCATAGCTCCTTACGCATGTCCACACACTCCTCTGAAAGAAAACAGCCTTCATTTTTACCCAATTCAGAATTGTTTATAGATATTAAGTAAGCTCATTACAATACTGAATCAAATCATTTAGTGCAAATTATGTTGAAGTGCTTAGTGAGAGTGATTATATTATGTTGAAGTGAGAGTAATTATATTCCACTACACTTTAAAGCCTATACTATAATATCTTAGACTCCTTTTTTTAATTTTACCTCCTGATCATGCATTTTCAATATAATGTGTTTCTCTTAAACTAAAAAAGTTTTTATATAATATATAATAAATATAAGTTTTAAAAAAATAGTCTTAACTAAAGAAAAGTTATTTGTTGGAATGAGAAGAAATTATGCCATATTTTAATTTAATAAATGTCCGCTTTGTGTATTTCGTGTTTCGTCTGTTCGTATGTGTTGAATGTTTTTCAAGACTTCTGACGACCTCACAAGAGTGAAGATTTTATGTATTCAGCTTGATAATGACTACATGAGATAGTCGAAACCGGTCGTCATCTGACAACGTGTTGGGCTTGACTGAATATAAGGTAATATAAACCTCTAGTATAATGAGAAGAAATGTTTAATTTTGTCTTATATAAACACTTTTATGTTTTTATGTTTACTTTTTTACTTAATACCAAAACAATATTTAATTAAATACTAAAATTATACCAATATACTCACTGCCATTAGGAAGTAACATATAGCCATCTGGACAAACACAGTGGTAGCTTCCATCATCATTGATGCAGAACCCAACTCCGCAAATATCAGGTTTTTCTTGGCACTCATTTATATCTGCATTAAGACAAGTTTATCATAAACTAAATCTGGACAATTTTAAGTGCTAGTATTATTCCTTTAAACTCTTCTCACATTGAAACTAATTTGCTGTGTGAGCATTATTGGTTGAGGTAAAACATTAATTTATTATTTTTAATGCATGATGATTTTTATCTTTTGATTTTGAATAAACATTGACAGTTTTGAAAATTTCATATTAAATCAGTTTATTGTTATGGTGAACTGTTTGTGAGTCATAGGTTGAGAGGACTGTTGGGTGGAGTTAATATAAGGGCCTTCCAAGAAGTTCAGCATCATCATTTGTGCCAACGACAGCAAGTTAGAGCAGCTCTTGTACAACACCTGGGTTGAGTATTGTGAATATTATAGGCAATAGGTTCTGTTCTCAGTTCTCCAACACTATACATCTGCTTATTACACTTGTCATGTTCCTAAAATTAAAGTTTAACTATGAACGGTAAACGTTTCATGTTGACCTTTTTGCCATTCTACAAACAAATTTACCTGCCACAAGGTGTGTGCGGTGCAGCAATTTTTTTTTTCGATTCGATGCAGCGATGCGATTCAAAGATTTCAATTCGATACGATTCAATTCAATGCAACTCAATTTGATGCTCACATAAAGTTTTAGAAGCAGTTGAGTAACAATAATACCTTTTGTTACAGGTACCGTATCTTACTAATACAAAGAAAAATAATTTAAAACATAAATCTTTTTATCATTTAAGTGTTTGCTAGTTTTTGTTATATGTATGCAACAAAAATAAAAAAATTAACTTTATATCAAAGTAAGAAGGTCAATTAAAAATAATATACGGAATCTAAGACGAAGGGATTCTCATAATGCAGTAGGCCTTAAACGCAATAAATCATAATTATTTTGAAATTGAATTTTAGGGCTTAATAAATTTGTTTAGCACTAAGCACGCTTGTGTACCATGATTCAGTAATTAAGGATAAATATAGAAAAAGCTAGTAATAAAGAAAGTTGATGGTTCTGTATTAAATTCATTAAATTTAAATGCCATTAGTTGTACTTTCCTGTTGTTCTAGGAGAGTAACTGGTTAAATTATCAAAATTTAATTTGTTACAGCTAAAATAATATATTTCACAGCCAAAAAGAAGAATGTATAAAATAATGGAAACAACTTAATTATTGTTATTCACTATCATAGTTGGAAAATGATGACAGACATATAACTGATTACTTTTAAACTTACGAGTTGACTGAAATAAATCTTAATGCAAAGTCACATAAGCATAGATAAATAAATCATACTATGCCACAGATTTTTTTAAGAAGCATAATTTTGATTTAAGTACAACTATCCACTATTGATTAGCCAATATATTACTGTACAATTAATAAAACAATATCAACAAATGCAATAAACTGTAATTTGTTGAATACATTAATGAGATTTTGTATATTAATTATAATTTAAAATATTTTCCAATAAAAAGGTTGAATATATATGTTAATAGAGTTGATTTTAATAATTAACGTTTAATAATACCTTTTTAAATGCAAATAATCTTAAGTAAAATAGTTTAAAACACAGAGCCAACGGACTAACTGAATCGAAATGGACAAACGTGAATTATTGTTGAAAATGCAACAAGTTTGAATTTGTAAAAGGAAATGAAATATCTATGTACCAAGTAATACCTATGTACCAAAAAAGGATGTTCGAGTTGCGACAAGTAATACCTAAGTCCCAAAAAGGGATGTTCGAGTTGGGTGAATACGAATTTGTTGCAATCCCCACCCACCCATACACGTACAGAGGTGGGCAGGTAATAGTACTGTGCTTTGATTGGGAAATGTTTTGTTAAAAGGATGGATAGACCAGGTACTCTATCAGACATGAAGTGATAACAAAAGTCACAATAAGGAATGGACTAATGTTATCAGCAATACGGGACTGTTATCAGCAATATTCGAAAACACAGTTAAAGACATAATTTATTTCACCATTCCAATTATCTACGTAACAATTCATATTATTTGTTATCAAATACGGATACCAAAATACTTGCCGACTAACTGAAATAGATGGACTGTCTTATGAGAATTTCCTACTGATTCGTAGTATGCTGCATGCACGTAAATTACAATACCTCTACACACTCATTGATGGACTTTTATCATGCTCATATCAGTACGAATTATCTTCCGGTTGAACTCTGTATTTGTTATCGTGATATAATCAGGTGTGTGTCTGATCGTGCTCATACCTGTCTAGTGATGAGATGAGTTGAGTACAAAGTACTCGCTGGACTCGAGTCAAGCAAGTACTCATATGTACTCAAGTCAGTTCACACCAGACTTGAGTCAGAATGAACGAGTATATACAAACGTACAGAGTGGGCACGGTACAGACAAACGTAGGTATGTGTATGTTTGTTCATTGTGGACTCAGACTCGATATCGAGTACAAAACCGAGTCAATGTGTGATTGGCTTAAGTTTTTGTAGGTCAGCCAATCAGCAATCATATCTTGAACTCTGTCCGAAATCTCCCAACTATTGAAGAAGTATCACAAATATGGAAACCCTGTCTGCATTATGAGGGATTGCCTGTCATCTCTAACGGAAATACATAAATATGTTTGTTTCCTTTCGAAAAACTGGCACAATCTTCCTCTTATCCCTCCCCACTAAAATGAAATTTTGTATTTGCTTAGGTTTTCATTAACCCTTTCCACTCAAGTGGCGGGGCAGCCCCGCCACGCAAGCTTACCGCACTAACTCCAATGTCGGGCCGGGCCCGACGTCACTATAAAAACGTTCTATGATTGTATTTGGACTGACGTAGTTACATTATTGACCGCTAGGGTTGTTGTTTGATATGTGCTGCTATCTGTAGAATTTTTTCGGAACCGTTTGAGTTTAGTTTTTATCGGTAAACAAACCTCAGAAAATTTAATGTTTGTCGTCTGTGGCTGCTCTGTAAACAGCTGGCTGACTGCAACAGCTATCTGCACTCACGTTGTTCTGTCATATGTTATCATTCGTAGTGAGCTTATAAAACGTATTATTGTTGCTAGGTTATCGTTGTTGTTTTACTGTTTATTCATAATATTTTTATTTTTACGACGATGATTCATGCTGAATAAAATGGATGAAGACGACGGCAGTAGTATTCTACCAAATGATGGAAGTGGCAACAGAATAGTTTTGATTTCGAACCTCAGTGATGATGGTATTACCAGCTTACTATTTGACGAGGATTTATTATCCAACTAGTTATGTGCCTAAAACATTTCTTTTCATCTTTTACATTTTATGTATGTTCATAAGTATTTTTACCATAGGCCTATGTGTAACAGGTATGAAAATGAAAGAGCGTTGCAAGTAGGCTATTAGATTTTGTCTGTTTATATTTTTAGCTGATAACATGTTTTGAATTATTGAAAAAAGCTTTACTTACAAATTTTGTCTAAATTATGTACCTTTTGACTGTTGCTATGCAATAAAATAAAATTTATGGAGCAATTGTTTACTATTTGCAGTGAAAACAATTTTTTTGGTAAAAATGTTGTTTTTCATAAAAACTGTTTTAGAATTATATATATTTTTTATGTATAATTTAGTCTAAAATATTTGAAAATGACTTTTGTTTGTTTGTAATGATACAAACAACAGAAAACAAACAACAAATACTATTCTTCCTATTTAAAATTTTTCAAAAATTCTTCTTGTATCCGTTTTTTTGTTAGAAATTCAATTTTGTTCCAATAAATATATATAATTAAAAAAATTTGAAAATAAAAATATATGTTTTATTTTATATTAATCTATAATTTAGTCATAGAAGAAGCACAGAAAAAATACATCAGCTTTTTGGAACTATCAGATATATGTTTTTTCCACTGAACAAATGTAGTAGGCAATCTTTGCTTAAAAGTAAATGGAGCTGATAGTGAAACTGGGTTCCCAATAATTGGAGTGGAAAGGGTTAAGTAATTAATTTTGTATTGTAACATCTAAAGTGGCTAACTGTTATTATGTTTGTTGTATAAGCCGTTAGTATCATTAAAACTATAAAATTACATCCACAATTTAGAATTGTTAAATACATCTCCTCAGTTCAACAGTTATTAACACTAGGGTATTTATTATCATATTTTAAATTTAAAATTAAGTAAAGTGTGATATTAATATAATTTGTGGATCGATTACCATAACTGTATCGAAACTACATACTAAACTAACACCATATGTGAAATTGTTTAAAATAGTTTTATAAAGTTAATAAATTTAATTAAGTTAGGTTTGTATTGTACTCGCACTAGATTTTTAGCCGTGGACTCGGTTTCATGAATGATTTCAGAAACAGAACAACGTTCCAAAACTTGATCTCATCGATTCGATCTCATTTACATAACTAGAAATGGCTTTTCCCCAGAGTCAAGACTCAGACTCGAACAACGCTCAGAATACTGAGTAGGTACTTTGTACTCAAGACCAGGACCCGAGTTAGGAGTGAACTCAAGTATGATTGACTCAAGTCGCTCTTGTACTCGACTTGTCACATCACTATCCCTGTCCACTCGGAACAAAAACAAACACGAGTAATAATCACTTTACAACTATTTTATTTATGCATTGTGGCACTATCGATGCATCGTGTTACTTTCGATGCATTGACATTTTGACTAGTCATTGAATATAATTTGACTAGTCAATGCATTGAATCGCATTGATTTTTCAATGTTTTTCGATGTTTTTCATCACACACACTCCTACCTGCCACGTATCAGGCTCATATGGTACCTATTGATTTAGGGGATATATATATATATTTTTTATATAGCTTTGTCTCAAATTTCGTATACCATACAAAATGAAATATTTACATGCTGCATCTCTCCAGTCTTACTAATGCTCCTGATTCAGCTGACCCTGTTCATGAATTCAGGGTTAACTAGGTTCAACCCTGTTAATTGGTTATGTGCATTATAGTTACCAATGTTTCAAACTCTTTACAGATGTCCATTTTCAAGGTAAGTTGTTCACTCAACCACAACACTATGGTTAAGTTGTATTAGAGTTAACATGTATGACCTTGAAAATGGATGTCTGTAAAGAATGTTAAATATCAGTACTATAGCCGCATGACAAAATGGGACCTGAGTCCTGGTCTGTATTAATTTTTGAAGCGCTTTACGCCATTGCATCGTCCTCTCTGTTTACTGTATGTTGTGTTATTAACAAGCTACACAAGAAAACGATTTTTATTTAGAATAAAATACGTTTTAATACTATATCATATAACAAAGTAATGCATGATGAGCATTAATAATATATATGTCATGACAAATACATAATTTTAGGTAGTTCAAATTTTAACTCAACAAGCAAGTCTGAGCACTTTGTTAAATTACTGTTTTGTGTTCATTATTAACCCTTCGAGGGTCATTAACGTTTATATCCGCCTATTTAACTTTCCCCTGAGGGTCAATGGCGTTTATATCCACATCACCTAAATATACAGAGAGACATTGACGGTTATAAACGCACATTTTATAAATAAATAAATAGTTGTTTTTGAAGTGTCACATTTTTAATGTTACCAATACGGCATTTATAAGATGTAAAGAAGTTGGCGGGAGGATTGTGGCTGTGGTATTGCGCGTGGTGGAGTGGGGGGGGGGGGTAGAGGGAGTGGCTGGCGTGTGGCGAGAAGTGGGGTGTTGACCTTGTTTCTTTGTTCACTGAACGTCGGCGCCAAACGAGGCAGTCGCTTGTCACACTGCGCACTGTGTACGTCTGTCTGTAGTCAGTGTATTGTATCGTTTCATTTTGCATTGCGCAATGGCGCTCAATCCTGATGAAGGTGACATTATTGAGTGGTTGGACAGATCAGTATCGGAGGGTGATTTATTTTATGATTTGAGTGTTGCTGGTGACATGGAGGTTGATGAAAATAGTGGAAGTGAACTTGGCGGAGAGGGACCAATGAGTGGAAGTGAAATTGATAGAAACGATGAAGATGGTGATGGGGAAATAATGGATTCAAGTGAAGACAGTCCAGATGAGAATTGGGTTGACATCACTCAAGATGACGACGGTCCAGTGAGTACAATACAAACAAACATAATTGACCCTGGTCCAGTTCTTCCCGAAAATTTTGATGCTAATACAACTCCGTTAGAGTACTTCAGTTTATTTTTCAATGAAGTATTGTTGGATAAAATTTGTGAGGAAACTAATCATTTTGCCAACAGTCGAAAAGCTCAAGTCACAAGCCCTAAAAGCAGATTTACGAAATGATCAGACATGAAGGTGTCAGATTTGAAAGCTTTATTTGGAGTTGTTTTGAACATGGGGATCCATCCTAGGACTGCAATACAGGATTATTTTTCTGTCAAATGGGCTAAGCGAATGCAGTTTTTTGGCGATGTTTTTTCGCAACATAAGTTCCTACTGTACTTCTGGAACTTACATTTTTCGCACGAGACTGGTCCCGATCGAGATTTGAAAATCAGATCTTTAGTAAATCATCTAAAAGAAAAGTGCATGCTTTTCTACAATCCCTCATCTCATGTTGCAGTGGACGAAAGCACTATTTCCTTCAAAGGTAGAGTTGTGTTTCGGGTCTATAATCCCCAAAAACCAGTCAAATTTGGCCTCAAAGTATACGTTTTGTCAGACAGTAACAATGGGTATGTGTACAATTTCATGCCATATGTAGGCAAGCAAGAAATCATACCGGGGTCGGAGCTTTTGAAAACCACTCAAATTGTGTCTGAACTTTGTGAATCCCTTATCAAGGATCCTGATAGCAAACCCGTAGGACACCATGTGTACGTGGATAGATACTATAACAGTCCCCAACTTGCCGAGGAACTTAGGAAGAAAGAAATGTATATTACTGGTACAGTTATGCAAAATAGGAAAAACATGCCCAAGTTTCAGGCAAAAAAGATGAAAAAAGGAGAACTTCAATCGTTTAGGAAACAAAATGTTGCAGTCCTGTGCTGGAAAGACAAAAGACCTGTTACGATGATTACAACCAAGCACAGTGTTAGTAAGAAAGACATGTCACCTGTTCCAAACAAGTTTCCTGATCAGCCTCCAACAATGAAACCAAATTGTATCATTAATTACAATAAGCACATGGGAGGGGTTGATAGGAGTGATCATTACATTTCTAACTACCAATTCATGCGCAGAAGCAGAAAGTGGTATCGAAAAATGTTTTTTTGGTTACTTGAGGTTTCCGTTGTAAACAGTTACATCTTGTACAAGGAAAAGCAAATCTCTTGTGGGAAAAGACCAATGAAGCACAAAGCATTTCGATTGAAGCTCATTGAAGCGCTTGTGGCTGAGCGTGTTGCAGCAAACTTCAGCAACCCTGGGAAGAGGAGGCCTGGCCGTCCAGCTGCTGTTGCTCCCAAACAAAGGCTCAACGGAAAGATTGGCAATAACCATTATACTGCAGTTCTTGACACTCAAGCGTCTCACTCATTCGTTAGTATGAATGTGGCTAGATTTGTAAGACCAGTTCGCCCAGACATGGTGACTTTTGTCAAGGGGGCAGAGCATGACGTGAACTACAAGATTGAAGGATTTACTTTTCTAGAAGCCAAATGTTCAGAAGAATTAATTTTTATTCCGGTAAAAGTGGTAAAAGATTTAATTCCAAAAATTATATTAGGACATGATTTTCTGGAGAAATACGGTGTGGTTATAGATTATACAGCAAAGGAAATATTTTTCGGCCATAAGAACAGAGTAAGATTGGGCTGGGTAGAGAATAAAAACTTCGAAATTAAACCAATTTTGGAGAACAATGTTTTGACAGATCTGAAAACAGGACCGTTAAATACTAACCAAAGAAAAGAACTAGTGAAATTACTCAGCACATTTCCGGAGGTAATTACGGATAAAGTCGGATTCACAACCACTGTTAGACATAAAATAGTTTGCAAGGATAATACACCAGTTAAGCAAAGACCTTATCCACTTAATCCCGACAAAAGGAAGTTTGTAATAGAAAAAGTAAAGGAAATGGAAAGTCAAGGATTGATTGAACCCTCGTCATCAGGACGGGCTTCCCCAATAGTCCTACCCAAAAAGAAGAATAAGACCATCTCCGATGCCTACCCAATGCCTGATCTTCGAAATCTTATCAAGCAAGTCAACGGAGCAGATATTCAGCAGTTTGGACTTGAATTCGGATTACTGGCAAGTGGAAGTCGAGGAATCTTCACGGCCTATGACAGCCTTTTCAACGCCTAGAGGGCTGTACCAATTTAGGGTTATGCCGTTTGGGTTGAAAAATGCTCCCGCTACATTTATGCGTTTGATGGGCAAAGTTTTATCCGGATATACTGGGGAATTCTGTTAAGTATATTTAGATGACATACTAGTATACAGCAAGACATTCTCTGAACATTTGGTCAGAATCCTAGAAATATTAAAATTACATGGACTTACCTGCCAAATGAAGAAATGTCAGTTTGCCTCTAGCTCGGTGGAATATCTTGGTCATGTGTTGACAGACAAGGGCTTGGAGAGGCAAACTGAGAAGAATAAGGCTATTGAGGAGTACGCAAGACCTCGTACTAAACGTCAAGTGCGACAGTTTTTAGGGCTCTGCGGCTGGTATAGCAGTTTTGTACCACACTTCGAGTCCAAGGCTTCGCCGTTAATGGATCTCCTCAATAATGACAAACCATTTAAATGGACAGAAAAGGAAGAGTTGGCCTTCAAGGATATAAAGAAGGCTATCTGCGAATATCCAGGATTAGCTTATCTGGATTCAACATGGGAAATATGCTTGCAGACCGATGCGAGCGATGTAGGACTTGGAGCTGTCCTATTTCACGAGAGGGCAGATGGAGGCAAGGACATCGTTGAGTATGCGAGCAGGAAACTTTTCCCTACCGAGAAAAATTATTGTACAACTGAAAAGGAGGCTTTAGCTGTAATTTGGGCGGTGGGAAAATTCCGAGGCTACCTGGAGGGAAGAAAATTTAAATTGTTCACAGACAACTCATCGCTTCAGTGGTTGAACAAGGTTTCTGGAACGAAGTCAAAACTGATGCGATGGGCTTTGATTCTGGCTGATTTTGACTATGAAATACATCACGTAGCAGGAAAACTGAATCAAGCTGCTGACAGTTTGTCCAGGAATCCTGCGGACGGATGTAAGTCAAACACTCCTGGAGAGAGAAATTCCTGTACTGGAAAGAAAAATACAAAGAGGACCTGTTCTTCTGGCAATCCAACAAGGGAATGGTGACATCGACTTGGAATTGATAAGAAAGTGGCAGACTGAAGACACGTCCTGTAGCAGAATGAAGTCCTGGATAAGCAAACGGAGTACTGAATCAAGGACTGTTCCAGTCCAGTTCATGGCATGTTACAAACACTTCCGTTTGGAAGATAATGTACTTATGTACACGTCTCATCTTCCTGGATCTTCTCCGGTGATCGTCATTCCAAGGTCTCAATCAGTTCGGATATTAGAGAAATACCACGACAGTTCTGAAGCCGGTCATCCTGGGCAAGAAGAAACATACACATCAGTTCGGCGACATTTTTTCTGGTTGCACATGCATCGGGACATCAAGAACTACGTCCAATCCTGTACCATCTGCGCTTGTACCAAAGCTAACAACCAGAAGGCGAATACAAGCATGAGAGGACGTCGACCAAACCAACCCTGGGAAGTTCTTGCTCTTGATCTGATGGGCCCGTACCCCAGAACATCACGGGGCAAAACTGGGATCTTGGTGGTGACAGACCTTTTCACCAGGTGGGTGGAAGCATTCGCCATTCCGGAAGCAACATAGGGACGGATCCTGCAGATTATGCGCACAGAAGTCTTCAGCCGTTATGGTTACCTACGATGTCTCCTGACGGATAATGGCAGCCAATTTACATCAAGACAGTGGCTGCAAACTCTAGCTGAATGGGGCATTGAGCACTGGACTACGCCTATCTACCATCCACAGGCAAACCCCGCGGAAAGGAGGAATCAGGAACTCAAGAAGATGTTCAGGATTCATTTGTTTGACAAAGAACATACCAAATGGGACCAACACCTGCATGAGTCTCTTTTGGCCATCAGACAGCGGGTAAACCGCGTCACAGGCTTCTCCCCGGCTGAACTCTTTCTTGGACGGCCTATAAAAAGAACCGGTGATTGGAATATCATCCACGGACGAGAAGAGGAACCGGTGGATCCTGCTGCCTAGAATGATGAAAATCAAATCAAGATTCAACGCATGAATCGTCAGGCAGAAATTCGTTCAAGGAGAGAGGCGGAGAATAATGATGAGCCTGAAGAAACTGATTTCAGGCCAGGTACACTAGTGCTTCGCCGAAATCATTCCCAGAGCAACAAACTTCAGAAGTTCCATGCGGGAATGGCTCGGAAGTGGCTCGGACCATTTGAGGTGGAAAGGAAGCTGGGGAATGGAGTGTACCTCCTGAAATCCGATCCACCGATCAAAGTCCACGCTTCGGAGCTGAAGATACTACCTCGGACTCTTCGAGAGAACACCCAAGCCGAAGAAGAGGATCAACCACGGATACCTCCTTCACAGGCTGGTGATGAAGCTGCTGAATCCAACGAAGATCAACGAACACCGATACTTCTGGATGATCAGCATGATGAAGATTTTAGACTTAGGAATAGATATAATTTAAGACCTAGAAAAGTAAGAAATGTATAAAACAGATATTGAAGGTTTTAGGGGGGGACAATTGTCGTATGTAGGCTAGCCTAGTACTAGGCCTATATGTAACCTAACTTGGTAAAACCTTCAAATCATGTTTAAGATTTGCTATATTATGTTATTTATGTTAGGCTACGTAGTAATAGGCTCAATTAATTGTAAATATATTAAATATTACATAATAGTATAATTTGAATTACCAGGTATGAGTAGAATCAAATAGGTTACATTAGAACTTTCCAGTAACTTCATGAAACTATGCAACTTTTATGTTATAATTAATAGTTAGTTATGTGTAAATATTACCAAATAGACCACTTAAAACAATAAACTTATTTTATTTATGCTTTAATATTAAACTTTTGACAATTATAGGATAAAAGATGTCATACTGTCGTATTTTGACATATTGATGACAGAATTTTCTATAACTTTCTTTTTGTTGTAATATGTTCCATGGCTTCTGGAGCCTTCAGGGTCAAGTTTGTTCTTGAAGTTCTAGATTGTAACAAATGTATATAAGGCGGCTGCACCACTGCTAGTAGTTCAGTTTTGAGTTTTCAGACAGTGAGTGATTGTTCAATTCGTTAGTGTGGAACAACTCGGATATTGCGGTAGTGCAAATTGTGAGTTGTGAGTTCAGTGTTATTGTGTTTCAAGGTGAATAAATGCTCGTGTACTTAAATTGTGTGTGTGTTATTTTCGTGTCCCTAGTGATATACTGTATAGTAATCGCTAGTGTTTGACGACACTATGAACAACATCGTAAGAAAACGACAAGAAACAAAATTACTTTTGGCAAAATTATTTACCACAGAACGCTTTGAGCAAATTTCCCAATTCACTCCAAATGCCTCCTAAATTCCCTTTAGTAACGCTTTGAAACGCTAGAAAAAATCGTAACTTTAGAAGCAATTTTCATGACTTTTCGTGACATCCGTGACCGACTTTAAAAATTCGTTACTTTTCATGACTTTTCGTGACCAGTAATACACCCTCTACCAGTAGTTGCTAGTAGTTAGTGATTATGGTTCTTTATAACAGAAATTTAAGATTATGGTTCAATAATAAATTTCTGTTTGGAGGTGTGATAAATACATTCTTGTCTAGGCAGGTGAATGTTTTCAACAAAATTTGATATAAGTACTCTTTGTTATTTCAAGTGTGCAAACTAATTAATTTCACATCGTGAAATACACAGATAACTATTTGAAATATGTTCTTGGTTGTTATTAAATTGCTTTAACACCTATCAAATAGTAAGAAAGTCTCTTAACTATCTTTTATAGTAACTTCTAAATGATTATTCTAGTTCACAACTGACCTACACAATTGACAAGCGTGTCGTCCAGCTTGAAGCCTGTGTGACATGAGCACATAAAGCTGCCAAAGGTGTTGGTGCAGTGGCCATTCCTACAGATATCTTCGTGTTCCTCACATTCGTTAATATCTTCTAACACCACCTAAATTTATAGAAAAAATTGTTCATGAATTAACTTTTTTATAGCTGATTGACAAAATAGAGTATAATACTTTTCAAATTTATAAATAGTATTTATTTATTCATTCATTTCATACAGTTACACCATTTTACATATATAATCAGTTTGACTATATTGCGATGATACAAATAATTTCTTTTATAATTATTAAATGACGCATTGAGGTCTGTCCAAAAAGTATCCGATCCCCGATCAGTAGTCGGCCGCGGCACGAACATCCGGCTGAAACTGGTTATTAGAGCTGAGGGAGGACCCTAATCCTTCTCCTACTCATTCATTGAACCTGCTTCGGTCGCTCAGTGAATCACAGTGCTCTGTTCTTTACAGCACTGCCGTGCGTGCCTGTCGTATTTCACTATGACTGAGCGTGTTGAGCAGTTTGCATCTGCACTAAAGTTTGCCAAAAACTTGACCATTCAGCAGCAGAGGCAACTGCCATGATACGAAAAGTTTATAGTGAAGAATCTATGGGCGATACACAAATTAAAGATTAGTTTAGGAGGTTTAAAAATGGCCGCATATCAGTGGAGAATGATGAGCGATCTGACAGACCTTTAAATGCTGAAAATGTTGAACGTATTCATGAAGCAACTAATAAAAATCATCGATTGACTGTCTGAGAGCTGGAAGAAGGTCTAGGAATACCAAATTCGTTAGTGTGTAACATTTTACAGGAAGATTTGAAAATGAACCGTGTTACAGCAAAATTTGTTCCTCGGCTGCTGACAGAGGACCAAAAGAACTGTCGCCTTGAAATTGCACAGGACAGTATGGATTTAATAAAAAGTGGCCAAGGTTTAATAAAAAAGTTATTACAGGTGATGAAACATGGGTTTATGGCTATGACCCTGAAATTAAAGCACAATTTTCACAGTGGAAAACTCGCGAAGAGTAACAGCCGAAAAAAGCAGGACAAAGTCGAAGCAACGTCAAAACACTGTTCACAGTTTTTTCTTTTTACCAGGACGGCATTGTTCATCATGAATTGCTCCATGAATTGCTCCTCAGACAGTGAATAATGAGTATGAGGTCCTAAGGCGCCTACGAGATGCAGTGAGAAGGAAACAACCTGAACTGTGACCGTAACTGGATCCTGCACTACGACAACGCGCCAGCTCATTCGTCGAATCTAATTCAACATTTTTTGGTCAAACAAGACATTAAACAACTACAACAGCCTCCTTATAGCCCTGATATTGCTCCTTATTGACTTCTGGATATTTCCGAAGTTAAAAATTCCTTTGAAAGGAAAAAGGTTTGACGATGTTGAAGAAATAAAACAAAATGTGACAAAGGACCTGTTAGCCAAGACCATCGGTACTAAATGACTAGGCAGCACTACACGGGGTTCACCCCTCTATCGAGGATGGCAACAGAGAACTCCTTTGGACAGAAAATAAGGAGGGTGGGCACCTCCCTCTAGAAGCTCACCTAAGATGGCTGACAGCTCAGGATCTTTTAGCTGATGGGAAAGTAGATCATCAAAAACCAGAGGAAAATCCAGAAGAATAGCGCCACACTGAAAGACAGCCTCAGTAGGCGGATCACTGGGTTTGTGATACATGTGGGAAAGAGCACCCGCGATGGGTACCCCTAAGATGTTTGACTCAGAACTTAAAAGCAGAAATTTTGACAACCCAGTAACTAATTTTCCCAAGTTGTCTGGGTTGGGCAAGAAGGCAAGATAGTGTCTGATTGTCAGTCTCCAGAAATGCTGGAACTTTATCCATACCAAAGACAATAGCCAGACACTAACTCTTAGATGGAAGAAGCTTTCTTTTCCTGGTGAGACAATGTCCTCGAAGCAAAAGCGATGGGCTGCCTGACCCCATCAAACTCCTGAGAAAAAACAGCAGCAATGACGGAGGAGGAGGCATCAGTCTGAAGAATGAATTCTCTGGAAAAATCAGGCATTCCCAGAACAGGAGGTTGCATAATAGCCTCCTTGAGAGCATCAAAGGCAGTCTGCTGAGCTTCACCCCATACAAAAGAGACACCTTTCTTACGCAACTCATTCAACAGGGCAGCAAGTTAGGCCACGTTAGAGATGAACCTACAGTAAAAATTCACCATCTCCACAAAACGGGCAACCCCCTTGCCAAGGAGAAACTTGATAGTTCTAAAGCAATAACCTAGAGTGCTCTATATTCAATTGATGACGTTTCATTGTGTGCAGATGTTGTCCAACGAGATCTTGGGATCTCGTCCCGCACTGAATTGATGGTATGCAACGAGACTCTATGATCACGTAACGCACAGGATGAATGGCTGACAAATTATAACAACACAGTGAACGTGTTAAAAATAAATCTCTGTGCAAAGCTGCTAAGATCAATTATCCAGACACATTAATATTAATTTTTAATAAAAATTAATGTTTGGCCTTTAATAGAATTGTTTCTGCAGCAAACATGGCCATAAAAAAACCAGTTGGATTTGAGTATATTGGCTTGTTTTGATTAAGCCAGTGTTCATAAATGGAAACTATAGTTAAATGCAAAATCATTATTTTTCTATTTATAATCATAACTACAGCCACTGTCCAAGAAGTTGTCAATAAGATTTTGTAGACGGTGAGTTTTTCCCACTTCCATAAGAGTTTCAAAGCCCATACAAGGGTCCCTCTATCTGGTATTGAACACAGTTTTGAAATAGAATTGGGAGTTTCACTAGGCCAACTCAATAAGTTATTCATAAATGTGATTTGTGTTCTTTTTTATTTTAAGTCTATACAAGACCTAAGGAACACATTTCTAATATTTAATGAATAGTGGAGAACTTGTGTTCATGCATAATTATTGTTATTGCCAAACTGTTGGTGTTATTATTATGTGTTCTTCATGTAACATCTCATACATCAACTTTTAATACCGATGAGATTATTGTAACTGTGCTATCCTTAAACAGTTTACTCTGACATTTTCTTTAATTAGCATATATATAATGTGTTGGTAGAAATCACAAAAAATTTAAATTCAAAAAGAGCTATGTGATTATTACGTTAAAAATTCAAACTAAAACTCACAGTTAATACGTTGGGACGGTAACCAGTACCACCTGGGCAGAGAATCTTGTACTCTTCGGTGCCAGGTTTGGGACACAATTCACATTGTGAGCCCCAACCTCGGCCCACACTACAGCAGCAAGTAGCTTTAGTGACAGGGGCACCCATCTCCTGGGAGCAACGTTGACGCCCACGCCATTCCTCCACAGTTAAATAGCAGCGAGATTCTCTCTTGTCTAAATAAATAAGTTCGGACAAAAAATTCAGTTACATAGCTATTGATTGCTAACAGAATATCGTTTGCAGCAAACCTATTGTTCAAAAATATAAAATACTTATTGCAAATAAAGGAAGCAATACTATAGTCCTGTAACAACAGATACATTTAACTAAATATGATCCAAATTTTAATAATTTTCAATATGTAGTGACTTAAAACTTAACAGTTTAACATATTTTTTTACATACATATATGCATGCTTGCATTTTAAATTTAACCTTCATTAAGTGGTCTCCTTAACAACAATGTAAATATAAAAAAAATAATTTCTTTTAGTTTTGGGTGTAAAGATTGAGTTCAATTATATATCTGTTTCTCTTGCAGTGAGAAGTCTAGCTTGGTTTACACGTCTGTCACAGATTAAAGGTTTAACTCTTCATCTTTTAGAACAGGTTATTTTGTAGCTTGAACAGGATGATAAAGGAAAACGACGCAAGTAATTCAAAGCAAAAGACTAGCATGCTATTTAGAACCTGCTTTTTCTTAATGTTTAGTCATGTGAGACAACAATGTTGGTTTTCAAAGGTGACTAATGCTCTATAATCTATAATGAATTTTATTTCTGGCCACAGTCATGTTAGCTATACAGCAGTTTATATTTACATCAACAATCAATTGTAAACTCTACTAAGTACATGCCTCCTGCCTACCACATAGTATTCTTCACAACATTGATTGTTTGTGTAGTCTTTTGACAGCTTAGAGTAAATACTGTCCGTAACAAAATTTTGGAGACTCGAGTTTGGAAGCTTACAGAAATTAAATCAATAAAGCGATGTTGATGGAACTTGTACCAATATTTTTGTAATTTCATTGTGCCTTGATTGGTGTAAAAAAAACATTTTTGTGTTATTTCCTCGTATTTATACTACATTCAGAACGAAAAAAGTACATGGTTTTTCACTCTTTTCAAACAAATCTAAACTTTGAAAAATCGTTCATAAAAAACCGTTCATTGATAACTCAATGAAAATTTCATCCAATGATTGGGCATGTGATTAAAAATATTATATTAAAGTTTCAAATGTTTTATCTTATCAACAAAAAAGTTCTTGTAGATTTTGTAAAACAACTTTTTCTAAGCTATGCTGATCAGAAGAGGTTGAACTTTATATTGTTGTAATAAGCTAATTTTGCATATTCTGGTACAAACTTTAATACTTATTTACAGCCCACCGATAATTTTGTAGCGATTTTCATTTGATAGGGAAGTAATGTGCATTGAAGCGTGAACGTTGTTCACAGTGAGGCGGCTGGTTCGCAAGGGATGTTGCCAGGTGAACAACCCTCGGCAGGCAAGCAACGTGACTCAATGGTAAGGCCACACCTGTAGATTATTTGGTAAATATGACTGTTGTCCTTGAGTAACCCATGACTCATAACATGTATCGTACCCTTACTGAAAGGTATGTGACAGTAATTTCCTGTAGTCTGTGAGTTATTGTTGAGTAAGCATCGTGCCATGCCTCCCAGAGAACATTTTTCAGAGCGGGAAATCGCCATGATATTGAGTGCAATTAGTTTTTTTTTAAGACTTAGGGTGAGAGATTTGGTGACAAACGTTTTCCAGTTTTTGACAAAACAAAGACGTGTCTAGAAATTTCTTTAAATTGCAAAATAAGACGTGGCCCTGCTTTGACTAAATATTAATGTAAATATTGTGCATACTCGTATATATTATGACAATTCCTTGTATTACAGGAAGTAAACCATTTTTAAACTTGCTATTGTAGGTCTAAGGCCCTCATGAAAAAAAGTTATGGGAAATGGTATAAAAATAAATACATACTGTAATAATCATTTCTTTTAGGCCTACGCGACCCACGGCGAGCCTCAGCTACTGGGCGGGTCGCAGGTGGCGGATAGCGAACGTTCCATCTTGTCTTTGACAGGGTGGACAACTGTGAATAAGGGGCAACCCCAATAAGCAGTCCCGGACCGAGGCCCGCAGGGGAAGCTGAGGTGTGCAGCTGACGGGAGCAGTGACCCCGAGGACCATGAACTCAGCACCACACCCAACTCATACAATTACATGACACTGTCTCAGGGGCTAGAAGAAGGAATGGAGCCACCAAACCGCGAGCACCATGACCCTCTTGACAGTTGTTAAAACTGGGATGGCACACCGGGCTGCCAGATAGTACAGGGGCCCGACCTGGCCTCACCAGCATGTGGAGGCTGCCCTATCAGCTGGCAAAAATTCCGATCCTGTTTACATTGCCAGTTGGTGACTGGATGGGACCGTGTAAACGGGTTAGGGGGCACTTCCGAGGCCACAGGGGTCCCTGGGGGCGTGGGTGCACTTGGGGGGAAGTGGCAAAAGGAATATGGATGGCCCTTGAGACTTGAAAACTGATACAAACACACACACACACACACACATACACATATAATTCATTTCAGACATGGAAAAGGAACAAAAGGGAAAAGGTTTGAACGTGCCAGAGGTGAGGGAGCAGCCCAGCTCAGTTGCGTAGGCAGACAAGGGCGGCGAGTCTTTGTACCCTGCCCAGTCTGGCAGTATTTGGACCAAGCAGGAGGCCTTTGAGGCCTTCGCGTGTGAGTCTCAGACCCTGATGGACGAGGATGAAGAGTCTTTCTCATCCTCTCCACACCCTCCCTCCCTAGAGGTGCAAGCCCTGCAGGAATGCATGGACTCACTGAATCTGGGGGAGAAGGGGGAGAGGACGTTGGTGGCCCAGCATCCGGGGAAACCTGGACCTAGAACACTGGCAGATCCTCCGGGGAAGACGAAAAGGCTCAGTGGGGCGAAGAAAAGGAGGAGGGCAAAAGCCGGAGATCTGGGGCAGGAGGCAACGGGAAACCAGACGGGCGCTGGAGGCAACCTACAGTGCACGTCAGGGAACCCTGCTGAGGCCCGGAAAACCGGCACTAAGCGTGGTAGGGACGATTCGTCTGACCAACCAGGCTTAAAAGCCTCCCCTACGGGAGAGGGGACCCAGGGTCAAACTAGGAAGAAACCTAGGCCCCAGGGAACCACTCCTAAATCTTCAAAAGAAGAGAAGCGCCCAAAGGCTTCCTATGCCAGAGTGGCAGAGGTCGGCTTGAGGATGGCAATTGTGAAAGAGGGTTTCCCTCTAATAAAAATAGATCAGGAGGCACAGCTCCGGGATATACAGGTTGCTGTGGGCTCGGAGGTGGACAGGCTCTTTGGTGGGGACTGGCTGCCGAGAATCCGGGACTGGCTGTCGAAGGGTGCTGTCGTGGTGGTCTGCGAAGACCAGTCCACTGTGGACTGGGTGACGACCATCACTCCTGGTATGAAGTTATGGGAGGGATCCGTACTGAAGGTAGTAGGTATGGATGCACTTCCTAGCTTCAAGAAGGTATTTCTCTGGGTCCCGGGTCCCCCGGCGAGTACAGAGGCTTACCTAAAAGATTTTCTCACCTTAATCCAGGCCTCCAGACTGAGTTGTGGAGGACACTGGACCGTAAGGAGACACCTACGGGTGTCAGACTTGTGATCACAGTGGACTCTGCCTCACTGAAGGTCATGGAGGCTCAGCAGAGGAAGCTATACTGCGGAGTCGGCATGGCTACAGTAATGCTGCCCATAGGAAATAAGACTCCTAGGTGGACTCTGCCTCCTCTAAATAAGATAAGTACTCTGATAGATGTAGGGTTAGGGCTTGACTTTCTAGGCACTAACTCTCTGTCTTTGAGTTCCAGGGAAAGCTACCGTCTCGACGGTAGAGACAAGAAGAGGCTTGGGCTACCCGGAGTAAGAGGGGGACAGAGGGACAAGGAGCCGGAGTCGAGGAAATGGTAAGTTTTTTACAAGCCAACCTCAATCATAGTACTGAGGCCTCTACTATACTAGCTAGAACTGTAAGAGATAGCTACTGGATTCGGGATAACTGTATTAAGGGTCTTAACATTCCTACAAATAAGCTCTACGGGGGATCGGGTGGGTTGAAACCGCGGGCGGCCATTTTGGTTGCAGGCGTAGATAGTTGGCTCATTCCGGAATTCTGTGGGGGAGATGTGGTTGCAGTGATAATTAAACTGCAAGAGGTCAATGGCGTAAGGAGGAAACTGGTGGTTCCATCGGTATACCTCCCATACGATAGGACGACCCTCCCACTATCAAGAGAGATGGTGGCATTGGTGGATTAATGCCGGAGTGGGAACCTTGAGCTAGTGGTCGGCTGCGACTCCAACTCTCACAATGAGGTTTGGGGAAGCAGTGACACGAACAAGAGGGGCCTTGCTCTTGCAGAATATCTGGGATGTACCGACCTTTTGGTACTCAATAAGGGTAATCTCCCGACCTTTTCGAACATCATTAGGAGGGAGGTTATAGACATAACTATGGCCTCAGCCTCAATGTTGTATGACATTGGGGACTGGGAAGTTTCGCAGGAACCCTCGTTGTCGGAGCACAGACACATCTGCTTTGTGCTTCAGGGCCAGACAACAATGAGGGTGTACAGGATTCCCAGACAGATAGACTGGGCCTCCTATTCGGTGGAACTGTCTGACAGACTGGATCTAATTCCTATAGGCCAGATTCGATCTGGGCAGGACCTAGAGGAGAGGGTGGCACTCCTTACGGAGGCCATAATCACCTCTTATGAGAATAACTGCCCTTTGATTACACAAAGGGATGCTCGAAGCCGGAGATGGACCCAAGAATTAGAGGTCCATCGAAGGAGAACCAGAAGGCTTCTCGGCAAGGCCAACAGATACGGTAGTGATGCCGACTGGCTGGCCTACCGGGAGTCCCAAAGAAATTACAGACAAGTGGTTCGCAGATTCTCCAGGAAATCATGGAGAGACTTTTGTTCCTCTATAGAGACAACCTCAGCGATATCTAGGCTTCACAAAGTGCTGGCTAAGGACCCTGGGGGAGGACTGGGACCCCTCATTAAAGAGGATGGGGAGTGGACCAGATCAGAAGAAGAGACTTTGCAACATTTATTTGAGTCTCACTTTCCGGGATCCGTCGAGGAACCAGCGGCGGGCCCCCCCACTTTGGTGAGGCGGGCTTGCAGCGGGGTCTCGCACGGGAACTGGAGTGAGGCAAAGAAGGTTGTCACAGAGCAAAGGATTAGGTGGGCAGTTGAGTGCTTCGCCCTTTTCAGGAGTGCTGGGCCGGATGGCATCCTGCCTGTGCATTTGCAGAGGGGCCTGGAGTCACTCCTACCCCACCTGACCACAATTTGTAGGGCTTCGTTGGCCTTGGGTTTTATCCCAAGGATGTGGAGGACCGCAAAACTGGTATATATCCCCAAATCTGGAAGAGGTACACATTCCAGACCTAAAGATTTTAGACCGATCAGCCTCATGTCTTTTCTATTACAGACATTGGAGAGGGTGGTCGATAGGCATATGAGAGACGGGGTATTGAGAGATAACCCACTCCATACAAACCAACACGCATACATGGCTGGGAGATCTGCAGAGTCGGCTCTTCATAGACTCATCACGAGGGTTGAGGGGACGATCCGGCAGAAGGAGCTAGCCATGGGTGTTTTCACGGACATAGAGGGGGCGTTCAATAATGTCTCCCTGCAGTCTATGATCGCAGCTGTCGTTAGGACGGGCATCAACGGCATTATTGCCAGATTGATTGAAGCCTACCTACGCAGCAGAATGGTTAAGGCAACATTGAATGAGGCGTCGGTTCAGGTTGTAGTCGGAATCGGCTGCCCCCAAGGAGGCGTCCTTTCCCCTCTCCTGTGGTCCTTGGTGGTTGATGACCTACTAAGGGCGCTGAACGGGATGGGGGTATATGCTCAGGCATACACGGATGATGTGTGTATACTGGGCGTTGGTAAGTTTGCCAGCACGGTGTTGGACATCGTCCAAGCTGCCTTGAGGTACCTAGAAAGGTGGTGTAGGGACAAGGGGCTCTCTGTTAATCCTAACAAGACAGAACGTGTACTTTTCACTAGGAAGAAGAGGCTGGATGGCCTATACATGCCCACCATGGGAAATATGGAGCTAAGAGCTACAGGGTCAGTTAAGTATCTGGGGGTTATCCTGGATGCTAAACTGAACTGGCTCAAGCACCTTCAGGAGAAAGCCAGGAAGTTCAGAATGGCTTTTTGGTCTTGTCGGAGGGCCATTGGGACAACGTGGGGTCTTAAACCAAACATGGTTTACTGGCTATACACGAGTGTACTTCGGCCCTCCTTATGTTATGTGGCAGTTGTCTGGTGGCCGGCCATGGCACAGAACAGTGCAAGGCTAACACTAGACAGATGTCAGAGAATGGCGTGCCTGGGAATAACAGGCGCAATTAGAACAACCCCATTGGCGGCGATGGAGGTCCTCACTGGGCTCCGCCCAATGGACCTGTTTGTAAAAGGGGAGGCTTGTAAAGCGGCCTTTAGAATAAGGACGACTGGTGGCTGGTTGCCTGGTCAACCAGGACTCCATGGGGATATACTATCTGGGGACATTGGTCTGGACCCGTTGATTTCAATGGGAACAGACTTAATGGTACCTAGGTACAGAATTGACAGGCAGGTCAGGGCCTTCCTTCCAAGCAGAGATGAGTGGATGGGGAGTACCGAGCCCGCACAAGTCAAAGGAAGTGTCTGGTATATAGACAGCTCACTTACAGAAGAAGGCGCGGGTGCTGGGGTGTACGGGAGGGGGGCACGGAAAGTTCTGTCTGTACCTCTATGGGCCCATGCTACCGTCTTCCAGGCGGAGGTGATGGCTATCATGATAGCCACACAAGAAGAAATGCGTCTAGGTGGCTTCGGAGGAGTAGTCTCGATCTGCTCGGACAGCCAGGCGGCAATAAAGGCGATCATGGCACCACGTACCAGCTCTAAGCTGGTATGGGAGTGCCAGGGGATCCTGGAGACTCTTTGCTAGCGTAAACAGGTGAGACTCATATGGGTCCCTGGGCATGCTGGTATCGACGGGAATGAGAGAGCCGATACACTGGCTAGGAGAGGGGCAAAGTGCCCGCTGCTGGGGCCAGAGCCGGCTCTTGGTATTCCTCTTCAAAAGGTAAAAAGAAGAATTGACAGGTGGACCTCTGAGGAACACGATGGCAGATGGAGGACCGAGTCCGGGCTCAGGCAGTCTCGTGCTCTTATCCAAGGACCGGATCACAGGTACAGTAGAGATCTGCTGAGCTGTAACCGGGCCAAGGTGAGGGCGGTTACGGGAATGCTGACCGGACACAATCTTCTTAACAGACATATGAAGATTAAGGGCCTAACAGAGGACTCCACATGCAGGCTCTGTGAGGGGGATGAGGAGAGCTCCATACACATCTTTTGTCATTGTGGAGCTCTCTCATCTCTTAGGTATGGTGCCGCTTTTCTGGAACCAGAGGATATTAGAAGGGCTACATTCGGGGAAATCATGTCCTTCATAAGGGGGACTGGTCTCTTGTGACACTGTCGTCAGGCTCGGGGCAAAGGGCCATGGAGTCTAGGCGCAGTGGGCTTGGCGACAGGACCACAACCCGGTGTATCTAATCTAGTCTAATCTAGGCCTACGCGAAACAGAATGACGGCCAGACTTTGGCGACTTGACAACACCGTAGTCTCGCCAAACATGTTACTTAAGGCTCAGTGCACATCGCTTCCCTGCCATATAAAAATTGCTACAAAATTATCTATGGTTTATAAATAAATATTAAAGTTTGTAGCTGATATGCAAAATTGGGAATGTGGTACAATTTAATACTGCTATTTCAAGCTGAAAATCACAGTGCAATCAGAATTTAAAAAGGATGTGTCGTTCTTTAGTTTTGAACTATTTTGTTATTTTATTTAACTGGTCATTGCCTATGTATTTTCCTAATTAAAACGGTTTTCTCATGGGTAAAAAACCACTTTTGTGTATTTAGGGTGCTTTTTGTTTTGTCCATGACAAATCCATCCATCTATGTGGATGATAGCTATTGTGTGTACATCAAATCAAAATGAAAATATTTGGTTCTAAATAACTCATCACTTGTCATGAACATTATCAGTAAGTGAATCTCTTAACTTACCAACACAAGCGTTTCCAGCAGGAACAAGTTGGTAGTTGGGTGGACACTGACAAATAAAACTCCCTTGTGTGTTGATGCAAGTTCCATAAAGACATGCTTGCGGACTATCACACTCATTCACATCCGTACAGTTCCCTGAAAAAAAGTTCTTCTGAATGAATGAGAGTGTTGAAGAAGGGCAATACTCCAAAGCCTAATTTTGGCAAATCAAACCTTATAACTATTAACTTGATAAAATTAAAGAAAATAGTTCTATATCAAAACTTTAGCTCATGATAAGATTAAGTTAACCCTTATTTATGAATAAAATATTCTACATATTTAGAGGTATAATTTAAAAAATACTTCTAAATATCACCCTAAATTAAATTAACAATTATTTACTGAATTAAAAATGATAGACCAAAATGCAAGTTAATTAAAATAATACTATATTACGAGGGCCGTTTTTTTTTCAACCTCCGATCGCACGCCATGATGGCTAGAAAGGTCACAGACCGGCCCTGTGCGCAGCAGTCGATCGCGCATCTTCCCCACTACAACTTTTGTCACTCCCGAGTTCAAGTAGCCAGTTTGCGCTTAGCTGCAGTCGGGTAAACATGGCCGCGTCTATTGATTCTCCCGCCAAATGCGAGTTGAGAAGTGTTATTCGTTTCTTGCAAGCAGAAGGGAATAGTGCAGCAGAAATCCATCGGAGAATGTGCCGTGTTTACGGAGAAAACATTATGAGTGAAGGTGTTGTGCGGGAATGGTGTCGTAAGTTTAAAACTGGCCGAACCGACGTGCATGATGAAGGAGGTCAAGGACGCAAGTCTGTCGCTACACACGATCTTGTTGAACGAGTTGACAAAGTGGTTAAAGGAAACCGTAGATTCACAATAAGTGCTTTGTCTTTGGAATTTCCAGAAGTGTCGAGATCTTCTCTGTACTCTATTGTTTCTGAACATTTAGGCTACAAAAAGATTTGTGCTCGCTGGGTGCCAAAGATGTTGAGTGACACCCACAAAACTCGCCGAATGGCTTCAGCTTTGACATTCCTTGAACGTTATCACAATGAAGGAGTAGATTTTTTAAAATCAATTGTAACCGGAGATGAGACCTGGATTCTTCATGACACACCCGAAACAAAGCAACAATCTCAACAATGGATGCACACAAATTCACCGAATAAACCCAAAAAATTCAAGCAAACTTTCAGCAACCGAAAAGTTATGGCTACGGTCTTTTGGGACCAAAAAGGTCCGTTGCTTGTGGAGTTCATGCAGCCTGGGACCACAATTAATGCAGCTGTTTATTGCCAAACTTTACAACATTTGCGGCGAGCCATTCAGAACAAAAGAAGAGGTATGCTGACATCAGGAATTGTTCTGTTGCATGACAACGCCCGCCCTCACACTGCAGGTGTAACCCAACAACTTCTTGAAACATTTAAGTGGGAAATTTTGGACCACCCACCTTACAGTCCCGACCTAGCACCGAGCGACTTCCATCTTTTTCCTGAACTGAAGAAATGGCTTGGAGGTCAGCACTTTCCGACTACTGAGGAACTTCAAGACACGGTCAAGACTCATTTAAATTCACTGGCGGCAACATTTTATGAAGAGGGTATTGGAAAGCTTGTCCACAGGTATGACAAATGCCTCAATCTTCAGGGTGATTATGTTGAGAAATAAGCATAAGTGTACATACATTTTGGTAATAAAATAATTTTGTTCTATTCACTTGTCTTTTATTTATGGCCCACCGGAGGTTGAAAAAAAAACGGCCCTCGTATTAAGTGTTTCATAACAATAATGCCATATGAGCCACTTAAAACAATTACATTAATGTGACATTAGTAAAGTATGGAGGCTTAATGAAATATTTAATCGCGCATTCATTATATGTCCATCACATCACAATGGATCAAGAAATTAGCTAAAAATGGAATGGTCTCTTCTTATCAGAAAAGTAATTAAGGACCGATCCTATATTTTCAAGTTTCTTCATGTTTAATTGAACTTTCCTGTTATAGCCCTTTTACTTTCTCCCACATGCGTTAGCATAAAGAAAGTATTGTGATCGACCAAAAAAATTTATTTATAAGTTGGTCTAAAAATCCATTTTAGGATCACCTGAACCCAAAAAGTGGTTTTTTTTAAAAAAAGGTTTGGTGTCTGTCCGTATGTGTGTTTGTGTGTATGTGCAGTTCACTGGAAACCAAATGGATGGATCAATTTTCATGAAATTTTGTATGTACGTGTATTTAGCCAATATCTCCAGAATATGTTTTCACTTTTTTTTGAAATTGTAGTCTTTTTATTTTTATGGACAAAAAACGTACAAAATGGAATGATCTCAAAAACAGCTCTTACGATTTTCATTAAACTTTTAGAAAAGATTTGAATTACAATTTAAAATATTTGAGTAAAATCCACATGTCTAACTTGACTAGTTTTTGAGTGATGGCAAAAAGACATATTTAGAAATCAAACTGGTAATTTTCAAAGTTTTGATTTTTTAGTGTTTAATATGGGGGAAAGTTTGTGCCAATTCTTTGGAACCTTTTATTTAATTGGTAGAGATGCCACTACAGCTTTAACCAACTTAATTGGCCTTACAGATAATCCTGAACAGGTCAGTAACCAATTTTCTTTTTTTTTTTAGTAGTACTATATCCACTCTATGGAACTCAGTACTGAAAATAAAGACTGGTCTAGGTTTTCCTATAGTAGTAATGGTGAGTCAGTGCTCAGTTTTAAGCCAAAATCAACAGCAGATATAAGAAAAATCATCAATCACCGAGATCCAAGTCATCAACTGGATTAGATGGTAACAGTAACTTGATGGAAAAGAGGTTCTGGGTTCAATTACAGATTTTGTTAACGCATCTCTTAACTTAGGGAAGGAACTTCCCCCTCCATAAGTAACAGTTATTAAGCCTCTTTTTATGAAAGGAGACCCACAATTAATGGAGAATTACCGTCCAAATTACCGTCTTCCAACAAAAACCATGATCAACAAAAAAGAGTATTCATTGGCCTGGTTCGTTAAATCGAACTTAACAGACTCTTTATTGGAAATCAATTTGGATTTAGACAAAAAAAAAATCAACAAAATTAGCTGTCATCAAATTCATCTAAAAAATTCATCGATGCAGTAGAAAGTGGAGAGCTTGCCATATGCAACTTCATCAACTTATCAAAAGGTTTTGGTTTTGTCAATTTATTAATTTTAATTGAAAAACTTCCTTCAATTGATATAGAAGGGAAAGCACTCACTGGAGTGGTTGATCTCCTACTCCAGCAACAGAAAACAATACACTTAAATTCACTAAAATATTTTTTCAAAATTTGTAAGCAGCAACTAGTGGCCCTCCAGGGATCAATACTGGGACCAAAAAATTAACAAAATTACTAACTTTAAAATCAAATTACAAAATAACTTAAGCAAACTATGAATTACGGAATTTTCAATATATCTAAGATCCACCAAAATCCTTTCCCACCTAACCAGAAACCTGGATGGAAATGCATCTGGACCTACCACATACTCAAAAACATAACAAGCTAACTATTGATTACATCTTTGTATTGACTAGTCTCTATGCAGCCTCTTTACTTAGTATGGTTATTTATCTGAATTTGCATATTGCAAAAGATTTTTTGGCATTTATAATACTTATATTGACTTGACAAGAAATAGAATTTTGCAAATAAATGATAAGCTAGGGTATGTAAATAACTAAAAAACAATCTTGTCGTCAATTGAAAATATTGAAAGTTTAACGTGAAATATAAGATTATTTGTGGGTTATTTGTATAGTTGGCATTATCTGATTTACTTGTGTTAAATATACAATATAGTGTGATGGTAACCCCAAACAGACAAAGCCTAGGGTTTGATTATTTATCAAAATAGTCAACTTTTGATTATTTATCCTATTTGATTATTTATCAAAATAGATTTGTAATTTGAATATATGTTGTAAGAGAAAATCACTTACTTAAGTGTTTTTCTCTTATGTTGAACAGCTCAGGGGCTAAATAATGTATATGAATATATGTTAATATGAATGTTGTAATTTTGATAAATAAAGAATTATTATTATATTATATTATGATAATGTTAACAAAGATTTATCGAGGATTGAAATGAGTTCCTCTAACCTAAACTTAAGCTTCTTAAATACTGATTATAAGAGTGATATAGGTAAATATTTAAAGCCACAATATTTTAATAAATTAGCGATTATTTTATATAAAATTATGATTTGTTTCTTCTTATAAATAGAAGAAGTCAACACAACAAAAAACATGACTGTAGTTGATGAGCCCTGAAGACTCTTGTCATCTTCCATAATCAGAGAAGCACTAATCTGTATATATATTCAATATGTCATCGGTGGTATATTTCTATTATTTTTTGTATCATTAACTTTATTTTGCTTGCTACTATTGTATTAGGGTGAAAATTTGCACATTTCATCAGATAATTATCTAATATTGTGAATAACTAATCCATTGAGTAAGGGTAATTCTCCATAGGCAATGTAGTATTAGGGAACATTTTTATTGCATACAAAATTATTTTTTTCATGCAGAAGTAAAGCTTCATGATCAAAATTGATTTTCAAGATAAGTATTGTTTTATGAACTAGGATGCCCGAGTACCATGTGCTTTACTTCTTAGAGATTCTAATGAGCCCACATATACAAACACTGTACCACCTAAAATAATTAATTATCAGGTGTTTTTTTTAACTAAATTCATTCTTCGTACAAAAATCAACAAAATCCTCTAATATTTTTTATCCAACATAACAATATTACTCTTACCTCCAGAGTTGTCCAGTTGATAGCCTTCATTGCACTCACAACGGAACATTCCAAAGATATTCTCACAGCGCCCAAATACACATAAATTATTGAACATCATGCACTCATTTATATCTAAAAAATACAACTGATTTTAACAATAAAGCATTTGTATTTGACAATGACTAAACAGATACAAAAATGATAAAATGGCATAAAAACAAATTACTATACATAAATTGAAACAATCGATATAATTTGTTTCATAAATTTTTCCTATGAAGTATGGCAGTCTATTTGATAGTATTCTAGAATGCTGTAATTGATTATATTACATTTTTATTTCAAATGTTGTAGTTTATATTATATAACTACTAATAATTGAGTGAAGACAGTACAATGTCTCTTCTAGCCAAGTGGTTAGCACCTCTGCTTCCAACACAGGGGGTCACGAGTTCAAATCCCAGGACGTCCACTTGTTATTAATTTTTTGCATATCGTCTCCACTGGAAACAAGGACTTTACTTTCAGGAGAAAGATGTACTTTTTAATTAATTGTAAATACAGTATTGGTAAATAAATTTCATTTTCATAATTTTTCAAAGGGGTTTGGACTTACTGTCTTTTGTAAAAATGTTCAAATTATGTATAAAATGACACAGTTGTAAAAAGAAAAAAACAAAAATATAAGTAAAAGAATTAAAGGATAATTAATAGTCTATGAGCAAACTGTAATTGTTCTCTTAAGTTAGCAATAATATTTAATATAAATTAATTAGAATTCCTTATTGCATATTGTACTATTTCTCATGAGTGATTGGATTTTCAGTTCATTTTATCTAAGGTGGACACGAAAAAAAAGCAGACTGGAAACAAAAAACCAGTAAAAAAGTGCTACATTGCTAAATTGGTGTTGTTACCAAATAACATCATGGAAAATGCAGAAAGTTATTCCCAGGCTTGACCAATCAGCTAACCAGACTAGATCAGCAAGAGTTTTGATTATAGCTGGACTAAAAGGTCATTTACTGCATAAGGTGCACCTGGGGATTATTCTTTCATATGATGAAATATTCAGTTATTTTAAAATCAGAATTGTGTCATGATTTTGATCTCCTGAGGAAAAAAATCCAAATTCAATCCAAGGAGTTGTTGTCAATTACTCATTATCAATTTATTTAAAGCTAATGAAAAAGTCTTTCGAATTTCACACAAAATCCATTTATAGAGTATATCCATTAACAAAAAAATTCGATAACTCAATTCACTTTATTTCGTAAGTGTAAGCACATATTTCTTTAGTATACATGAAAACCACTCTAGCTCTATAATAATTGATGGAAAACTATATACAGTATTTATACATTACCTAAATCATTTTGCTATGGCATATTATTAAAACATTTATTAATGAATTTACAAACTATAAAAATATTGAGAGTTAGTCAATTTATCGAACCAAAAATATCAGAAAATGATTTTACTCGACGTAACATAAATGAAATAAAAAAGGAATTCAGTGTTTTGGGGATTTTGTTGAGAGAGAGTGGAAAAATATCTTTATGAATATAAAGTGTAAAGATTAATACATACAAGCAGTGACGGCGGAAGGAGTTTGGAGCAGGGGGGTCAATCGGAACAAAAGTGAGGGGGTCTGGGGAACTATCCACCAGGAAATGAGGGTGGAAAATGTTTGAAAATGAACACACCCAATAATTACATTTTACACTAACCTAGCATTTAAAATTAGCACAGAAGGGTAGTATATTCTATGGTAACATTTTAAAATATTAGAAACAATATTAGATAGTTGTTATTTAATTATTTTATATCTTACCATAGATTGAATATCTTCATGTTAGTCTAACAGAGTCAATAATACCCTAATAGTCAATACCTAACTGCATTGCCGGAGTAGTACTAATGAACTGTCACGAAACAAAGCAAATTGTAAAATGAGTAATATGTGGAATTATGAAAATAAGATGCCAGTAACCAACACAATCAATCAACATATTGTTATTTAAAATTTGTCGTGTGAGAATTTAAAGTAGGCTATATGTATGATAAATTAATGAGCCACTTCAAATTAAAGTGTTTAGATTGACTATGGTATGATATCAAAACTAACTTTTTTCACCTTTGCTAAAAAATATTTGTTTTCAATGTTTCTTCTATGACCCCCCTGACCCCTTCCTGACACTCCGGTTCTGCCCCTACTGCACACTAGATAAAGTGATGAACCAGAATAATTCTTAAGAATGTTCCTGAACCACAGAGGGTTCTTCAGTCTACTAATATAGGAATTCCCAATATACAGTTTTAAATAAAAGATGGAGAAAAACCTGCTCAAAGCCAGTATTTCTGATGGTATGAGTCCACATGAGTTAATTTGTGATTAGCAGCTACCAGCCCAACCTCATTTTGCAAGACAATTCTCATTATCACAGGTGAAATGTGTCCTAAAATATTAACTTTATGTCTTTAGTAATTAAATGTTGGTAGACAATATTTGGAGATTTCCAATGCTTTAAGTGTTTAAAGAAACAAACACTAAATATTGTCTACAAATCCTGAACAATCCAATCCTAACAAATATTTATCAAGCAAAAATGAAATATCAATATCTTTTATGAGTTTTTTTTATACAATATAACTATCAACATCAATGTTAATTTTAGTTAGTTTCTAAATTATATTATACTTAACAAACATTCTGTTATATTACCATCCTCATTTTTAAAATAATAATAATATTTAAAGTAAAATAATTTTTTAAGCTTTCTTAATTTGTGATTTATATAGAAATTCAATGATGAACTAACCAACACAAGCAGTTTCACTCTTGTCGTCTGGGTGCATGAAACCCATCTCACACTCACAACGGAAACTGCCAGGGTAGTTTAGGCAGTGGCCATTTTCACAAAGTGTGGGGCTGTCCGTGCACTCATCAACATCTAGGCAAGAGTAGCCATCGCCTCGGAACCCAGAGTCACAGACACACTGAAATGAACAATATTCAAGGGAAGGCTTTGACTATCTTATAGAACTTGTGTGTTAAGAAACTCTCTGATGTTTTTATGTACTAAGTGTACTTCTTACAAACAACTGTTTTAAAAGACTAATGTCTGTTGTTAAAAGACTGTTAATTGTTCTCATAATTTATATAATGTAGCCTCATGTTCAATAATGCAAATCAACCTTTGCCTAATAAAGCATGTATTTAGACTACCACAGATCTGGATTTTAAGTACTGTCCTTTTTATCGAATACTTAAAATAAGTTAGTTAAATTTATAATAATTCAATCTATAACATGAGAGAGTAGAAAATTTTTAAACAGCAACTAATTTAATATTCAGTAAATAGATATAGTTTATCTTTTTGCTTTTTTATACTGCAGTCAGCAAGGCTGTAAATAGATTTAATAATTAAAACATTTTGTAAATAAATAACTGGTTGAATAACAAATATTTGACTGAAATGGGATTGAAGATTTTTTTTTTAATTTTGATACACACAGATATCTAATGATAAATTTTTGTTTTAAATTAGTTAGAATATATTTATATAACAAAGTCATACCTTGAAAGAGCCATCAGTGTTAATACATTGAGCGTTCTGGTCACAGCCCCCGTTGTTTGTGAGACATTCATTAATGTCTCGACAAGAGATTCCATTGCCTGTGAAACCGTCTGGACACTTACAGCTGTATGAGCCCTGCACAACCATTGAACTAATCATATTTATTTGAGATTACTTACGTTAATTTATGCTAAGTTCAGTGGTGTTATTGATACACTTGGATATTTGCAAGTTTCAACATAAATGTATTTTTTAAACGTCATTTGACATTATCTGTAATCATCCTGCTCATGATCATTGTTACACCTGAGAGTAAATGTTACAGATTTTAAATTATTTTATAGTGCTTGAACTATTAATATATTATTATAATTTGAAATAAATTGTCTTCACAATTGCAAAAATTAATATATTTATAATTATTTATAATCAAGGATAACATTACCAGATCAAACCCAACTAATTTTATTAATGTATAATTTTATTAATTATTACTAGCAAGTGTGATGTGATACAAAGGATCAATATACTAGGCAAATATAGGATCAATATTTGTAGGATTCTATATTTGTCCTTACATGTTCATACTAGAGTCCATTCATATTCAATTGGCGGTTCAAGGACATGGCTTCTACCGCCACTTCCTCGTACCGCCAACCCTACTACATACTTGGGATTAATCATTAAACATAATTAACGATTAATTGTAACTTTTTCTATTAACTTTTTAACATATTCGTTATTTTTGCTAATGTTTAACTTCTAACTTTAACTAGTTGAACATTTGGCTAACGGTTAAGGTAACTCAGTTAGTTTTTCAAATGTGATAAAAGTGCCATTTGGTCCGTGGAATGTGGACTGGGGAAAAAGTATCTAAAACTCAGGTCAAAGACGTTTTCCTCATCCCCCAACTGTCACTGGCAAGCTAGGTCACTGTTTTGAGACACACCCCCTCCCCTTTAGTCACATTTTACTGCCCTATAAATAAAAAAAAGTGGACCAAACGGGTATACTATTGTTGTGGAATTTACCTGTCCCTGGGGTGATCATTTCACTTGATTAGTTTATATTTAGGGATAAAGTGGAGATAGTCATTTAGTTATCTTGTTTTAAATCAACGTAGTGGGCCTACGCTTGCTTATCTTTCATAAACTTACTGTATTTTTACATGTTTACCCATCTATCTGCATAATTAATTAGGAAAATCAGTTGCATTTTGATGTTAATGCTGTCAATACTTGATTAATTGATCATATCTAAATTGTCCTGTTCAAAAGTAATTGAGAAAAAACTATTTAAATGGTTAATCAAACCAACATTTCCTCAAACGTTTACTTTATTTTAAATTAGACTTACTTGGTAAAATCAATCCATTATATGATACCATGCAACAGAATAAACTATTTTCAAGATTACAGGACACATTTCAAGTAACAATTGCTATATTTAGTTCTGTTTTAATTATTTTGCTATCAGCACCATTGAAAAGAAAAGATAATGATAATACTATCTTTAATATTAATATCAATAATATTATCAATGGTAATTAGTTTTGTATTTTTTTGTAATAAATAATTTAGAGTTTTCATAATTTTTAATTAACTTATTTTTTTTGCCTAGATGTTTTGTGATTCTTTTGTGAATCCCTCTGGTCTGAGGAAGGTGAGCGTGGTTCACCGAAATCGATCACCATAATATTTGTGCATTTTGTGCTTGTATTGTAGTATATTTGTGCATTTTGTGCTTATATTGTAATAAATTTGTGTTGTGTGACGTTTACTTGTACTGAAAAAATATGAACAGCAATTTAGGTACTGTTTTTATGGTTTGTTTCCTAAATGAGTCAATGGAATGCTAACTTACCGTCATTATATTCTAAATATATTTTTGTTATTTTATTTTTATCTAATGTACCTTAGTCAAATTAATTTAATTGAAAATAACTAATGTGTACAAATAGATATATAAATTATGAAACATCCTACAGTGTGATGTACACAAGTTTAAAACGAATTAACTATAAAATTACACTATTATAAAACTTGTGGTACAAATTTAGGGCAAGGTAAATGTATGTTACTTGCACGTACACATTGTCAGAGAATACCCTTGAAAGAATAAAAAGTACGGTATAATTTTTTAGGGACGTAAACCGTTTAAGTCATTCCCAGTGACCTCCACTATGCATTTCTGCCTTCAGTCTATTCCCACGGAGAGGTTAGTAGTCTGTTTATGTACACTTGCTTTGCTCTACGACTTCACGAGAGATCAGTTTTGTTCCAACGTTTGTGTTGTATACATTTATTAGTGTTTAGAGGTGTGTTGTATTACAGTTATGGCAACAACCAATCAAGATTATCGTAGTCAACAATCAGCTGAAGGATCTTGTTGCTACAAGGCCTTATGCAACAATACAAAAAGTTTTTGGAGATAAATAAATATTATATTGTGGAACTCTATGACAACTGGTTCTCTTCCAAACATACAAAAATTTGATATTCATTCCAATCTCATTCATTCAAATTTATTCCAACCTGGCCTAATCGTCTGTCAGTACATCAGTCAGTGACCCACTTGTGTGATGTAAACTTGTCAATACTATAACATGCGTGCACAATCAATGCTGTTTTTAGACAAGATTATTGTTTAATGTTGTTTATATAAAAATAGGTATGATGAGTCTAAGCTTATGCTTTATTATTTTGTGCAATCAAATACAATATGCCTACGTGGTAGAGTACTGACATATTTCCAACTCAATTATTTCTGGACCGATTCTTACATAATTGACCGTATTATGTATATTTATGTAATAATTAGTATTTTATGTTACTTCTTTGATAGCTCTACTTTATAGAACTTTTGTTACACTCGAGTAGTGAGGAATGGCGTGGCAGAGGAGTGCTTGGTGACCTGACCTTGAGCCGCCGACTGAATATGAATGCACTCTAGTGAGTTGATAGTTAACATAAGTTGGCTGATGAATCTGGTTTAGATCAGGATAAAACATTAATTTTAATACATTAGATGATAGTTCAGAAGATTTTGTGGATAATTTGTTTAATACAAATATTGATCTTATAATTTTTCAGTGAGGATACAAATATTGATCCTATATTTATCCAGTGAGGTTACAAATATTGAACCTAAATTTGTCCAGAGAGGATACAAATAGTGCTCCCACATTGTCCTATGAGGATAAAAATATTGATCCTATATTTTCCCAGTGAAGATACAAATATTGATCCTATATTTGTCCAGTGATGATAAAAACATTGATCCTATATCATTCCAGTTAGGAAACAAATATTGGTTCTAAATTTGTCCAGTGAGGATACAAACATTGATCCTTCATTTATCTAATGAGGATACAAATATTGATCCTATATTTGTCCAGTGAGGATACAAATATTGATCCTACATTTATCCAGTGAGGATACAAATATTTATCCTATATTTGTCCAGTGAGGATACAAATATTGATCCTAAATTTGTCCAGTGAGGATATAAATATTGATCCTATATTTATCCAGTAAATAAAATTATATTGATCCTATATTTATCCAGCGAGGATATAAATATTGATTCTAGATTTGTCCAGTGAGGTTATAAATATTGATTCTACATTTTGTCCAGTGAGGATACAAATATTGATCCTACATTTGTCCAGTGAGGATACAAATATTGATCCTACATCTGTCCAATGAAGAAAATTTAATTGATCCAACTTATACCCATTGATGATGGCTTAGAATCACATACTTAGTAGTTATTGCTAAAACTGTAAGTATTTCACCTAAATTCTGTGTTTTGAAGGCATGTAAATCTAACTTGACATTTGAATATGAATGAATGAAATTTTTCACCAATTATCTCATGAAACATTAAATGGTTCATGAGAATTTCATAAAATAAAATTTAAACATATTGGATGAGTCTGATATTTTATAGTATTTTAGTGAATATAAACTTACGTCATATTGAAAAAGCTGTTATCAGGGCCGGATTTAGGTACAGGCAAACTAGGCGCGCGCCTAGGGGTCCGCACCACATGAGACCGCACAAAAAAATATAATTTTAAAGAACTGCGTACTAAAATCAAATGGCTACACAAACTGTGGTCATGTATTCTGACCACATTGTTTAATCTAATAAAATCATTGCATAGACACAGCTGCGTTGACAGAGGCAGACTTAAGACTAGAATACGTCAATGCTATAAAGGCGAAATGCTCGAACAGATCGCCGCGCCGGCCGGGCAGCGAGTCGGGCATGATGAGTCAGAGCAGAGCTCGAACGAGTGGTGTTGTGTTGAGCGTCTGGTGGGGGGTGGGGTGGCTGCGCCCGCCACTTGTCACTGTCTAGATGCGTGTTGATACTTGAACGCTTAGTTTCATTCCCCGTGCCGTATCGTCCATAGCAAACAAAGCAGGTACCTTTGCATTAGACTGTTCCAATAACTGGTCTGCTTCTCATTGTTTGACGTTATTCTGCTCTATCTTGTTAGTAAATACTATGCACCGGTAATTTTAATCTGATTTCGATAATTTAGTGAAATAAGTTGGACTTCAGCAAGTTTTATTGATTCTAGTGTTCTTTCAACGGTGAATAACTTATGATCTGATGAATTTGCACTTTTGGTTAAAAAAAGGTAAGTGTTATATTTTGAGTTATAGACCTACATTTCTGCTAAAATAAAATATTGCATTAGGGTTGCCATACGTCCGGGTATCCCGGACATGTCCAGGATTGGCTGCTAAAAAATTGGCCCAGGGGATTTTCTTGAATTGTATAAAATGTCCTTTTCATTCATATAACTCTACTTATATTTTATGGTTGAAAGTACGTTCTATAACCTATTCTATTCTAGGCTCAAGATAAAGGTATTTTTGTCCAAATTTGTGAAATGGTTGTTTTTATTTTAGAAAAATATTATGGATCGCCACAAAACACACAGTAATCGACATAAAACTAAAGAGCACTTCCTAAGTGGTTGTCAAAAAAGAAAACTTGCAAAAGAACAAGAGAAAAAAAGTGAAGAAGTTCTAGCAAAACCCGTCGTATGACTGATTTTTTACTGATAAATAAACAAACTTCATCGAATGCTCCCTCTGCTGACAACACAAGCCAAAGTGGGCAGAGTGATGGTGAAAATGACCTTTCAACTCCAACTCATAGTAACTCCAGAAGCCAGCACAAAAACTATAAAAACTGTGAAGAGGTAAGTTGTTGTTTTATGTCATACTATCGGCTTTTATAATAGTATGTTTCGTAACAAGAGCCTAAAGTGAGCGTTTTCAGGCCGCAATCTAAGTTTAGATCAAGAGCAGAAAACACTTTAGGCCTGATTTATCAACGCTATTTTCTATCACACAGTAAATATTAATATTAGTTATCAATATTTTTCAAAAATACGGTGTGATAAAGAAATTTCTTTTTGGTATGTGTTATTTATTTTCTAGGGGCTTACTGCGAGTTTTCGCAAGAAAAATGCAGCAGTTCACGTCACCGGTGTGAAAAAATTTTAAACACGTTTATCAAATGAACAACGATCTGAACTCCTAAAACATGTGTACAACCATTTTTACGTGAATACTGTATGTTTTACTCTAGGCTACTGACTTTTTTGTGTAGTCAATATTTATATTAGTATACAAATGTTTTCTCTCTCCAGGGTTTATTTTTTCGCCAATTTGTTTTCCTGGCTTGCACACTATCTGTGAAAACACAAGTCAAATTAGTTTTTCATGGAAATCGGACTATTCAACGTTAGCTCTTTACGGTTTAATTTTGATACTGCAATTTAAACAAGAAATTTTGGAGTAAAAAAGTTAAAAGGGCGTGTTTTAATTTGTTTTTTTTTTTATTAATTCTTTGTTGTATCCTTCCAGGTTGCAGATGACTCGGTAGTACATGAGGAATCTCCAGCTCCTGAGAATCAATCAGCTGACTTTGAAGTGACTAAACCAGAACCTGACCCAGGGTCCAATAAAGATGTTTTCTTGGAAAACGACATCGGGACTTGGCCGAAACTGATGACTTCTGCTGATGTAGATTACTGCATTAAAATCGGCGCAACAGCACTTCAGAACTGCGATAGTGGTGTACTTGAGAAGAAATCTGTTGTTCAATGTGATAGTGGTAAAGGTTCGGATAAATCTTTCAAAAGAAGATGTCAAGCAAGTTTTTTTTGTGCGGAAAGCCAAAAACGGTGAGGTTATAAAACGCTCTTGGCTGTGTTTTTCCCCTAGTAATGGTCGTGTTTATTGTTATGTGTGTAAGCTTTTTTCTACAGTTCACTCAAATTTTACCAATGACGGTTTCTGTGATTGGAAAAATGCCACCTCACGTCTAATTCACCACGAAACCTCCAAATCTCATTTAAATGCTGTGATTGTTTTTGCAGGACGTGCTAAGGAAATAGGGCAAATTGACCAAGAATTGACTCGTCAAGCAGAAGATGTAGCAAAATATTGGCGGGAAGTTCTCAGAAGGTTGATTAGTGTGATTGTTTTTATCAGTGAAAGAGGTCTAGCATTCAAAGGATAAAACGAAACTCTTGGGTCACCGAAAAATGGCAATTACCTAGGAATACTGGAGCTTGTAGCACAATATGATGAATTTTTGAGAGATCACATAAAAGCTCACGGAAATCGTGGAAGTGGCCACACAAACTATCTCTCATCTACGATTTGCGAAGAAGTTTTGCAAATAATTGGTAAAAGAGTTTTTAGTGAAATTATCTCCTGAATTAAGCAGTCAAAGTACTACTCCATTTCTCTAGACTCAACTGCTGACGAAGGAAACATTGACCAGCTTTCTTTGGTTTTTAGGTATTTAGAGGAATCCACACCTGTAGAAAGATTTTTAACTTTTATGCCAAACCAGGGTCATAAAGCTAAAGACATGTTTCAAAGCTTGATCACGTTTTTGGAAGAGAATGGCTTAGACATCAAGAACTGTCGTGGACAATCCTATGACAATGCTAGTTCGATGAGTGGAAAATACAACGGCCTGCAAGCTTTAGTACAGCAAGAAAACGACCTTGCTCTGTGGGTACCGTGTGCAGGTCACTCGCTGAATCTAGTTGTACAAGCTGCAGCTGGCTGTTGCCTCAGCGTTGTTAGTATTTTTTGATTTTTTAGAAGAGCTGTTTGTATTTTTCACTTCTTCTACCAGTCGTTATAAGACTTTGACAGACTGCTTACAAAAAGCAGAAACTGCGAGGGAAAATCCCTTCCTTGTGCCGAAAAGAACTACGACAACACGGTGGTCATGCAGAGCTGATGCCACGAAAGCTCTTTTGCATGACTACAGAGAGATATAAAACACACTATTTTGTATATCAGATGACCAAGAACAGCCAGGTAAAGCTAGAGTACAAGCTTTGGGATTGTTCAAAAAAATGAAAAAATTTGACAAAACTTTATACTGTTTTGGAATGATATCTTGGGTCAAGTAAGCAAGACAAGCGAAACTCTTCAAAATCCAAGGCTTGACATAAACACAGCTGCGTCGTTACTTTCATCCCTTAAAAGTCTAATAGAAAGTAAGCGAGATATTTATGAGGAGTACGAAGAGAGAGCCTCAGACTTGGCTAAAGGTGAAGTTGGTGGTGAAAAATATGAGGAAAAGCGTATGCGCAAAACAAATGTAAGGTTAGCCTCCCTAGACAGTGCCCAAGCCCCAGAGGTTGATTTGTCACCTTCAAATAGGTTTAGGATAGAAAGTTTTATTCCTATAATTGACGAACTAGAACGGGCATTACACAAGAGGCTGCAAGCGTATCGACAAGTTGATGCTCGTTTTGGGTTTCTCAGCAAGTTGCATGAAATTTCTTTGGAAGAAGTGCAGGTAGCCAGTAAGAAACTAGTGGACCTATATAAGAACGATCTTGAAGATGATCTTGGAAATGAACTGGTGCAGTTTAAGACTTTTTCTGAGCAGTATATTGATGAATACGAAAAAAATAAAATAGTCTTGAGTAAGGAGAGATGGTTGTACAAAATTTTGCTAGACAATAATCTCAAGGATTGCCTGCCCATGTAGAGGTTACATTAAGGATGTACCTGTCTTTGATGGTAACCAATTGTTCAGCTGAATGATCGTTCTCAAAATTAAAACTAATAAAGAACAGACTCAGAACATCCATGACAGAAGATCGACTAAACTTTCTATCTTTGTTAAGTATTGAAAATGATATCTTGAAGCAAGTTAATTACGATGATGTGATTAGTACCTTTATAAATTTAAAATTAAGGAGAAAACCAATCAGTAGTAGCTAGTTAATTATAGTATTTCTAAGTACGGTAGCTATAATGTAATGTGGTTTTAAATATTTTCCAATCTCAACGTGTATTTCATATAAACATGTTCAATAAATAATTTTTAATATTTTAAACAGTTTCTTCGATTTGTATTTGATTTTAATCCTTAACATTTGCACTGAATACTTGGTTTTATCAATATTTTATAGTAAAAAATAGGTATTTTTTTAATTTTAAATGAAAAATATTTAAGCTCAAAAAAGGCCTTTAAAACACCATTTTGAAGTTAATTTTTACAAAATTTTCCGGGGGAGTGTTAATTTTTACGAAAAATCCCCCGGACCCCCCGGAAGGGCCCGCACCACAAACTGAGCCTAGGGGCCCACAGACCCTAAATCCGGCCCTGGCTGTTATACTTTACTGAATTGACTAAATTCAAAATACCAATGTTTGTCCATTTCAACAATCTCAGGAAGGGAAAATTAAGAAGTTCACGTGTTCAGATATAGTAAGGACATTGAAAAAAGCCAAAATTACACAAAACCTTAGTCCATATTTTCATGTTCCACAAAAAAAAGAACTTTCTGATAAGAGCATGGGGTTGTTATAGCTGAAAATAATATTAACATTACTTTGTCATTGAGTGATAATATTCATTAAAACAAATAATTAAGCTTCTGTTTATTTTTTTAATTTCCATTTGATTGAAACTTATTTATGTTCCCAAATGTTTTGCGTTATAAAAACTCGGTTCCATTTTTAAAGCAAACAAGGAATACGTAAAGACAACAATATTCTAGCTAAGAACATAGGCACTGGCATGTCATGCTGCTGATGGATTACTCTTTCAAAGATGTGTATCTTACATATCAAGAATACAAGAAATAACAGTGAAGATTGCAAGGGTTTGCCTGGGTAGTAATTTTTTGTGTAAAAAACAGATCATCTTTGAATTAAAAAAAAAAATGGAAGATCCAAATTCCAAACAAGATTATAACAAATATATACAGTGCTTTGTTTATACATACAAATTAAACAAACAACCTAGAAATGAAAAAAAGTAAATAGTAAACAACATAGAACTAATTAAAATAAGCTATTTTTGTGATAAAATAGAAGTGATATTTTGATGTGCATTAACAAATAAAAAATTGTCAGCAAAAGAATATAATTAGGTTCAATTAGGTTTGAACAGAGATTGAAATATAATGGTTTGTAATCATAATATCACTCTGGATTCATATTTTAGACTTCATATATATATTTTTTTGGTAATGAGATATTTTTAAGCAAAAAAGTGAATTACTTTTCAAAATGTGTCATAAATAATTATTTCAGAAAGGTTGAACGTGTTTTGAGTTTATAAGTGAGAGCACTAGTTTCAGGTTTGAGTATAAGAGTTATAACTAACTCAATAGTTTATTTGACAAGAATTTACAAAAAAAATACATTTAAATAATTTTTAATGTGTTTGCAGAGCATATCTCTGTATAAAGAATAGTTTTTTTAGTTGAAAAAAAAAAAAACAATATATATTCTATTTCTATTAACTAAATGAAAAACATGGTAATATTATCTATCGTAGTTAACTCGTTCATTGTATTCTAAGAATCTATTTTGGAAAAAACTAGGCTAACTAGAGTGTATATTTTGGAGATGAGCAGAAACTAGCCTCCCCTACTCCCCAACACACCTCAGTTCAAGATACTCATAAACAATAAACAATCTCCCATCCAGACATACATAGGCACCCACACTAGAACTAGCAATGTAAACACAACCTATCCCCTTACTCATATAACTAGACATACAAACACAGTTCATATTTTCAATTGCTAACTAAACTATATCTCCTTAATAAACAAGTTTTATAATTACCGGGTTATTGATGCAGTGGGCATTAATGTCACACTGGTGGGTCTCGAGAGCACACTCATCGTCATCAGTACACTTAGGGCCTCGGCCTGGCTTTACAGAGTAACCGTCCTCACAGCGGCAAAAAAATGAGCCTATAGTGTTGTCACACTCGCCGTTGCCACACACGTCATTGCCACTCTCACATTCGTTGATATCTGGCCATCATAATATATTAAACATAAAAGAATAGTAATAATACAATACTAAAGGTATAGTAAAAATTACATGATATATTAAACTTACATTATTCTTAATTCAATGAACTTGAATTATAATCACAATTCATAAGAAAACTTAATAATCTTGCTTTATAGAGATCATGTTAACTCTCAGTTCATGTCATAAAATAAAATGTAAATTAGCTTGGAATTGGTTACTCACATGGGTATTATCACATTGGTTACTCACATGGGGTTTTAGTATCATTACATTTTGTTGGCATCAGTTATAACACTTATATCTTGTTTTTGTACGACTTCAACAGTTGCATATCTCTGGCTGGCTGCGCCACTATTCGGGCAGTTGTTCAGAATGTTCACTTCATAAGGTGGTCTCTACCGGCCGTCTTCAGATTTTCATCTAATCAGTGTCTGCGCAAAGCGAGGTGCGCGTAGAACAGAGGTACAAAAGACTACGTTTTACTATGTACCACTTTGGTCAGTTGGGCTATACAATACATATATTGTATAGCCCAATAAAGAACAATATACATTGGCTATACAATGTATATTGTTCTTTGTATCAGTGGCCTACATTACAAGTCTTGTCAGTAAGTATCTTAGCTTAATAACTATTGTAAATTTAGACATATAATTACTTTAGGTGAGAGTAAAGATTTGTTAGATTTTCATTTAATAAACTGTGCAATCGTTGAAAACGCCTACAATTTATTTTTCAGTTCTTATTGATCTTTTTTTATGGATACATAGTTAGTAACTTGCTCATTCGCCTCTATATTTAAACATAAAATTAATTACATTCACAATGTACATAAATTATATTCAAACATTAAATTAATTACATTCACAATGTACATAAATTGTTCGTGGCAGCATTAATTTGTTGAGGCTATATGGAGTAAATTTGTGCATTTTATGTAGATCGCTAAGGGATGACTAATAAGTGTTTAAAAATATTAGACCGTATTTAATGAGTCAATTGTTCACATCAAAACCTTTGTTGCCATGACACGATACACAATACAGTATACAGTACAACACAGTCACATTACCATGTGTAATGTCACGGTCAACGAACTTAATTCACCTTTTATTTTACCTAGTTACCTAGTTTTATTTTCTGTTTACATTTTTATAATACTATATACTGTTTTATGTTTTCAGGTTTAAATGGATATACGAACATTCTTTAATAAACAAATTAAAATTGATGCTCAAAATTCAATGACTAAATTAGATGATTCAGATCCAGATGAGCCTGAAAAACGAAAAGTAAAAGTAAATTGTTCTAACAGTGAATGTAACAACAAATTCAAGTAACATATCTGAACCAATCCAGATTTGCAGCTCTGTCGCTGTCCTTGACTGCAAACTTGACATAGGTTTCTTTGTCGATACAAATAACATCAGTTATTTAAATGATACGTTAAAATGTTTTTACAAAATCTATTTAAGCCTGAAAATAGTTACAGTTTCAAAGCTGATGTTCCTGAGGGCAAAAGACCTTTTATACATGATTGGTTTTCAATGTACGAATGGATTTCGTATTCCAAAGATCTAAGAGGAGTTTCTGTAAAACCTGCCTACTTTTTAGACCCCACATTTCAAGAGCATTTATCACCTGTCCATTCACAAATTTCAAGAAGTTTCACGAGTGTGCCAAATCACACATGTTATCTGAGTGGCATCGCGAGTCATCAGAAAAGGCCAGCAACTTTTTTAGTATCAGTAACAAACAAAACACAAGAGTTCAGACAACAGATACTGAAGAAAAAAACAGGAATAAATTTAGATCAATCATTTCAACTATAATTTTTTGTGCTACACATGATTTGTCATTAAGGAGCAAGATCGACGAACATGCCGTTTTCAATGAACTCCTCGATTTCAGACAGGAATCTGGAGACACAATTTTATCACATCATCTAAAACCCGCCCCAAAAAATGCACAAATAGTATCAAAACAAACATACTCCTGTTTGTACATTTTTAATTTCATGTACATATCTCATGAAATTAAAAACAAGGTAATAGAAATGTGTGCAAAGATTCTTCTTAGATGTGATCTGATTAATAATGTCAAGGAATGTATATTTTTTTCTATCAAGGCTGATGAAACAATGGATATAAGTTGTATCGAACAACTTCATCTTAGGGTATCAAAAAGAAAAAGTGGTTAAGGAAGAATTTCTTGGTTTTTACGCTACTGAACCATGGACTTGATGCCGAAACTATTTCAAATGCCATAATTGATACTCTAACAAACTGGGGTTAACTTAGTACAAGCTGTAGATCAAGGATATGATGGCTGTAGTACCATGGCTAGATCAATCAGTGGTGTTCACAAAAGGATAAGTGAAAAATTCTCCATGGCAAACTTCTCTCATTGTGCAAGTCATAGGCTAAATTTAGTGATAAATGACTTAAGTAGTCTACCACAGATAAGAAATGCCGTTGGTATAATTAAAGAAGTAACAAACTTTTTTAGAGAAAATTCAGAGAGAAAGGCTGCTGTGGGTGTTTTAAAAAAAACTTTGCGAGACAAGATGGTCAGAAAAATATAAATCCATCAGGAATTTTTATGATAAATTTGTTGAAATTGTTGAAGAACTCCATCACAGGAAGTCAATTTTCCTTGTAAACTATCCATTTTATGGAATTGTATTGTAGGGTTCGGGTAAAAAATGTAACCTTTTATTTAAAGCACAAAAGTCAATCATAAAAACTATTTGTAATGTATAAAATAGATGTATCAGTTGTAAACCTTCATTTAAAAAATTAAAAATTGTAAATTTACCATGTCTCTAAGTTTTTGAAATTAGTAAAAACAAACCAACATCTACTTGACAGTTTAAAACGTTCAGTGCGGCAGGTGCTAATTGGCGGTCGCACCGTGGCCATTAATTGGCCCTGATCCCAATTCATACCTCTCACATTGATTTGATCTGCCAAGCAAAGTGCGTAAATGAAATATCATTTTATTTTAACAATTTCTAATCAAGTTTAAGATTTAATATTTTAATTTAACACGTTGACTGCCAGCGTAGATTATTGTGTCATTCTGAGGCCGCCGTAGTAAAACTGTATGTCCGCCTGACGCCATGAGGGCCACCGGTAGCCCACGTCATACATGTCGCTGTGTGCCATGTGGGCCACCGGTGGCCCCTGCGTCTTTTATAAATCAAACGCTAATTGTAGCGCCATTTTTAGTATTACATAAATTTTTTAATTATATATTCTGAAAGCTCATCAAATGTGATAGAAAACGGTCCTCTGGTTTTTAAATAAAGCAACCCTAAATACGTTTTTATATATTTGAACTAGTTTTTACGACATTTAGACGGACTAGTTTCTGTCACAAAAAGAATCAATGTCACTAACTAAACACCTAACCTCAAAAGCTGATTAGTGCACGGGAAGAAAATATAATCACAACAAACAGCTGAAACATAATATCATATGGCATATGTAAAATTTTGCCCCCACGCCGTGAGGGCCACCGGTGTACCTCATCAATAACTTCACAAAATGGCGGCAAAAGACCGGATGTCGGCTATTTCTGTACTCGGGGAGTCATTTCCAGTTGCATGGAACACAGAACTCGGAACAATGAATATTGAACTTTACCGTAGAAACAGCTGTGGCGCCAGGCTGAAATCTAGTGAGGGCCAACGGTGACCCTCATGGCGTGAGCTAAAATTGTTGTGTGGGCCACCCGTGGCCCTCATGGCAGTCAACGTGTTAAGTCAATTACCAAGAGTTTAACAGCCTAGCATCTTGGAAATAATACTGTGTCAATGTTGGTCGTTGTATATAATAAACATTGGGAATATAGTGCCAATAAGTTTGTAAATATTATGTAAATAACGTTTTTGTAACATACATTCACATAATGTACCTAAAAACTAAGAAAAAACATGTAGACGCCTATAGGTACGAAACCATACAAAATCTCATCCTGTGTGCTGCGGGCACTAATAGGCATCTGCATATTTTTAGATTACCACTGGCCTACAATAAAATATAATGTATGAATTAACTATAATTGTTATTTAAAAAGAAATAAACGAAATAACATTTCAGCACCTGGGGAAATACTTGGGAAAACACTCATAGCAAGGAACATGTTAAAATTTGATTATTCATATCAGATAAGCCACAGTTTTAAATTCAAAATTCCAGCTCATAGCTTCAACTATATCAGAAAGGAGCCCTTTTTGTGGGAGCTGAAATTTATAATAAATTACCAATAAGTATTATTTATTTAAATATAAAGAGTTTTTCAACCACAATAACAAATTTCAACTATTACAATGTAAGATAATTACTAGATGATAATGTATAATTTTTTCTTTTAATATTTAAATTTTATTTGCGTTTATTATGAATTGCTCATGTATTATGCTACTTATTTTTAGCTACATTGTAAATAACACTGATTTTGTTATATCTCCATGTTCAATCTAAATATTTCGTAATTAATTAACATACATAGCACACACGATTATAATGTTTTTGTGGTCAAAAAATAAATAGTTATCTCGATTGATCGTAGTTGTAGATTGATTTTAATAACAGAAATTAATTTGAAAGTAAAATAGTTAATGATTTTAAGCATAGTGGACAATTCCCTTAATCCTTTGGCTGCCAGGGTGAAAATTTTTATTTCTCTGAAAACTGCCAGAGTTTTATACGTATGTGTACCCAAAACTGCCGGGCTGAAATACTTGAATTTGCATATATTTATAGAAATCTAAGTATTTTATGTAGTTTTTAATAGTTTGGAATAATTTTGTTTAAATTTATTAGTAAATAAAATTGGCTATATCTGCCAGTATAATTTACAAACTGGAGTATTGTACTTAATTTACAAAATTTATTACGATAAATATAACAAATTGTCACTTACGTAGTTTTTGGTTATCCGAAGTATATTATCCTAGTTTATATACAATATAAAGTTTAATAAACATTAGTTGCTATTGTGTTTATCGGACATTTAAAATAATTATGTTTTAAGAATAAATAGAACATTTTAAAATTATTTAGCCTACATTATATATACAAGTGTCTTTCGCAAATTCAATGGCACAAATGGCGGATGAGGCACACTGGGTGTAACTCAAGTCCACATCTACCACACACTGTGCATGCATGGTATGATGCAGTATGGATTGATCATGATCTCAATCACTATAACTGGTGATATACGGCCACCCATGTTGAAGCTAATAATAAATAAAACAACTCGCACAAATAATAACTTCACATTACACAGTAAAAAAACAACGTTTACTTCACAATAGCACGCCTGACGTCAGACACCACAGTGGTCAGCTGATCTAGTTAACATTTTTCAAACACGTATAGTATATAATAACATATGTAATTAGGTATTGAAACTATATGAAATGAAAGCATATTTATTTGTGTTATTAAAGCAAATTTCACAAGGATAACCGAAAAAATAACAGTGCTACGAATTGATTACGCAACAACGATATATCATTGCAAAGCAGTTTTGAGTAAAGCTCTGTGCAACGAAATATCGTTATGAAGCAGTTTCCAGTAAAAATTAAAACAACGATAAATCGTTGTAGGGCAGCCAAAGGGTTAAAAGCCCGACCTCTTTACCATAGCAGCAACCTCACAAATTTTAAATATACTGAACTGAAGTATATCTACAAATACATACAATAATACAACAAAACAGCAAATTAGAACAAACAAATAAGTCTACAAATTATGATTCATAATGAACTGTCACTAGCATCACAACTTGTATATATTAAACTGTAGTAAATTAACATTAAAAAAAAGACTAATATTGGAAGAAAATTTAAAAAATAGCTGTCGAAGAAGTGCTGGGGCAGGGTATGATGAAGTAATTGAACAATGGTATTCTAAACTTCTAGCAAGATAGAAAACTAAAAATAACAACCTAGGCACGATGAGCCACCAGGGCCATGGAGTAAACCATCAGTGCAAGCACACATGTAACTACCGATAGTGTTGGTACATTGACCACCACTGCAGACCCTCGGGTTGTCTTGGCACTCATCCACATCCATGCAACTGCGCCCATCACTCCCAAGATGGTAGCCTTTACTGCAAACATAAAATATCATGGTTTGTTATCATAAAACCAGAACATGAAAGGAGATAAGGATAGTATGCTGAATAAATAAGTGTAATTGTTAAAAAAAGGATACAACCCATTTAAGGTACAACCCATATAAAGTAAAACAGTACTGTACTGGTATGTTATGGGTAAAATATGAACTGTAAAAGTGACTAAAATAGTAGAGTCGATATTAATTTCCTAGAGTATGAGTTAAAAGAATTTTCTTTAATACTGTTTTACGTAATTATATACTTATAATCTGAACCCAAACTTTCAACGGCAACAAGTGTTTGACAGAATTAGAAGTGATGTTCTATTTTGTACTTGAGGTTTACTATGAATTTTGAGACAGTGGGTTTATTTTATAAGCTAAACATTTGAAAGCTTTCCGAGAAGATGCAATCCTATGATGGTAGGTCAGTAATTTTACACTAAGACACAGTTGAGTTATACAAATCTAACTTTTAAAATAATTTATTCTTATTTGTAGTAGATGGTAAAAAAAGCCATACAATAGACAACAGAAGAACACTCCAAGATAGATGCAACAAACCATGCTCTACAGCACCATTTACCCACCTTATACTGATTTTATGTGATACTTAAAATTATATTCTCTATTCATGCAGTTTCATCCATTTTGAATAGTATGGATGGTAGTATGGTGGGGGAAAAAGTCCCTCACGGCCTTAATAATTTCTGAACGATTACAGGTAAAGAAATAAAATTTGGTACATCATAACTATGTTTATAAATCTATTTATTTAAGTAACTACAGTTTTTTTTCATGTTCCGGGAGATGGCCCGCAAGGAGTCAGAAGGAAATCTTAAATGAAAGCTTAGGTCGAATAGTACATCAAATGAAAGGTTTATTAGTAGAGTACATCGCCGAAAATCCCATCTCTATGTATGGAGTCACCCTATCAGGAATTAGATCAATTTGGAAATTTAAATTTTTAATATTCAAAGTGCTTTATTTTCTGCATCTATAGAGTGGTCCCTCAAAGATGCAGTTTGTGTCATTAAAAGAGATGTAGAATTAGGAATAAAATTCAATGGAAAAAAATCATGCTAACTTCAGTTATGGAAACCATCAATATTTCTTTAAGAATCCTAAGTCTAGTAATACATCATTTTAAAGGTTGTATGTTATTGATTTGAATGCTACAAACTGCATCTCTGAGGGACCACTCTATCAGAAAATAGAGCACTTTAAATATTAAAAATTTAAATTTTCAAATTGCTCTAATTCCTGGTATGGTGACTCCATAGAGATGGAATTTGTGGTATTCAGTTTGTTAAAGTAAACCCTTTAAAATGATGTATCACAAGCCATAGGCTTTAATTAAGAATATTAATGATAATTGGACGTCCTTTATTAGAGTGAGATGAGTACCAATTGTACCTTAAAGTAGCTACCCAATACCTACATAGATTGTAAAAGACTCTAATTCCCATCTTGTTTATTTAAAAAAAATACAAGGGTGGTGGAGGACTTTTTCCCCACCCTGTATTTCTGTTCAATGGTGACTATAAGTAACCATCGTCTATTCAATACTTAAAAATATTTTCAATACCACTATTCATGAATGGGAGGGGGGTGGATCAATACCACTTACACTAAAGTAGAATCTCGATTATCCAAGTCCCGATTAACCGAGTCTCTGAGTTGACTGAGCTACTCGTCAGAAGGTGATATACAAGCTATTAATAAAACATAAAGCTATTAATAAAAGGACAACTAAAGCACAACACATCATGTAATTGTTTGAAAAGGAATCATTGTCTCTATTGGCTGTAGGTGCTAGGTTAAGGCACTACAGAGGCGTCACATGACATATTTATGATAATGTACCTTACGAATTCTAGTGCATTCACTAGTGACACATCACCACCTGACACAATCGGCTTAGTTGATTCCTGCTCACACACAAAACTAAGTGGCAAATTCTACCATGGACCGTGGATGGATAAAATATGAAAGGTAGGATGAAATATTGATACTGAAGATCGGTTAACACAAAGGAAGGAATGTTTTGCTTTTGTTGTCAACAAAGATAACGTTAAAGGAAATTGTCCATCCACATTGCTGCCTATGGACATTACATTAGATATTTACCATTAAATTATGTTATTGCAGTTTTTTATCGACTGTTGTTGGTAGAGTTTTTACATATCCGAGGTTGGTTTCGGTCCCAATTAACTTGGATATTTGAGACGCTACTGTACATGCAATAATAAATTGAATATTATTCATTATAAATCAAAGAAAAAGCAATTTGATAAAATCACAGAGTAAAATATCTTTAGATGATATTGCAAGAATCGTTTGAGTGTTTGACTGACTAAGTTTACATGCTTACATACATCTTATGCTACATGTTACATCACTAACCTACATGCACAAGAGAAGCTTCCAGCCGAGTTGACACAGAGCCCTTGGCAGCCTCCATTGCTGTTTGTGCATTCATCTATATCTGCAAACAACAACAGCATATGAACTGAATAAGGACTTGTTCGACTAATGGTATAAATATATGGTTTTAGGAAATGCACTATGAATCGAGCTTAATTGTATGGTAACTTAACTGTAATAGAAGTAATATTTTTAAAAGATTATTTCCTTGGTAAGATGGCTTATACGAAATGATCTTGTTAATAAATAAAACAGTACAAGTAAACGTCACACAACAAAAATTTATTACAATATGTGTACAAAAATATTACAATACAAGTACAAAATGCACAAATATTATGATGATCGAAATCGGTGAACCACGCTCACCTTCCTCAGACCAGAGGGATTCACAAAAGAATCGATCACCATAATATTTGTGCATTTTGTACTTGTATTGTAATATATTTGTGCATTTTGTGCATATATTGTAATAAATTTGTGTTGTGTAACGTTTACTTGTACTGTATATATACCAACACGTATTATGCTAATTAAAAAACTATTAATAAATAAAAATAATAGGATAATAGGGCAGAAATTAAATCAAGACTATTTTTTCAATGAGTAAATCAGAAAGTAATGTGAAATGCACTACAAGTGCTAAAGGAACAGTTTACATGACTAACTAACCTTCACAGTGAGATTTGATATCGGTCTGCTGATAGCCATCATCGCACACGCATTGGTAGGTGCCCATCATGTTCTCACAAACCCCGTTAGAGCATATTCCAGAAGTCCGAGAACACTCATCTATATCTGCAACACAAATCTCAACTCAAACAGAAAAAAATAGATTCCAATGTAATTATTTATTTAGAGAATGACATGCAACATTCTGCATTTTAGTACCAACAATATATTTTATAATTATTGGCCATATAAAAAAAATCAATTTCTATCAAATAAAAGAATCAAAACTGTGAAAAAATTATCAATTAATTATTATAATGTTTCTTTATATATTGTATCCTAGAAATGACAGAATTCTTCATATTAATTTAGTTAATTTTAACAACTTTATCTTAAAAATTAAAACTAGCAAAGAGACTTAGATGCTTAAACTTAATAATTTACATCCTCATGTTTTTAACGCTATTTTAATTCTTGAAGACAGCAACTTGTCATTGATATGGTGAACACAATTCCTCAGCTGCTTCTCAACTCATTTGCTACAGAAACTCACTTCCATTCTTGAACATGGGGATACTATCACTCTCTTCCATTCTTGAACATGGTGACACTATTACTCTCTTCCATTCTTGAACAGGGGGGGACACTGTCACTCTTTTCCATTCTTGAATATGGGGACACTATCACTCTCTTTAATTCTTGAACATAGGGTCACTATCCCTCTCTTCCATTCTTGAAGATGGCGGTACTGTCACTCTCTTCCATTCTTGAACATGGGGACACTATCACTCTCTTCTATTCTTGAACATGGCGATACTGTCACTCTCTTCCATTCTTGAACATGGGGATACTATCACTCTCTTCCATTCTTGAACATAGGGTCACTATTCCTCTCTTCCATTCTTGAACATGGCGATACTGTCACTCTCTTCCATTCTTGAACATAGGGTCACTATCCCTCTCTTCCATTCTTGAACATGGCGATACTGTCACTCTCTTCCATTCTTGAACATGGGGACGCTATCACTCTCTTCCATTCTTGAACATGGGGACACTATCACTCTCTTCCATTCTTGAACATGGGGACACTATTACTCTCTTCCATTCTTGAACATGGCGATACTGTCACTCTCTTCTTCTTTAGTATGATTCAGATGATTTCTGTATATTATTGGGACAAGGTAATAAGAATTTGAAAGTTCTATACTATGATTTTGTTTAACTGTGTTATAACCAATATATGTTATGTGTCTATAATTGGGCTGGGTTGAAAAGACCTGTGTGGTATATTTAGCGCATGTAGGGATTCCAGCAGCAGAGGGGAAGTGTTCCACCACTCTGTCTCTAGTTGGCGTGAGGGGCAGTGTTGGGAATGGGGACAACAGACACAATTAGCTGGTGAAGTTGTGGTAGGTTGTGATGCGTATGGCACTTCGTCTCCTTCGCTCCCTTTGTTTGTAGGTTATGTTTAAGGTAGTACAGAAAACTGCTTAAACTATGAAAGTCGATTTTATATAGGCATAATCTTACATCTTACATCATACATTCAGCACGACTTATACAGTTAGCAAAGCACTCCTTTTAAAACTGTACAAGAAGTAATATGTAAATAAAACATAATGAAAGTAGTAATAAATATTATTTCAGTTTGAAGATAGGTCACTGAAGATTTCAATCACATTATATATATTTCAAATAAAATACATATTTAAAAAAATAATATCGCAGATCAAATTATAATGTAACCTCAATATAAATCGGTAGTGTCAACAAACCAACTACACCAGCTGATTCCTCACTTATATCTCAAGTCCTTTCCCTTATGCCACTATGGATAAGGGAAAACTAGACTGTTCCAGCTGTACTAGATCCTGTTCCCTCCATGTTCCTTGCCCGCCAATGGTCACCTAGCACGATGACGTAATAGGCAGAGCTTCCCACTGTGTATACAGGTTAAAGTGGCGTGTGGCATGTCAGTTCAGTGGTGGGAGAAGACAAATTTTCTGTCAAATTCAATTTCTAGCTTTATCTCTCTCACACAGGTTCTTCAATTAGGTCACACTCAAAGCGGCCAAACTATAGTCCCATATGCTTGTTTGATCTCTCAAAAAGTATTTGGCTTATTATTTTTTAATGAATACTTATTTTGAATAAGTAGTTAAAGAATAAATAATTCTAAGTAAATAACTGTTTGACATCAAGTACCGAAAATAATAATACTGAAAGATATCTATTGCCTCTCGTAAGAAAAGCCTTAATACATTCACTGCTAACCACGCGGATCCGTGTGGTAGACAGTGCGCCACACTGGTGCTTCCCGCAGAACCATGTGTAGTTGCAGTGGCGTGGTGTATTAGTCAGTGTGAGCTCAGTCATTGGGCGAGACAATTCTGACAGCGTGTAGTACAGTTCTGACGCAATATTGTCGCCCAGTTTGTTTTCGGTTACGACAGTTCTTAGCGCGGCTCAGTGGCGTTCCACGTGGATCCATGCGTAGTGCAGTGGCGTGATCTTGTATGAAAGTTTAATGTTGTTTTATTAGTGTTTGTACTTTTATTGTTGTTATCATGTCTGACAATGGCCACAGAGCTAGTGAAGATGACACATTGGGTGACATTGAATCTAGTGGTGACAGTTCAGACAGTGACATTGATGACGTCGTAGCTGATCCCACATGGGCAAGATTTACATTTGCCTTCGCCGATTCCCGTTCACTGGAAACACAGGTTTGTCTGTAAACATACAGAAAAATAACACCCCAATCGACTGGTTGTTTGTTGTTGTTGGACGACGTTTTCCTGGAACAAATTTGCCGTGAAACTAACAAGTACGCTTTGAAAGTATTTTGTGAACCTAACACTACTGAACATTCGCGTGTTACTAAATGGAAAGATCTTCACGTTGCAGAATTGAAAACCTTTTTTGTACTGCTGTTGCATACGGGCACGATTAGGCTAAATCGCCTCCAAGATTATTGGAAAACTCACAGACTACTAAATTTGCCAGCGTTTCGAGAGTATATGAGCCGTGATCGGTTTCTTCTCATCCTTCAATGTTTACATTTTTCTTCAGACAATGAAAACACAGACAACCTCTTAGTCGCTTAGAGAAAATAAATTTTCTTGTGGATTATTTCAATAACAAAATGGCTCAGTTGTATTATCCCTATAAGGAGTTGTCTCTGGAAAAGCAATGATTTTATGGCAAGGAAAGCTGGTGTTTCGCTAGTACATCAAGGGCAAGCGCCATAAGTACGGGATAAAGTTGTACTCGCTCACTGAACCTTTTGGCTTGACTTTGAAATTTTAAATCTGCTCAGGTAAAGATGGCCAGCTGTCAGGCAAAGGACATAACACCAAGGTTGCAATGAACCTTATAAGGGGAAACTTTGGAAAGGCCATGCACTATTTATGGACAATTTCTATAATAGTTTTAGTCTTGCCTCCCTACTGCTGTCAGAACAGACATACTGCACAGGAACATTGAAACCAGATAGAAAGTTCAATCCTGAAGAAGTGAAGAAAGCAGTGCTAAAGAAAGGAGAATCAACTGCAGGATACACTGAAGGTGTCATGATCGGATAGTGGAAGGACAAGAGGATCGTGACGTACTTGTCCAGTGAATATGAAAACTAAGTGGTCACTGTTGTAAAAAAAAGGGGTCAGGAGGTGCAAAAGCCATTACCCATTGTCCAGTAAAATGCCCGCTGAAGGGAATTGACAGATCAGACCAATTGTTATCGTACTACCCATGCGAGAGGAAAACCTTGCGGTGGTACAAAAAAATCTTCAGTTATGTACTACAAATGATTTTGGTCAAATTCATGCAACTCTACAATATGCACACTGTTAACAAAAAAATGTCACTGTACGATTTTAGGTTCAGCATGCTTGAAAACCTCCTACCTCCTAAGCACACTCCACCTCGCAACGCTCTACACAAGTTATTACAAATTGAAGAGCGTGACACAAAAAGGGATTGAAAAAGAAAAGAATGCAGGATATGTTGCAAGACTGAAAAGATGAGGAAAATGACTACATATACGTGTTCTGTATGCCCAGATAAACCAGGTCTTTGTGCAGTCAATTGTTTTGACAACTTTCATAAAGACCATCAGTGAAACCAAGTCCTTGAATAAAAAATTGTAAATATTATGTATATACCTATTTTGTGACTCTTTTTTTTACAAACTATGTACTTTTAGTGTTTATATATGAGTTGAGTGTATTTTCAATGTGTCTCATGCAAGAAGATAGTGACACTAACGTCTCTGGGTCTCTAAACTCGCCACATGTGTTAACTATGCGGATCTGCAGAGCAACATTATAACGTCATCTACTCTGCCATTTTGGATCACAGATGATGTCTACTATCACAATCTTCCTTGTAATAGCATTAGGTAAGATTTTAAACGTTAAATGAATTTCAGTTTCTGGGGTTGTTTTTAACTTTTCAGCAGCAGTCAATATGTTAACTATTGTCCTCTGTGTGACTTTAAGCGTCTCCAGGACAGTGAATGAAGCACCACCCCATTCCCAAACAATGTGCCAAATTGAAGCACAGACTGTACATATGTATAGTAGATTGTCCAGCACTGAGCCATACTCAATGCATGACTCAACTTATTAAACGCACAGACATGTTTCTGCAGAAAAACTGAACATATAAACACCAGGACAATCTATTTACCAATTACTATACCTGAGCATTTATGCTCATTTACACAGTCAAATGCATCACAGCTACAGATTGTCTAATAAAGATTACAACAGGAGTGCATTTTGCATTTTCAGATCTAATGGGTCTGAGGCAGTAATCGGTTTTGAAATTATAGGCATACACTTAAATTTTGATGTCAGGTAGTTTTGATGAAATAAGTGTTTTATCTTAGCTAACTCAAGATATGCATAATGATGTAGCTTCTTCCACGTATAACCAAGGGAAACTACCACAGTCTATTCTGCAAATAAAAAAAAATGTTTCTATGAGGATTGAAATGTTATTAACTCTCAAACCACAACCCGTACACTAAACAGTATGGGAAAATCTAATGTTCGGTTCATTTGTTAATTTAAATAAAAAAGCAATGGACCTAGAAAAATCCCATTAATGATACTGTAATATTCTTTTAATAACACTGAATCTTTGGTTTAACCTACTGTAATTTCCTTTTGTGATAAATGATTTCTATAAGAAGTTGTAGGATTTAGGATCATTCATTAATTTAATCCACACACATAAAAATAAATTAAGAAAAGACTACCTTTACAAGATTCTTTGTCAGGTGCCAATTCGTGGCCAGGAGGACAGATGCAGCGATAACTGCCTGGGGTGTTCTGACACATGCCTCCTCGACACAGTCCTGGGGTTTGCTCACACTCATTGATATCTGCAACACAATACAACTTACACAATACAAAGCTGTTCTATTCATGTTTTGAGAAAATAAATCAATTTTCAGAAGGAGTAATAGAAAAATGTGTAATAGAAAAATGGTATTATTTAAATACCACACCTTATTTCATTGAGGTTTCAAATTAAATCCTACATCTACATTTTAGTTTTTACTGAACCATTTATTTCAGAATATGTCTATATCTTTTGATTATTCTAACCCAAAACCACCTACAGTTAAAAAGTGCGGCATTTGTGTATATATTTTTCTTTCTTCTAAGTATAATTTTAGGAAACTCAAAACAAATTGAAATGGTTTTGTAAAGGCCTAGACCTTCTCCCTACCTCACTTTGTTTTGTTGGGTTTTCTTCTATGGATGAGGACAATAATTCATGTCTTTCATTCATTGCTATTTTATTTTGTTTACACATCTGAGCCCTATGAACAACCCAACCTTGAATTTTCTACTAAGATCTTTTGGAGAGTAAAGCCTTGTAACAATTATGTAATATCAGAGCTTAAACGATTATTCATTCACACTAAGATAGCCACATAATGGCCGTCCCCTAGTGTGTGACTGCTTCTTTTTGTTTTATTCAGTTAACAATTAACCAAACAAAGATGTCCTGACAAATGGAGAAGCAATGCAGTTTAACCTGCCACAAAATAAACTGTGGGACAGTGGCACATCAAGTGTCATAAAACCACAACAGTGCAGGTAGCAGTCGTGCTACCTGTTGTGTAAAATCACTTGGGGGCTATGGGAGGTATATTATCGATGACACTTCGAATCCTTACTATACCTCATGTCTCTTTAATATTTTAATTTATATTGACATGTCTTATTACCTTTCAATGACTATTAAACAATGTATATTTAACTACAATATTACAGTCATATCAAAGAATTAGAAAAACACGAGTAGTCCTCCTCTAAAATATAGTAACAAGTTCCAAAATAGGTGTTGTTCTATACAACTATAATAGAAATACAGATACCGTCAACTTCAGCTATCTATTCCTCAAGGTAAGCCCTAGATCACTCTGCCTCCATAAAGTTGCATGGTAAAGTGCTGCAACTGGATTTAACTTGTAGTCCTTGACGTTGCACCTGATCACAATGCCTCAGCATGCTCGTTCATTTCAACACAGATGGTATTGAGCATTTATTCACTATTAATACAGAACTTGCACTCACCTAGGTACACTCAGATTTAGGTCACATATAAAAATTGATTCTTAGGCAGTGGAAGATAACCTGTCCTGTAATAAAATTATTTATACGATTATGGTGAGTACCTACATGAATGGATCTACATGAGGTAACCTAGTTAAAATCAAATTTAGAGTTATGGAAACTAATTTGTTGTAATGACAAATAATAATAAGAGAGGTTGAAAGTGTTGAATATTTGTGACATTTTAAGCAAACTTATTTGAAAATAAAATTTTGTTGTTCAATTAATAAAATATGGATGGATTAAACAAATATTTTTGGTAACTTAATGTATATGTTGAAGATAGATATGTTTTTTTTATAGAATTGTTTAAGTTAACACAATTTTAAATGAATATTTATAATTTTATTGGTGAGGCCTGTCGATGGCAAGACTACCCACCTTCAGATTTGTGATGTGTCTTCTGAAGATGATATCCTTGCTATCGAAAGGGATCACGAATAAAGTTATAAATATTGGTTTAAAATTGTGTTTACTTTAACAATTCTAAACTTAATGTATAGTTTTTACAAAATATTATCCATTGAAAAATAACTGTGTCATTCCCAAATCTTCCCATGTAAGATCCAATTCCAGTTTTTCTTATCATCACAGTTATTCATGTCCAAGAAATTGTTACATAAAATCATTCTAATTGATACATATTTTTCTTTAAATTTACAAATTGTAAATTTAAGGGTGAAAAACATAGCCTACAAGATAAATGTTTTTTTTATTTTAACTATTATTTTTTCAGTAAATCTTTGCTTAATTTTGGATGTACCACATTAAAAAGAACTTTTTTCATTTAAATAGTTTTGTTGTCTTACTGACCAACACAAATTTGCATCATGGAGGAACTCTCGTAGCCCTCCTTGCAGTCACACTGGAAGTTCCCTGGAGTGTTCCGGCACATGCCATCTCCACACACGCCATGCATGATACTGCACTCGTCTATGTCTATACACAGTAAACAATGATGTCAAGTATTATAGAAGCAAGATACTATTCAATATAGTAAATATTACTGTAGTCATACCTTGATAATTTGACCATTGGTAGAAAAAAATGTGAAGTTGAATTTGTTCAAGTCTCTTAGAACTTCTAATTTAATTTCAACTTGATAAGTTGAACCTTGTTTACTCACAAGATTCAATAACTAAATTTGTTTTCATGCCCCTTTACATGTGAGTTATCAAGGTTCGATCTAATGTTCATCATGTTTTAAAAGTAAAGAAAAAAACGTTCAAGCATGAACAAAATATTACAGGGGGTCTGCTCTATTTTTCAAATGATATGCCTGATAACTGCCCTACATGTTCTTGACTGATTTTTAAAAAATTCCTGGAATTAGAAATTCCTTAGCTATAAAACCATCACAAATTTATTTTTTTAATTTATAAAAATAATCATAAATCAAGACTGAACTAAGAAAATTAATATTTAGTACTTTTAATCCTTTAAGGAGTAATGATGTCTTGGACCGTTTTGAAATCACTAGCCTAGAGGATTAATATTTTGAGCACAAAAATGACGTTATGGAGTAAAAAAGTAAAACAGTAATTTTTGTCATTTTAACCAGTTTTATTATAAGGTACTAAAAATGTCTCAATTTTTAAAATAACTCAAAGAAAAAGAAATTTACCAACAATTTAAAATTTTTTGTTTGTATTAAATATTTGAAAACAGGGATATATATGCATAATGCTGCAAATGATGTGTCTTTTCCCTATTTGTGTTTACTGTAGAGTTATCATTTAAGTTCAGCTGCCGATGTAAACTTAAATCTTGTCTTTTTCTAATTCATAAATATGTATTAATTTATTTGTTCTTATTTTTAAGTACTGTTTTACTGTTGATGTTTTTCTCTTGTATAATTATTGTTTTTGTTATATGATTTATTGTTGCTATATTTTTGCAGAGATCCATATTCATATATTTATAATAATGTTATTAGGCCTAATCATTTTGATTTACATTGTATTGAAACTTGTAAACCTTTGATGTTTACTTAACTGTTACACTTTGTATAAGATTCCCTCATAAGTATTAATAATAAAAATAATAAATTAAAAATGAATATTATCAGGAAAAATGAGACAGTGGTTAGATTACAACAGGAAATGCGGTACAGGAAATGGAGTTGGTAAAATTTGAGTAGGGCTTCCAGCGAGTGTTAACTCGGGAAGCAAGGGATCGGATGTCAAGGAAGCAGGGTCAGCACTGTACACAGGATGACCAGAATAATAAAATTTGAGACTCACCAAAATTAGGCCGATGAATGCTGATGTGACGGACATTCAGCAGAAGGACAGTTGTTCCGCCCATCGCGAAAACGGGCCTATAGGGTGATCCGTAATAGGACCACGGAGGATAATTGGTTGTTCCGAAATTGGAGGCGTGTCCAGTGAGTGGCAGGGGGAATGGGATACTAGGGAGAGAGTGGGGAAAGAAAGGGAGTCTAAGGAGAGTTCGGCAAGAGAGAGGACTTCGGGAAATAGACCAATAGGGAGGACTAGCACCTGGTGGTCCAACTACCTAGACTTCGTCAACCCGCCCTGCAGAGCAAACACGGGACGATCTAGACGGAGGACTTGGAGCTACGATCCAACCCCTGGCGATATCAACCTCCGGAGGACTTCACGAGCGGCCAACCGGAACCTGAGGGACGACCGGACTTGCAGCCCATCCTGAGGACCAGAGGAACCACCTCAAGTGATTGCAAGCGCCGCCACTCACCCCCAAGGGACTACAAGCAACTCCAGACCTAACCAGCCCACCTGACCCGTAGGGACAAGAGGACGCCGACTCCACTACGTCCCGTGGACACCCCATACCTGCGGTAGACGAGTCCAGGGGTATGTTAATACTGTTCTGTTTAACACCTCCAAGGGTTGAGGGGAGCAAAATTTAATTTGTGGGGGAAGGAATTCGGTAGAGTTCAAGTACGTTTACCTACACCAAAGCGTAAGCCGACAGGCAGTAAATTAGTCAGATGAGACGGTCATAATAATTGTAATTGCATGATATAATAGAATTAACTGTTTGAGGGAATTTAGTCTGGATTGTAAATTTAAATTATAACTATATAAATACGTAATTCCATGTTATGATCATTGTCCCGTATGAATATTGATTTTGAGTTGATATACATAGTCTATATATGGAGTAAATGAATAAATATTGCGTCGAATATATATAAACAAGAATTATTGGATAAGTCTTGAGAAGGATAGAGTAAAGCAACTAAGGCCAGTTGAATTATATACAAACTTTATTATATACAAATTATATGCGTAAACATTTTAAACAAATTTAAGTTCAGAGGAAGTAAGAGTTTGTCTGGGGGAGAAAGTTTTACATGGTGGAGGCACTTGGTTTGGTTTAATTACCTTGAATAATATTGACACTGAATGAAAGTGGGGTTAGATTAAGGTTGTATAGTAAGTATGTTAGATTATAAGAGGATGATATAAAATGATAAGATAAGTAGGGAAGAATTGAATTTAAAAATAGGGAATATATATTAAACATTAGAAAACAAAACAAGGAATAAATACAGTTAGTTAGTAATAAAATAAGAAAGAAAGGGACAAGTTGTAAGCGTGGAGGTGTAGGTTAAATGGACGTTGAAGCTGAGTACCCATGCTTAAGAGGGGATGTGTATAAATTTGATAAGGGACGATTAAAAGGGGTCTTGGAACAATTTGGAGTGAAGTGTAGGAATGAAGATACCGAACTAGAGTTAAGGGTGGTCTTTGAAGCACTTAAAGACGCGTTATCTAAAATCAAGACTAGGGGAATTCAAAACGTTTAGCTAGCTTAATTAAACAAAAAAATTATTTATCAGAGGAGGAGTTACAGTCGAATCCAGAGTTAGGATTTTTACAAAGATTTTTAGAAGCAAGGGAGAACCTGTATGATAAGGTAGAGAAGGAACAAGACTTAGGGAACACTGTAGAAGACATTTACGAGGAAGTACGGAAGGAAGAGGACGAACGGGTGCACGTAACACCGAAGGTCATTGTGATTAATCAAGAGGGGTGAGACAAGGAAGAAAGGCGCATAAAAATGGCGGAGAATTTACCTTTAATTTCAGCAGGGACATACAGTGGGTTACCTACCGAAAATCCCAACGACTTCATTGATAAATATCAAATTGCGGCTCTGTCAAACAATTGGAGCGAACACACGAAAATTAATCTTTTTCCGGCACATTTAGTGGGAACTGCACTTTCATGGTATAGACATTATAGTAAAGGGATCACAGTAAACAGATGGGAGACGTTAAAAAATAAATTCATAGAAAGCTTTACACCAATCGCGCAGGCACACAGTCTAGCGGCAATATTGGAGAATAAAATATAGGATAGGGGACAACCGGCATTAAATTACTTCCTAGACGTATTAACTCTTTGTAGGAGGTATGATCCGAATATAACGGACAGACAAATAATAGGTCATATAATTCAAGGGTTACAGCCGGAAATATGCGAACGAATCATAAATGAAGAAAATAATACATTAGACCAATTAGAGGATAACATAAAAAAAGCTGAGGTACAGTTACAAATTAAAAACCAGAATAAAGAGAAGTATAAGAGAGTTACTAATAAGGACAGGCTGGATAGATATGCTGAGCAGGGAGAAAGGAGTAGATGGGATGACCATAAAGAAGATCTTAGAGACATACAGACGGAGATAAGAACTTTAACGAATGTGATTTCAAACATGAGTGTAAAAAGGGAATATGAGGGAGACAGGATAAAAGAGGAAGCAAGGAGAAGACAGTCAGAAGAGAGAAGAGTAGCTTATGGAGACGGGAGAGGAAGACCGATGGACAGGGACACAAGGACAAGGTCACCGTCGGGGGACAGACGACCAAGGTCATAGAGTACAGAGAAACGGCATGAATGGACAAGGGAGCGAGACAGCGGAAGCAGATACAAGAGAGATTACACGCCAGAGAGAAGAGGAGGCAGAGACTACGAGAGAGATTACACGCCAGACAGAAGAGGAAGCAGAGACTACGAGAGAGGATACGGGCCTGATGCAAGAAGGGTTGGAAACGGAGAACAAAGAGGATACTTCAAGAACGACAGCAGGAGGACACCATACAGACCACAGCAGAGGAGAGTGACATTCCAGCAGCGAGAGTGGAGAGGAAGAAGTCCGTCAGGAGACAGGAATTGACCATGGAGACAAGAGCGAAGAGGAAAGTACTGTATAGGATGTAAGAGAGACAATCATGACACCTGGGAGTGCAGATATAGAAGGGGTGACAGGAATATGGGAGGATATAAGAGGACGGAGTATTGTGAAACATGTAGGATGAACAATCATTCCACTATAAACTGTTAAATTTTACCCCTCAAAATCAATGTGATTTTAACCCCTACATAAATTATGTAATAAACGGTAACGATTTTAATCAAAGGAGGTGGTATAAAACCACAATATGGAATAAGGCCTATAAATATATGCAAAACAGGAGGGCGTATGAGTCTAACAAGAAAAATACATATTTAAAGTCGTATGGAAATAACTACAAAACATCATATATAAAACCCTATAAAAATAATAATACATGTTACTTGAATAACTCAGGGATTAATACCAGTCATAAAAATAAATTAAGTGAATACAGTTATAGGCCTAAAAGATGGCACACAAGATATGGAGAGAAAAGCACGGGTGAGAATAAGGATAAGAGTAAGGAAAACGGTAAACAAGAATATGGAGTAAGAAGCAGAGGGTTAACGATAGAGAGTTATGATAAAGAGTTTCCGTTAATAAAGGAGAGCAATAGGGGTGAAAGATACCAAGGACGAAATACACAAAAATGTAAATTGATAAGAAATGCAGGTAACGGGATAAAGGAGGAAGGTAAAGAGAGGCAGATGATAAAGGAGATAAAAAGCATAAAGAATAAGGGGACAGCGAATGAGGAATTGGAAGTGGAAGAGAAGAGACGGATAATAGAAACAATGGAACAACAAGAACAAGACCACAGGGTATATGGAGTCAACATAAGGAAGATAGCAGCCAAGAGGGGATATCAACCGAGGAAAAAGGAGAGTTTACAGGATAAGGAGATTTACGAAATGTTATTTCACATTACAGATGAGGAAGATAAGAAAGTACCTGTTTTAACAGTAACAGGGAAGATAGGAGGTGCAGCAGGGAAAATGATAAAATGTATAATAGATACAGGTTCAAATTTGAATATGCTAAATTCTAAATTGGTTCCTGAAAATGATATAATTAGGGGACATATACCAACGGTTGTTTCAGCGAATAATTCTCCTTTAAGTATATTAGGAACAGCAAAAGTAAACGTTTTAGTGGACAATATTGTATTAAGTGATATATTCTACGTATCACCGGACATAAATAGTAATGTGATATTAGGGAATACATTTTTAATGAAACATAAAATTATAATTAATTTTAAAAGAAAAGATATAGTAATACATTTAGGACAGTATAAACACAGGATACAAATGGAAAAGAAATGGTTATTACAAGTACAGAGGATTATTAGTACCGAAGGATTACAACTTATAAGGGATGTAAGAGCTAATGAGGATACGGTGATAGCACCTCATCAACATAGAAGAATAAACAAGGGTGTGGTCGCTAGGTGCGCTGCGGTCGATCAGCATTGCCACCAGGTGCGCTGCGGTCGATCGGCATTGCCACCAGGTGCGCTGCGGTCGATCGGTATTGCCGCTAGGTGCGCTGCGATCGCGTCAGCCATAATGCATTTGTTATAGTGTATATATGAAATATTACGTTTGTTATAGTGTATATATGAGGTATTGCATTTGTTATAGTGTATATATGAGTAGAGTAGCAAGTCCCAGCGCATACACACCGGACCAGCAGACGACGCGTACGAAGGTAGCTGACGGTAGTCATTTATTATATTGTAAAGACAGCCATCTTTTTACATTTTATATAGTATAACGGGGAAAAGGTTAGGAGTGTATTTTATATAGTATAACAAGGAAAATGCCACCATCTTGAAAAAGTGCATTTTGTATAGTATGATGTGGGAAATGTGAGGGAAATTTGGAGGGAAATTTTGGGAGGGAAAATTCCCACAGGGGGTTGGTACCACTGCTTCCGTTTCCAGCGGCCATCTTGGTTCCACTTCCGGTCGCCATATTGGATACGGTCACGTGACCGCTCTCGACCAATCAGAGGCCAGAAAAGTGAGCCTAAAACTGTCCCTATTTCACTACTTATGAAATTTTGAGCAGTTTCTTCCTCCTCACATTTCTTGCATAACAGATTCAGGACCGGGATTCCCATCCTACGCAAATTATATCTGAATTGCCAGTGGCCAATTTAAAATCCAACCACTTTTCGCAAATCCCTTCTACCCGGGTCCAGAGCATCTGATTCCATTGCAGCGGAAAGTGCCTGCATCATTCTCTTGGACTGAACATTTCTCGTCATTCTTTCCCAGTGCTTATGGTGCTCTTTTCCCACCTGTATGCCAATGCAGTACGCCACCCGCATGTCGATTCTGGACCAATGAGGGGTTTCTGGCATCTTTGTTGGGCCATTCGTCCGCTCCCTCATTGCCAGCAATACCTTTGTGTCCTGGAACCCACAACAGCCTAACCTTCTTGGTTTTCACCAGAGTTTTGATCAGCATGTTCCAAACTGCCTTTGAAGTAAAGTTATAGCCTGCCATTGCCATCAATGCTGCCTTACCATCTTCGTTCATGTAAATAGTTTGACCGCGTAGGTTCCTATCCACACATGCTTTCGTACACTCAGCCAAAGCAGTAACCTCTGCCTGAAATACCGTGGCCAGCTTCCCCAGGCTTATGCTGAATCGCACTCTGAGTCTGACCCCGAATATTCCTGCCCCTGTTCCCGTTGATCTTTTTAATCCGTGGGTATACCAGGTGATTCCTTTCTTCATGTATTCAGGTTCTCCTGTATCCCTTCTCACTTCTGTCAACAATGTTGATCTGATATGGTTTTTCTATATCAATGACCTTCGACATCCTGTCTTACATCATTTCTAGTATGTCAGTACGTGAGATGTCCTCAATCCTCGTGTGCATTATAAGTTCCCGCTGCACCTCATTCTCTAGGCTGCCATCCTTGCTTCACCTTTTATATAGATATTGAGCGGAGAGAGGTTTAGCACTACTTCCATAGATGCAGTTTAAGTGCCTCTCATAGCTCCCGTGATTCCCAAGCAAGCCACCCGCTGTGCCTTTTGTAAGGTTCTCACAGCTGTGACTTGCTGGACTTAAGGCCACCATACCACTGCTCCATACACCATCATTGGTCTCACGACTCTAGTGTACAGCCAGTTCATCATCTTTGGGGAAAGTTCCCACGTACGCTCTATGGCTCGCATCACCATCATGAGTGTGGTCTGAGCACTGCCTGCTACATACAATATGTGACTATTCCACGTGAGCTTGTCATCCAATCTTCCCCTACATACTTGAACTCTCTCTCCACCTGAATTTCACTCCCAAAGAGGATTGGTGTTATAACAACATCAACTTTTCTCTTTCTTGTGATTGGCACAAATACGGTTTTGAGGGGATTCACTGACAGCCACTCCCCTTACACCATCTTTCCACAGTCCACAGTGCCCTCTGCATGAGTTCCAAGCCTGTATTCCTTACTTGGCATCGTCAATCATTAGTCTGTGTGGTTACTGTCGTCCAATAAAGAAGTATTTTGTTATTGTTGTATTTTATAGAGTGCTATTTCTGTAGTTTAATGCGTTCTTTTGGATTTCCTAGTAACCTACAATAATTTTCTATTAATTTAATTTGCTATGATTCGTTTTCCATTTCCAGAGTAATACAGATTTTGATGGCTAAAGTGTAGACCCAGTACTTTATGGTAACGTTTTATTGAAATCAATAAAAATAAACTTATATGTTTCAATATAATTATAATGTACTGTAAAGTATAATTATCTATTTTCACAGTATAAAAAAATAAATTGTCGATGGAGCATTGTAAACCACCAAATTACATTAGATTTTTATGTACTTAAATCTGGTAATATGTATTACAACATCACCGCTCACTTACCCGATGTGCAACAGTATGCGTGTATGATGCATTACATTCACTTGCACTATGCTATCGCGGGCAGAACTGTGTGGCATATTCTTGACTAAAAAATAATAATTTTGTTACGTTCTGTACTATCTGAATTTACCTCCTGTTGTATTTAACCGGATAACCAGAGTTTACTGTACATGTAAACTAATTATTTTTTAGTTTATCTATATTATTATTTATGTTTCCTTTGAAATTTTAAATTTACTAGTTATCAGCACATGGATGTTAGTAAAGACCTTTTACTGAAATATTACGACGTCGATCTCAGTAAATAGAGGTGCTCTTAATTTACACCATTATTACATAAAATATCTTCATCATTGTTCATATTTGTACAACTCCTTTAGAATTACATTTATTTTGTGACATTTAACATGTTGTAACCATTAATTGGCCCTGAAACTAACAGGAACAGGGATGCATTCTCAGCATATTCAATGAGCTAGCTCTTAGTTTTTATGTCCACACAGAGGGTAATCCCATACAAATATGATTGATTAATGATGGCATACATTAATATAAACCAATTTACGATTTTACTGCCATTGATGAACGAGTAAGCCATTTATATTTTTGGTAATTATTAATAAAGTGAAATTAACTATGGTTGAATCACTGCAAGTGAAGGTGAGTGGGAGGGTCAATACCACTGTATGGACGTGTACATTGTGATGATGTACATCAGTGATATACTGTCCAGTTTGATGGACATATATTTCACCATGTTTTTATGCTAAGAAAATTAAGTTGATACGAAATGGTAGGCCTCAAATAAAAAATTTAATAATTTTAAAGTTGAGCACAACAACAAATCATGAGTATAAGTATAAACAAGATGTTTTTATATTAATAATTGTGTCCAAACATCAATAAGTTACTTTGCCAGTAGTCTACAACCTGGTTTTGAAAACAATTACATAGGTAACTCTCATTTGACAGTTTTTTGAAGCACTGCTGTGTGTGCTCATCAAATTATTTTACTTCCTGAACATTTGGCCACTCTTGGTCCAAGCCAAGCTTGCTCTTTAGCTAGCGAAGCCAAGCAGTCTATACAATTCTTCCTGCAGTCTAAACAAAAGCAGGACCTGATTATCTTCCTCAATATTTGTTTAAGGGATGTTCCCATATTTTTTGTAAGCCTCTAACGTTTTTGTTTAACCTATGCCTGCAATCCAGTATTTATCCTGAAAAATGGAAAATTACTAAAATAACACCTATTTTTAAGAATGGCAAAGATTCGCAAATTGTCAATTTCAGACCAGTAGCAGTGTTGTCGGTACCAGCCAAGATTTTTGAAGTAGCAGTCCATAAATATTTATTCAGCCATATGCAAAAATATGTTTCTCTGATTCAGCATGGTTTTTTACCTGGTCGGTCTGTATCAACAAATCTGTTAAATTTCACAACATATGTCTCCTCAGGACTGGACTCGTGTACTCAGACGGATGCGATATTTCTCGACCTGGCCAAGGCATTCGATAAGGTTGATCATCAGATACTTTTAAAAAAGTTACATTTTTATGGAATGTCAAGTAAATTATTGCATTTATTCACCTCATATTTAGTAGATAGAAAGCAATATGTATTTTTTAAGGGACACTCCTCCGCTGTGTTTAATGTACAATCTGGTGTCCCTCAAGGTTCTAACCTAGGCCCAACGTTGTTCATGATTCTAATTAATGATTTAGTTAAGTATATACAGTCAGCAAAAGCTCTCCTTTTTGCTGACGATTTGAAAATATTCTTGCACATATATAGTATATATGATGCACATAAGTTACAGGAAGATATAGACAACGTATTTAAATGGAGCCTTGACAATAAAATGCATTTCAATACTTCTAAATGTTTCATGGTTTCATTTTGTAGGTCAGAATATGCTGATTACAATTATTTTATAAATGGAGCAAGTATTTCAAGAGTTAATCAAATAAAGGATCTAGGGGTATTTTTAGACTCAAAATTGTCTTTCAGTTTACATATAGAAAAATGTGTGTCGTCTGCAAATAAGATCTTGGGCTTTATTTTTAGACAGGGAGCAAATTTTAAAAATTTTAAAACTTTGGTAACATTGTATAAGTCCTTGGTTAGATCGAGATTGGAGAGTTCAGTACTTATATGGAACCCAATCCATATAACTTATGAAGAAAGTTTGGAGAAAATACAAAAAAGATTTTTACGATATTTATTTTTTAAGAAATTTAATATTTATAGGTACCTTTTTAGTTCCATATGATGAGTTATTGCGTCTGTTTGGGTTTGAGAGTCTCAGACTGAGGAGAAGGGTACTAGAACTCATGTTCTTGTATAAATTGGTCCGGGGAAAAATAGACGACGCAGGAAGTCTGGGTGCTGTTTGTTTCAGAGTACAAAATTTTAACAGTAGAAATAAATTAATTTTTAATATACCTTATTGCCGAACAGTCATGCTTTCCTCCTCGCCGCTGTTGCGGATGATGAGATCATATAACTCAATAATGGGCAATAATATCGATATTTTCAATGATACTATCACAAGTTATAGGAAAAACTGCATGAGTTATTTATTGTGATTCTGGAATAATTGAATTATTTATTGTATTTGATTTTGATCTATCTTTTATTTATATTATTAATTTTATTGTGATTTTGTTATATTTAAATTATTGTTGTATTTGCTTTATATCTATTCGTTGTTTATATTATTAATGTTATTGTTATTCTGGTATAATTGAATTATTTTTTGTATTGGCTTTTTATCTATTCAATTTGTCTATATTGTTATTTTAGATGCATATATACAGGGTGTCCCAAAAGTCGACGTCCAAACCTCACAGACTTGTTATATGGATTATTTCCAACAAAAAATGTCCTTTGTGTATTTATCGTATTGTTAACAGTTACCGAGCTATTGACTTTTTAAATATTTTTAAAAATATGTGTACTGCAACAGAAAAAATCAATTTTGTGCAAGAAATAATGCACACAGAGCCTTAAAACTTTTACAGTATAATTTTAATCAGTGTATTTGCATAATTTTACAGTTTTAAGGCATTTCGGAATGTTAAAAACATAAATTAATAGTGTTTAAACTTTATTTTTTTAACTTAAAACAAAGTTACTATCACATTCAAACAGTGACTGCAAATGTATTTTTACCCTAAGCTAATGCCCAAATATCTTAAAAACTTTCCGAATTAATGCAGAATTAAAAAATACTAACACATTAACAAATTCGTCAACTTCTTTAGAGAATTGGTGAATTTTTCTAAATAAGTAAACGTTTTTGCGGGCTGGCCACTTGTCCACGCTTGTGTTGCAGCACTTATTCGCGGAAGTTTTATGCATGGACAAAGCTAACAAGTCATTTCAATAATGTAACTGCTATTTAAACACACATTTTGTGCTGACGTTATAATTTTATTAAGTAAATAATTTTATAAATATTTAGTGTAATACAGTAACATTAAAGTTGGCGAATTTTTAAGTGAAATTAATTGTTACAAGCAAACAAAGCAATAAGGATAATGGCCCACCTGTACAGTGGTAAGGAAATAGATTAAATAAATTACAGTACCATTTTTTGAAATATACTTATAACCTATTACCTATCAGGGAAGAAGGTCGTAATTTGAAATAAAAGTTCAAAATTCCGACCTTCTTCCCTGATACAAAGCTGACAAAAACGACAATTTCTCCGTAGAGAATGAAAGGATTGTTTATTATTCTTAATTGTGTTGGTAACTGTTATTCGTTGTCTTAGTTCTTCTTGTGTATGGAAATCAGAAGAAATCACCAATTCCCTGTAGTATCCCCACAAAAATAAATCCTTGGAGTTTAGATCAAATGATCTGGGCGGCCATTCTATGGTTCCTCGTTTTCCAATCCAAAAATTTTGGAATTCAGCATTTAGATAGAGCCCAACTTCATGAGAATAATGGTCTGGAGTGCCCTCACATTGAAACCAAATATTTTCACGTATGACAAATGTAATATCTTCAAGGATTTCTCTAAGGTTTTTATACAGAAAGTTAAAATAATTTGCTCCATTCAGTCTACCTGGAAACTCAAATGGCCTAACTAATTTGCCTTTAACGATACCAGCCCACATGTTTATTCCAAACTAGAGCTGAAAGTTATCATTTCTTATTACTTTAGGGTTTTCATATGACAAATAATGTGTGTTGTGATCATTGTACATTTTTGTTCTTTTGACAAAACTTTCGTCAGTGCACAAAATGTTATTGAAAACCCCAGGATGAATTTAATTTCTTCTAAGCATCTCTCTACAAAAGCGCGCTCTTCTAGCATAATCTGTGGGTAGAAGAGATTGAACTCGCTGCATATGATAAGGATATAACTGGTAACTTTTAAGAATCTGGTGAACTGATGAACTTGGTATGGCAGTCTGTTTGGATAAACGGTGGACACTTGTAGTTGGATCTTCTTCTATCATATTTACAATTATTTAATCATATTTATTGTTAATATGGGTTCGGCCTAACCTCTCAAAATGTCCGGGAATCTTACCCTCCTGATAAGATCTATGCAGATACAGAAATACTATATGATCAGGAAATCGTTCTCTGTTAAGATACCTAACTTTATATTCCCTTACAACAGCATGGGCATTTCCGTTACAAAGACCATACAACAAAAATGCACGTCTTTGAAAAATATTCCTCATAGGGGAAAACCCTAACAGTGTAACACATGTCATAATTCAAACTGAAACACTTAAAAAACAAACGTAAAATACAAAAAAATTGATTATTTCAGCAAACAACACACAAAAGACTGTTAATGAAAATTTTCAACGTTGCACTGATATCAAATATTCAATGTTTATTAATACCCATCTGGTCAACAATAAAACATCTAATCCAACAACAACAGCTGCTTTGTTTTGTGTGTTATTAATAGCTGATTTTATTTGTAGGGCCCTGATATTAGTGGGATTATTTGTAATGTACTGCAGGAGACTAACCAACTTAATACAAATCAATGTAAAGGGTTTAACAATTATTTATTTAATAAAATTATAAACGTCAGCACAAAATGTGTGTTTAAATAGTTACATTATTGCTCTAGCCTTTTTGAAATGACTTCTTAGCTTTGTCTATGCGTAAAACTTTCGCGAAGAAGCGCCACAACGCGAGGGTGGACAAGTGGCCAGTCCGCAAAAACGTTTACTTATTTAGAAAAATTCACCAATTCTCTAAAGAAGTTAACGAATTTGTTAATGTGTTAGTATTTTTGAATTTTGCATTAATTCGGGAAGTTTTTAAGATATATGGGCATTAGCTTAGGGTAAAAATACATTTGCAGTCACCGTTTTAATGTAGTAGTAACTTTATTTTAAGTTAAAAAAATAAAGTTTAAACACTATTAATTTTTGTTTTTGACATCCCGAAATGCCTTAAAACTGTATAATTATGCAAATACACTGATTAAAATTATATTGTAAAAGTTTTAAGGCTCTGTGTGCATTATTTCTTACATAAAAATGATTTTTTTCTGTTGCAGTACACACATTTTTAAAAATATTTAAAAAGTCAATAGCTCGGTAAGTATTAACAATACAATAAATACACAAAGGACATTTTTTGTTGGAAATGATCCATATAACAAGCCTGTGAAGTTTGGACGTCGACTTTTGGGACACCCTGTATATATATTTTTGCTTGAGGCATGAATTTGTTAACAAGTAGCTTAGTTTAATTTCCTGAATTAATTTATTTGATTGTTGTGTTTGCTGTTACTTTATTTAATTCATAGTGTTAATTTGATTTATAGTTTATTGTTTTTGTATTTTTCATGAAGACCCACAATAGACACTTTATTTAGTAGTACTGCTTTTATTGTAATTGGGTTCAACCTGTAATGAAGCAAGTAAATAAAATAAAATAAAATTATTAGCCCATCACTCCCTTACCCCACAGCTAGTATCATTGGTGAGGATGGCTGTCAGCTGGTGTCAGTGATCTAAGAACTGCTGCGCCCAACTATGTGACTGACTGTGGCAGTGGCTAGTCCGTTATTATTAATTTAGAATAACAGTTCTTTTATAAGAGATTGCTGTTATTGTAGTGGTTATACTACAGAAATGTTTAAAAGTATATAGGCTATCAAGAGTAAGACTTTTCCAAGGCTTCACAGCTAGAAAAACGTTCATGAACAGGAATCTTAATTATTATAAACACTTGTTACAATAGTAAAATCTAATGAAAGAGGTGGTAAGAGTATTGTAAAATGTGCTAAAAATAAAATATCAATTATAGTATATTTGACAATTAGAGTATAATTAAATTTATTTTGAAGTATTTGGATGGGACACAAGCCAAACTTTGCCTCAGGCCACCTAAAGTCTCTGATCGGCCTTGCAGAGATTATAACTAAAGGTTTTTAATTATAATGTGCAATCGACTTTTAGTTTCTTAATAAAAAATAAACTGTTATATTCTGGTAAAAATTGTAAATCTAATTTTTTGACTGATAAATTTTAAACTGACTGTTTAAACTGTCTGTCTTAAAAGTGTCTGTCTCCCTGTGTTAAAAGTTCACATGTGTGCCTAATAAATTGTATTTTAAACTAAATGCCTTCATCGGGTTGACTTAAATTTTAGGAAGAATATTTATTTGAAAATTCAGTTGGGACCTAAATTAAACATGTTTATTTTAAAATCTATTGTATAATGCTTTAATAAATATTGAATTTTAACTTTGGACTAGATTGAAAACTGAGTTTATGCATTATATAACGACATTACATTCAACAATAAAGACCCTTTATTCAACACAAAGTTGTTTAAACGTTTAAGACAACTCTATTATGTAATCTATACTCAATTATTTTCAGTACAGTTATTTTCAATTCAAATAGATTCTGGGAATTATGAGAGATCCTTAAATCTTTACATCCCCTAATTATTTTTATACTTATAACACTTGGTATTATTTGGCACCTACATAGGAATAAGTTATAGATTTTCAGATTAACAATAGATGAAAGGTTGTCATTAGTTACCAATACATTTGATGCCATTCTCATCAAGAGCGTACCCCTGGTTGCAGCGACAGTTGAAACCTCCAATAGTGTTCTTGCAGCGGCCATTGGTACACATTCCTGGAAACTCTACACATTCGTTGATATCCTTCCTGTCCACAAAACCTGGACCCTGCACATTGCAAGAATGATTGATTAACCTTTGAGGGCTTTTGCTGTGTTGCCACATTGATAGGAATTATTACGAGGAATGTTTTTAAAGTAAGCACTGTTTTGGAATTCCGCCGTTGTAAAGCTGTGGTCAGCGTTCGGCGCATGAGCACTGTGTCCTACTATCTCTTGGAAAGCCACAGTCACAATTACGGATCCATTAGACAGTATGTAAGGTAGCATATGAGTTTTTAAAACGCTTCCTCCAATTGAAAATGCCACAGACTGAGAAGTACGTTCTGTGATAAATTTTCTTAACGCTAAGGCCGGAGATATACAACATTTTTTTATCAGATTATTTACCGATGATGCCGTAGAAGCATTTAAAACTATTCAGAAAAGTTAATTTTCTGACTGTTTATCATTACAAAAAGATATAGACACAATAATTAATTGGAGTAACGGCCATTTAAATTTTAACGTTAAAAAATATGCCATGGTCACATACACTAAAATGAAGGAGATCAATACAATTTATTTTAATTACTCAATGGGCAACGAATATATAGATTATCTAAATTTAAAGATTTGGGTATTTTATTTGATTCTAAATTTACCTTTTTGATCATGTAATAAGTATGTGTAAATCGGCTTATTCAGTATTGGGATTTGTCAAGAGATGGAAGAAATTTTGTAGAAAGTGTCAACACTTAAAAAACATTATTTTTCTGTTTGGTGAAATCCAGAATTGAATTTGGATCTTTAGTTTGGTTCCCACATGTGACTTATCTCAATGGAATGATCAAAAACATTTAAATATCTCTATTACAAATCATTTGGTCACTACGCAGATGCAAACCTGTATACAGAACTGATGGATTTATTTAAAATAGTTACGGTAGCTTATCAAGGAGACGTAACGTCAGCCTGCTTCTTTACCCATAAGCTGGTGAATGGGGAGCTGGGTGACCATCATCTGTTGGCTATTCTGGATTTCGCTGTGTCTCGTTCCAATTCACGTAGCTGTATGTTGTTTAGCCCACGTTTCTAAAGAACTAATGTGGGATATTATTCTCCCTTAAATAAAATGTCTAGACTACACAATGTTTTTTCACCATCAATAGATATTTTCAATTGTTCATTGGAGAAGTACAGGATAAATTTGCTATCTTGTATCAAAGATTAACTTTTACAGTTTTAAAGTTAAACATATATTTTGAAAGTTTCTTTTTCAAGTTTGTGGATGAGTAATAATATAGGCCACATATTCCTTTCTAATATTTTGAAACATGTTTTAATTATTGGTTGTTTTCTAAATATATTTAGTTGTTTTCTTACTGTTGTTAATAATATTGTTTCAGTTATTTCTTATTGTTGTTAATATTATTGTTGATCATTTATTAATTGTTGTTAATGTTTAGTTTTATTTATTCATTGCTAAATATTATTAATTTTCAAGTAGCTAAAAAGTAATAATCGTTAAAGTAAGGTTAAAAATACTTGTTATTAAAATTTGATTTTTTCAATTGTTTTAGTTTACATTTATTACTATATTTGCTTTAGAGGACTGATGTTACAGTTAGTAAAGTGCATCGTTAAATGTCATAGATTATTTTTTCATGCAAAATTGACCACTGTTATTAGTACTATAATGTTTTTGGCATTGTTTGCTGTTTTGTATCATTGCAAATAAAATAAATAAATAAACAGCAGTAGCACGAGGGAGTATTTTTGGGAGTTACATTCCTGACAGAAAAATTAAGGATGGTTTTATTTAATGCTGTTGGTAGCTGTACGGACGACCACTGTCACTACATTGGGCGTTATTTCTACCATAGTCAGCTGTGTTTTTTGTTGCGTTCATCCGCAATTTGAAACTTCTGTGGTGTGCATTAGTTTGTATACATAGGCAGCTCTAGGGTAAATATTCTGGGGGGTGGGACTTGCTCACCAGGGGGTTTGGGGGATATATTCTATATCCCCCATGGAAGAGGGGACTGAAGGTCCTCCCGAAAAATTTGAAAAAATATAATACAAAACTATGCATTTTAACGCTTTTTAAAAACACGTTTTCCATTTCCACACTGTGTAAAATTATAGCTTGAATATATAAGTTTAATTTCAAGCACTAAAATTGTTCATTGTTTTACCTGTCAATAAAACGACAAGTGACTTAGCTTTAGATCAAGAACAACCATTGCATTTTGTGAAACAACATTAGTTTTATCTACATTTTATTGCTGTTTAATGTCATCTTTTCAGATATGTTAAAAAATTCAAAATGAATGCACAGCTAAACTAAATGTCAACCTTACTATAGTATTATAAATGTATTAATCATCATCCAGCAAACTCTAGAAATAAGTAGTTTTTGTTAGTCAATTAAAACAGGTTATGATCTGCTTCTAAAATAAGAAGTATTAGGCGTTTACAAAAATCTACTGTTCATATTCTACTATGCTAGTATATGAGCATTAGTAAATATGACTACAGTAAACTCCCGATTATCCGCGGTATTGACTGGCGTGAATACCGCGGATAATCGAATATCGCGGATAAGCCGCAAAATTGCCGGTAATGGTTAAACAAAGGTTAAAGGCACTAAAAAACAACACAAAAGTGCTTTAAATAAGTTTATTATACAATACAAAGACGTAGGCCTACCTGATAACAAAACCTGTATTAATATCAACCATGTTATTGAAAAGTACTGTACTGTAATCTTCACTGTTTAACAAAAAAATCAGTCATTTGCATTTGTTTTTTCGTAGCAAAACTCTTTTTCTTTATTTGAGATTTGAGCTTCCTCAATACCATCTTGTCGCAAAGGGTTGCGTCGTCCTGCTCTTCGAGATATTGAAGAATATGATCGATGTGGCCTAATGCTTCATCATGAGTGACGGTCCTCTGCATTTCCTCTTCATCTTCATTGTCTTTCGGTTCAACCGATTCAATCCCTCGTACTTGATCAATAATGCTTTCATCTGTGAAGTACTCAAAGCCCGGATCATTGGCATCACATTCAATCCACTCACCGATATTTTCTTCATTCACGTTAACACCTCCGGCAACAGATTTAGCTAAATTAGCTAGGACACTCAGTGGAATGTCGTCTTCATCTTCCTCTCCCTCTTGGATGTTCTCTACATCTGGCAAAATCTTCCGCCAGGATTTCATTAGAGTAGACTGCTTGACGGATTTCCAAGCATTGTTGATGTCATAAATGCTGTCAAGAACCGTGTAGTCTTTGAAAAACGTCTTTAGATCATCTCCTTCATCAATCCTTTTCTTCAGCAAAGCCGTCCTGTATTTTTTCTTCATCGAAGCAATGACACCTTGGTCCATAGGTTGAATAAGGGCCGTCACATTTGGGGGCAAAAACTTCACAAAGAAATTTCCATCGTCCGATTTTAACACACTTTCTCCAGGGTGGGACGGAGCATTATCCAGAAGAAGCACAGCTTTTTCAGGTAGATTTTTTGACCTAAGGTGCTCTCTAACCTGGGGAACGAACTTGGTATCAAACCAGTCTTTAAATATTCTTTGATCCATCCAGCCTTTTTCCTGGTGATAGTAGTGAACTGGAAGGTTTTCGGCTCTTGTTCCTTTAAAAGATCTTGGTCTCTTGGACTTTCCTATCACTAACAGTTTTAGTTTGTGCGATCCAGACGCATTATTACACGGCATAATTGTAATCCGCTCTTTGCTTGACTTATGCCCTGCAGCTTGCTTCTCGGTCTCAAAAGCCAAGGTTCTTGTTGGCAAACATTTCCAAAATAAGCCTGACTCGTCAGCGTTATAAACCTGTTCATAGGTTAAACCCTCAGATTCAATCAGTTGTTCAAAGTAAGACTGGAACCCACTTGCAGCCTCTTCATCGCCACTCAGTTTCTCACCATGAAGCCCAATTTCTCTTATTCCGTGGCGTTGCTTAAATCTAGTCAACCAGCCTGACGATGCATCAAAATTTCCTTCTACATTAAGCATTTCGAAAAATGTTTTTGCTTTCGCTGCAACAATAGGCCCTGATATTGGAGTGCCCTGACTTCTTACTTGACTAACCCACTCTAATAAGGCTGAATCTAGTTCTTCATAGGTGCTATTTTTCATGGTTTTTCTCTTTTTCATTGTCGATGTGTTGTCTGATGAAGACGCAAATTCTATCAACTTGTCCTTTTGCTTCATTATGTCCCTTACTGTACTCTCTCCAATTCCGTAGCGCAAGCACATTTGTTTTTTAGGCGCACCATTTTCAACACTTTTTATGAGTTCTAATTTATCTTGGATTGACAAAACCACTTTCTTCCTTTTAGCTGCCATTTTAAAAAAATAAAAAAACACTCAAAAGATAGACAGACACACACAACTTGGAAAACACACAACTTAACAAATCACAACTTGGCGCTTCACTAACGAAGCGAACAGCTCGAACGATTGAGTTACACTGAAATCAGAACTGACAATGCTGTAGTGATGCGCGTATTGTGGGGAGGGGGAGGGGAGTCAACAGTGGCAGGTGGCAGACAGGGCGAATGACCTCGCGCGTGCCGATTACTCATCGGTCACATGATTCATTTACGCGCCAAGTAAACCAAGGTCTACAGTCCCGCTGCTTGCGCCTCAAACTGCTCAAGCACACACAACGTACAGTGGATACCGATATACTGTACATACAGTACTGTACAATAATACTGAACTACTGTACACGTTTTGTACATTATTAAGTGTACTGTTTGCCGTTTTTACGATTTTTATCGCGGTTTTGTACTTAGTAGCTTTATTAAAAATAATTTTTTTTTTACCAAAATGCACCGCGGATAATCCGCAAAGCGGATAAACCGCCCGCGGATAATCGAGAGTTTACTGTATGTAGTAAACTGTACATCACAAATCATTCTCTCAGAACAGGACCATAAGTCATAATCTGTTTTAGTAATAAATTATACAAAGCTTTGTATTAATTGGCTTTAGTTGCCTAATGAATACGAGGATCAATCCACAAGTCAAATGGACCTTGCACTTTTCGTGCTTATCAATATTTTCTTTTATTACTTTTTTTTTTTACTTTCTGTGGCCTAGGCTTGTGAAGACTTCATCAGCAATTGAAATGTCTGTATTGTATGTTCGGCAGACATCACAGAAAACTGCATTGAGCTCAACACTGTATTCTAACTATTGGTACATGTCATAATACGACTTTGAAAACGAGCGATTGTTTCCTGAGCATAGTTAAAGGAAATTTAGCCAGTTTGGGCTTTCCAGGATCGGAGTCGATTGTCCCTTAGCTTTGGTTATTAGTAGTAGTTGTACCTGTGACGGCGTTACCAGGTGAAGCTGTTGAGAATCAAGTTGAGATGATGACAATGTCCCTGCTGAAGCAACCTCGACAGACGTAAACATTGCACTTGCTCTAGCTTCATTCGGGCTAATATTAATTAAAAAATTTCTGACATTTTAAAAAAAAAAAAAAATAAAGTCTAGTAATTTTATATGAGAAGGGAGAGCGTTATACACCTTTTTACCTGTTTCAACAAAAGATTTCAAAGTTATTTTAAAATTATACTGGGATACTCATAGAGAATTAAAGTTTCTTGTTATATAATTATGAACATTACTATTGGTAGATATAACATGTAAATTTCTTTTTTTTATACAAAAGGCAATCTAAAATGTACAAAGCAGGCACATTAAGAATATTATATTTTTTAAATAAAGGCTTACAATGGGTTATTTTGTTAATGGTTGATATCACCTTAATTGCACGTTTTTGTAAAATAAACAGTTTTTTAGTGTTGCTGTCGTTACCCCAAGCAATGATGCCATAAGATAGACGGCTGTGCAAATAGGCATAGTAAACAGTAATAAGACTATCTGAATTGATAATTGATCTTAGCCTAATCAGCCAAAAATACCCTTTGACAATTTCTTACATAAGTTTTAGATGTCATATCCCACTTAACGTTACTTTGAAAAAGGATTCCTCAAAACAACAGAGTCAATCTGTACAATCTGTTGTTCTGGCGTACGCCAGAAGGCTTTAAACAAAATTCTAAAGTATGAGTCTTATCTTTATTTAGGCATAGTGTATTGGCAACTGTCCAGTCTTCTATAATATTATTTACATTGCAAACAAAGTATTAAGCCTGTAACAACTAATTAGAACAGCCAAATCAACAGCGAACATAAAAGGGCTAACATGGTCATTAACAATAGTAACAGGTAGATCGTCTATATAAATTATAAAAAATACTGGGCCCAGAATTGAGTCTTGTGGGACACCAGTTTTAACATCTAAATATTGTGAAAAGCTGCATCATAATAAACTGCTTTGTTGCCTATCAGACAAATAAAATCTGACAATTTACACATTAAATCATCAAAACCATAAAATTTGATATGACACAATAACCTCGTACTGAGTTTGACAATTACAAAAGCAGAATTAAAATAGTGTTGTCAACATCAAAACATCAAGTTACATTAGTACAACTGCTGCTAACTTGGGTGGTTGAATAAGTTATGAGTTCGCCATACAGAATCTGTAAGGAGTAAGGGGTTGTTGAGTGTCTAGTGTGTACTACTGATGGGCGTGGTAGGGGATGGAAATTCAGTGGAAAGACTCCGATGAGATTATCAGATGATTGTTTTAAATTTAATCACAATTTACCAAAACTATGATAAGTGTTGCTACTGTTACTAGAGACGGCTATGCTACAAGCCATTTGATAAATAACTCTGTTGTATGAGTGCAAGAAGAATAAATAATAAATACTTAATTTTCTTTAATTTTTGGGGGCTAAGCCCCCCCCAAGCCCCGTACTTTAGCCGCCTTTGTTTATATAATTAATTCGATATAGCTGATGATATTGTGATTGACAACGAATTGCTCATTCATTTAATACGAGAAAGGCCCGTTCTGTGGGATAAAACCTTGAATAAATTTAAAGACAGAAACATAACCAGGAATGCATGGCATGAAATTTGTCTTCAATTTGGAAATAAGTGATTTTGGCAAATTTGAGGACATTAAAACGAATGAATTTGGAAATTTCCTACATGAATCCATATGTACACCATTTGGTTATGGTAAACTATGTTAGGTTAAATTTTTTTAGTTGGTTATGTTAGGTCAAAATAGGTTACGTTGAATTACTCTATGTCAGTTAGGTTAGGTTAAACTGGGTTAGGTTGGATTATATTAGGTTGGTTAGGTTAAACTATGTTCCATACTCATCTCTCTTTAGATTCATTGATGTTTGTATAACCAAAGAGTTTTCTGTTCATTTCAAACCCAATAAACCAAATAAATGCAATGCACTTCTTTTATAATGTATGAATCAGCTGAGCATAGCTGAATAAAGAAACAGCTGTCTCTTGATGTCCTCAAGAAATAACTGTGTCGATGTCAGAAACTTTAATACCGTGTGTGCAAGTGCTAGACTTCTATACTCTGTATAGTTAAATAATCCGATTGTAGGAAAAACACATGATGTCTCCAGATTTGATTTGTCACAATGACAATTTTTTTTTAAATCATCACCACCCCAATTGTAACGTTCTAAGAATGTAATAAAACTGGTTAAACATTTGTTTTTGTGATTCTCCGTCAGCATTGTCAGGGGGAGTGGGGACCTAGCGTAAGCATAACTTTAGTTACTTCAACATTCTGTCAAAATTTCATAAATCACACTCCTTGATACTTAAGGAAAGTAACTAGTAGGGGTGTGCGAGTAGTGATTTTTGAGTTCGAGCCGAGTCGAGTCGTTGGCATTTTTTTTCGAATATAGAATATTTTCGAGCGAGTATTTACAGCAAGATTTCCTGTTCACCCAAGACAACTATAAAAGGCAAACACCATCCTAAGCCTATGTTAACTTTTACCAGATTCCTAAACTGAACACAATAATTTTGATTTGTTGTTTGTAATTGTAACATTTGATAAATAAAACTTTTTACTTCCTGCCATCCTACATTTTTATGTGACATTGTTCTCTTTAAACTTCATGACTAATATGATGTGAGAAAGTATATTATTAATTTAAACAACGTGGATTATGAAGATTTCATCTGTTCATTTATGTCTCAGATCAGATTTTCTATTCAAGCCAATTATACTGTTTCACAGCCGACCGATATGTTTATCTGGTGGTTCCGTTCAAAGTGTACTGCGAAAACGTACAAAGAGCGAAGCTTGTCAAACTGATGCTAGCATTCAGGCGTCATCGCCAAATGCAGTCAGTTGCTCTCAGAACTGCCTCCTCTCAATAAAAAAATGATTGTGTACATGCCATGAAAAGTGGATCTGTGGGAATTTAATTCAGTAATAACAAGGTTACATTTAACCGGAAATAAGCTGTGAATGATATAATCAAATTTGAAAATCTGGATGACAAAGTAGTTCAATCGATCGAAAATAACTAATCAGGTTTACTAAAGATAAATTTTAAAGCCGCTTAGGATGAATTAGTTTTTAAATTATGATCGGTAATGAAATGTGTGCAACTTGAAACTACTTCAATACATGAGGCTGTACTGAACAACAGATAAATAATTACTGTATTTCATAGAGAAATTTATGAAAACCTATTGTATTCTAATGCAAACCATAGTCCAGTCCATAGACCAGTAGTCGGCTAATATAATAGGTCTAGCCGATATTGGCAACGAGATGCAGTCTGAAATATCAGCTAAATGCCTAGTGATACAGACATTTGAAAAGGCTTCGGTTCAATAAAAATTATTTTTCGAATCTCTGAATTCGTCGTATTTTGTTTTATTTGTTAAAAAGGTCTTCCAACAACATGTTTCTCCTTCACTTGGATTGATTGTTTTGCGTTTTACTTTTACGTTGACATTGACACAATAGTAAAAATATGAAGAGGCAACTGTTCAGTGAGTTTACAAATCAACATTATCATATTTTACCACCTTTTACACTCCAACTGTACTATTGTCTCACCTAGTCCTCGCAACAAACCGTTCAACAATCTGAAAAAATATCGTATGCACAAATTTTACACACAGTTTTGGCGATCTAATGTGTTTACGGAATAAAAATTAATGTATGTTTGCTACGCATATATATTTTTTATTCAACGGAAAATAAATTAATACTGTTATGTCATACGCTGCTAGAACACCATTACCATATTTTATATGATACGATACTGTATTTTCTATGTCAAATCCTTGGACGATTTCCTGCTCAGACTTCAATTGACTTGCGAGATATACTGTATACGATAATTTCAGTTCCGAAAAGGAGCTAAACGGTTCCTTGCACGTACAACACAACCCAGATGGACTTTCGCCTTGAAAAAATGGGAAGTTCATATACTTGAAGGTTCGAGTACTTGCACACCCTTAGTAACTAGACAACAATGTAAACAATTGTAAAACATCTTTTCTCTCTGACTTTTTCGACAACTTTTTGCACCAAGGCATCAGTAATGAGTGAAAGTTGTCCACTTCCTCATCATGCACATTTGTACGGCCATCTTAAAAAGCTCTCAACCATTTCTCTACCATCTCATCACTCATTCTGTTTTCTCCATAAACTTTATAGATTTCATGGTGGATGTCAGTTTCTTCCACGCATTTAGTGCTAAGAAAATTTATAATAGCATGTACTTCACTGTCAGGGGTATTTTAAATTGGGGGAGCACACTCATAAGCAACATTTGAGCACACTTTAGTTACAGCATTCAACAGCACATTACACATCTTTGAAATTTCATGGCACTTTAAATAATTAAACTAAATTAGAAAATGGTTGCTGTCAGATCAATCATTTAATTGTATGCTCCCCAATATTCCTAAACATGTTAGCAGCTGACTGACCATGGACATTAACAAATCTTTAGAACCATGGCTGTTAAATGATACTGCCCCACTACAATCTCTACAGCCTGCTGGCACGCATTTTAAAAAAGGAATTTGTGTTGCCATACCCTATATCAGATTTAAAAAATAATAAGTTGAATGTGATATTTTTCAGTTTTAGGCAAACTTTGTTTCATTCTAACCTGTCATGAATACATAGTACAGTTTCCTGCTACATATCATTTCCACCCTATTTGAAACATCTTTCAACGTTCAAATAAGGTTAAAACAACAAAGACACCTAAACTCACACAAATAAATTGGCTCCATGAAGTTGAATAATGAGAGCTCCAAATTGAAGGTTTGTCCAGGGCTCTTTGAAACTTAAATTTGCAGTTTTCCAAATTAAAACAAACTCGAAACGCCTTCTTCAGAGATATATTATCAATATTAAAAGTTTGAGGATATATAATGAATGATTTGTTATCAGCTACCATATATTAATTTTAAAAAAGCAGCAAAATGTAGGGGGGGGGGTGATATTGTTTGCATCTACATCAACTGTTTTTTCAGGCTTTATCAGAATGAAAATAGGTAGCAGCTGCTCACATCAAGGCTGGCTTCTAGTTTAATAATTGCCCTCTTATCACCTTAATCTATAGCTTCCCACTTTTAGATTTCCCATTTTTTATTTGTTTTAAGTTTATAGATACCTTAGGGCACAGCTGTTGATGCGAGTCAGAACCATGCTTGGGACATTGTTGACAGTGTGATCCGTCTGACGGTCCACCCCAAGCCTTGCCCACAGTAGAGCAGCAGCACAGATTGCGAGGATACAGACCTTCCAGCACTGTTGCACCACCACCATGTCGATACTCAGTGAAACAACTCTCTTGGCGAACATCCAAGCACATTGTACCTTGACAAAAACAGATTTACAATTAACAGAAATTGGACAGGGAAAAATATTTCACCTTAACACAGATTAAAACATAGAAATATTTTATAATTCAACGCTCAGAATACACTTTCATGGTTATATTCTAGATGACTGTGTGTTGTGCTGTGTTTAGAGTTACCTCAGCATATAATTAAGAATGTTTTCTTAAATATTAGAGAAGTAGGCCTAGTCAAAACTTTTTGTTGTTTTCTTTCTGTGAGCATTATTTTATTCATAAACAAAGTTACTTCTCATTAGAATGAACTTTTATTATATTTTATTGAACAGAAATCCTTAAAATACCAGTCCCTTGTTGTTGGCACAGTTTAAATATGCATAGCAACTGAAAAAAGAAAGATTACCTGCATAGGATCCCAAACATTTTGACTTAATAGTCACATAAACAATAATTCAATAACTATATATTCAATAATACAATCTTTTTAATGAAGAATCTCATGTGAATGCATTACTGAAAACTTTGATTTTGATTGGATAGCCTGTTAAAGGATTGATATTCATATGTAAAGTTAGTGGTGGCGGAATGAGTTTTGAGCAGGGGGGGTCAATCAGGGAAAAAACGGAGGGAGGTCTGGGGGCCGGGACGAACCATTGACACGTACCGCACAAGGAAGTTCTAGAAGATCTAGATGCACAAAATTTAGAGGGGTTATAAAAGGAAAAAAATTAAATTTTGAATAGAGTTTAATTAGAGTGAAATGAGAAAAACTATTAATTTGGAGACAAAACGTTAATTAGTTTAAAAAGTTAGAGGGGACCCATTAAAACCACAAAGTGTGGTATATGAGAAGTTATAACATTGTGTCTGAGTATTGAGACAGAGTGGAAGACTCCTTCCACCATTCAACGCTGAGGGGAGTGGAGTGTCTGTATTTGTACACCAATGGGGTTGCAGGGTATGATCACCTGATGTCCATATCATATGATGAATTTATATATGATTAGAAATAGAAAACAACTATGTAAGATTTCTCTCGCTTGGTTGTGACTTACAAAACTAGAGTTGTAATTTACAAAACAATTAAACATGAACTAACTAAATAATAATAATAAAAACAACTTAAATACTAAACATTTGTTCTGCCACTTTTGAACGTGCCAACCCATTCCCGAACAACTCCTGCACTGATTACATTTAACCCATACACAGCACAAAGTTCTCTATGAATTGCTACTGCCGAATACTGTTTAGCTACGAAAAATTGAATGATAAAACAAACTTCACTTCACGGGAATTTCCACTGCAGCATTTATTTCGACAAGCAACCGAAAACAAACTAGCGCTAAGACAACCTTCACTCTAATACGGCTAGATGCCCACTGACCTGCCATGCACGCCAGCGCAAGATGGTGGCCCTACCCCCTCTAATTTCCACACAGTCAGCAAACAGATGTTACTTTCTGAACAGCCCTCGTATTAAGTAGATGTTGATATAAATAGATTAGATACATATACAATAGACAAACATTAATCAGTAGACAAAGTACAACTGGCTATAACTTATAAGTACTAAAACTAGAGTGAGATTTAATATAGTTGACTAGCAGAAAAAAATAACAAAAACAAGAAAAAGACTGATAGCAATGGCAAAAAACAGCAGTGTGACAGCATAATGAAAACTATGAATCAATCAAGTAAGAATAAGTAAATACAATTACAAGTAAAATTATGAACAAGGTTAATATTTGTATAAAAGGTAGGTTAAAAAGTAAATATTTTTTATGAAAACATAATCATAAAATGAATATAAATAACATAATAATACAGTGTAGCATAAAAATACAATGTACAATACAAAAAAATCAAAGTGACAACAAGTGAAAATAGGTGATGATTGAGAGAATAATGCCAGATGGCAGTGTGGACATCATTGGTTTTAGTTATGGCAGCAATCTGAGATCTGTGAGGCTGTCCACAAAGAAATAGATGGAATTGCAGATGTTGTTATTGGATTGCAGAGCGCAGAAGTTGCAGGTTAGGGCTATACCGAAGGTAATTTCAAGGAACGCAGCTCACAAAGCCTCCATGACCTCGTACTAGTAGGACATCAAAAGTTGATCTGATCCAGAAGTAGAGAACAGTTCCAGGTTGTTATTAAGGAGCTTGTGAAGAAATACTAGGTTAGCCAACCTCCATCTGTCCACCAGCGGTTGGAGAGCATAAAGTAGTTAAAATTTATCAACAGGTATGTATATGTAGTTGATCTCTTCTCGACTTCCCACTCTGCAGCACCCAGTCTGTAGAGGGGCACATAACAGCTGTATTTGATCAATTGGCGAACTGGAGATTTTTAAAGAAGAGTGGACACCAATTTGTTAAGTCAAGATCACAATTATTGTTACAGTACGGTCGTGGTAATCCGAATATTTGTTTGCAAGGGCCTGTTGAACTATCAAATTGTTCAGACTATCAAGTTTTGAGAAAACAATAATAATAATTCCAATAAATTCACCATTTAATGGAATAATTACTAAACTGTAAAATTTTATAAACATAATAACAAGCTAGACAAGTACAGTAATGAAAAAATCCAACTATTTACATATGTAGCCTATTTGTTAAAACTGCTGAGTTCAATTATAAGGAAATGTTCATTTCTTTAAAAATCATTTACCTACATCAAGTAAAAACGAAACAATTTAAACTAGTCAAATTTTACATGATTATTAAAGTAATCTGTAATTTTTAAGTTGTCTTTTTACGTTTATTTAATATTCTGATGATTATTAGAACAACAGTACTGTTATTGTTACTATCCGTATCAAAAACTAACAAGCTGAGACGTGCAACAAAAAGAGCGGTTTACAAGTGGCCGGGATGGTCGTTCAGATTACCGCGTGATTCGGACTACTGTGGGTTCGGACTACCGCAACCCTACTGTATTTATCTAGTTTAATATTTTATATAAAATCACTACATTACTATATATTATATTTTTGTTATTATTTATATTAAATATATTTTTTATTAAAACACTATGATTTTATTGAACTATTTTTCTACCTGTTGGTGTAGAAATTATGTATACCCAAGTTTGAAGGTTGGTTCCTAAGGAACTAAGAGGCTTACAACAAATCTAATCATACCATTGTTTTCCTAGTTTAATATTACGTTATGACATATGCATTTTAAAATTAAATTAAATTTTATTTATTTTCAAATATACAATTTGTTTGGCCTCGATAAGCCAAAACTTAACATTGAGGACCAATAGCTATAAACAAAACAATAGAAAGAGATTTTAAAATATAGATAAATATTAAATACACAAAATTATATTATACTAGAACTTATTGTGGCATGAGGCGGGCTACTTTTGTCAAAAAACCATTCAGCAAATGTTACATAATCATAAGTTCATGTTTACATTGCAGAGGTCTTCAGTGTGTGATAGCACTGCCTTCCCCCTCAATAAAGTTGAGGTTGAGCTGTACAGCTGTTAAGTGAATTAATGAAAGTTGTAGTTGTTTTAATCAAATTTTTAGTAATGTTATCTTAGTTTGAACATAAAAAAAGTACTGGAAATTCAACTAGTTTTCACTGTACCTCAAATTTATATCGTTATAACGAAATTACCTGTTAATATATCGCATTTATTTTTATACCTGGTTAATAGGAATACTTTATACAAGTTTTAAAAAATTAGAACTTTAACTTTTCGAGAAAAAGAAGTTCTTATCAATTCCTTGAAACATTGTTTTCTTGACTTCTAGAGGTTGTAAAATAAATTATTTGGTCTTGTTGTAATCCTTGACATGTATAGTTACAAAACATTATTTTCATATGTGTAAGTAAATTCCGTGATTTTATATTGATTTAAATCAATTAAAATTTATTAATTTAAAGTTATTTTAAATTGATTTAAAATTACCACTTTTACTTACACATAGGAAAGTAATATATCTTAACTACACATGTAATAGGGATTATAACAAGACAAAGTTAAAGTTCTAAAATTGTTTAAACTTGTAAAAAGCATTCCTATCAATCAGGTATCAAAATACAGTATAAATGCGATACATTAACAGGTTATTTAATAATAACAGTGTAAATTTGAGGTAAAGTGAAAACTAGTAAAAATTCTAGTACTTTTTTGTTCCAATTACGATAAATATTATTAAAACTTGAAATAAAATTTAAAAATGCATATGTCATAACGTAGGAAATAATTGTTCGTAGACTCCTTAGTTACTTGAAAAACAACCTTCAAACTCGTGTGCACATAATTTCTGCCCCTAGAGTAGATTAGATTTATCTTGGTTTCATATACTTATTATTTTCTAGACATTATTAGATAAATCATTGCTCAACATTAAATTCAGAAATGAATTGAAATCAAAGTATTCAGTAATGAATTCACATGAAACATTAAACAGTAAATCTAAGACAGTTAATTGAATGTAGAGTTATTCAATTATTGTTTATGTGACTCATTCACCTCTGCTATTTAACATTAAACAGTAAATCTAAGACAGTTAATTGAATGTAGAGTTATTCAATTATTGTTTATGTGACTCATTCACCTCTGCTATTTAACATTAAACAGTAAATCTAAGACAGTTAATTGAATGTAGAGTTATTCAATTATTGTTTATGTGACTCATTCACCTCTGCTATTTAACATTAAACAGTAAATCTAAGACAGTTAATTGAATGTAGAGTTAGAGTTATTCAATTATTGTTTATGTGACTCATTCACCTCTGCTATTTAACATTAAACAGTAAATCTAAGACAGTTAATTGAATGTAGAGTTATTCAATTATTGTTTATGTGACTCATTCACCTCTGCTATTTAACATTAAACAGTAAATCTAAGACAGTTAATTGAATGTAGAGTTAGAGTTATTCAATTATTGTTTATGTGACTCATTCACCTCTGCTATTTAACATTAAACAGTAAATCTAAGACAGTTAATTGAATGTAGAGTTAGAGTTATTCAATTATTGTTTATGTGACTCATTCACCTCTGCTATTTAACATTAAACAGTAAATCTAAGACAGTTAATTGAATGTAGAGTTAGAGTTATTCAATTATTGTTTATGTGACTCATTCACCTCTGCTATTTAACATTAAACAGTAAATCTAAGACAGTTAATTGAATGTAGAGTTAGAGTTATTCAATTATTGTTTATGTGACTCATTCACCTCTGCTATTTAACATTAAACAGTAAATCTAAGACAGTTAATTGAATGTAGAGTTAGAGTTATTCAATTATTGTTTATGTGACTCATTCACCTCTGCTATTTAACATTAAACAGTAAATCTAAGACAGTTAATTGAATGTAGAGTTAGAGTTATTCAATTATTGTTTATGTGACTCATTCACCTCTGCTATTTAACATTAAACAGTAAATCTAAGACAGTTAATTGAATGTAGAGTTAGAGTTATTCAATTATTGTTTATGTGACTCATTCACCTCTGCTATTTAACATCATGGGAATAAATTATTGGAGGGATTATGATTTTTTTATAATTTTGGTGTCATGCCTATTATTAGCTAGACCAGGGATACTTACTACGCAGCCCTTAACACTTTTTTTGCAGCTCTTAAACATATTTAGAACTGCAATAATGTATTTAAGTGCAGGCAAGTAAAATCAGTTGTATGTTATTTCTTACTAATCTAAAAAAAAGTAAGTGTAGTATTGTACAACATATTTGGTTTGCTTGATATATACTAGTTTTTTAACGATTATTTTAATGTATGTATATAGGTGTATATAGAAACTATATGCATATGTACTTGCGGCCCTTAGACTATTTTCAGAAAAGTAATAAGGCTTGTCATGAAATCCTAGTGAGGAACCCTGAGCTAGACTGTTACATAAGTATTTGGTGCTTAATCTGCATAAAACAATTATTTTCGTGTTATCCTTGTTTCTACAACAATTTTTAAAATACTGCATGTTCAGTGTATATTTTAACTATTGTATGTAGTCACTAAATTATCGATATCTTCACTGCATAATCATCATCATTAAATTGATCAATGAGTAGATGAACACAGTTCTATTAAAAATAAATGTTGTATAATGTATTTTTACTTTTTTGTGTTTCAAAGTTATTATTAAACTTCTTGTAAATTTCCTTATAGACATTAAATAAATGGACATATTTTACAACAGTAAGATATTTGATATGGATTAAAAAAAGATATTCACAAATAATTAAAATGTGGAAAGAGTTTGGCAGTGCCCAGCCCTTTTTTGATTACCAACCTCTTAAAAAAATATAGTTTGGTAGTGTAAAATTGGACTTGAGCATTGTGGATTTTGGAGTTCAGTGTGTTAAGCAAATTTAACAACAATATTTCTGAAAATGGATGGCATTCTTTAAAGTTGAAAGTTTATCAACATTGAACTGAAAATACATGATTTTATTGTAAAACATGAAAATAAAAAAACATGCTGATGGATATGTGACCATGGAAAAAACAAACACATTGAAAGGTTTTAACCAATATATGATTTACTTATAAACTAAATTTTCAAGTTAATACATTTTCAAAATGTTACAAGCCATAACAATAATAAAAAAGTCTGTTTACTTGAAAATTGTGATCAAAAAGGGGAAATAGTTTGCTGTTATAAAACTTTTAGAACTTTTACAAAAGCCTGATATAGTCCCTTTTCTGTAAAGTGAGAATACCTTGCCCATACCAGTAGGGTCGAGGGTGAGTCCCGGAGGGCAGATGCAGGTGAAAGAGCCTTCAGTGTTGACACAAGTGCCGCCTCCGCGACACAGACCTGCACTGAGGTCACACTCATTGATGTCTGTGCAGATCTTGCCATCTACCTACAGCAAACTTTTTTCTTATTATTTAAACACTAATAATTGTTTATTCTCTAGATGTACATAATACTTATTTTAGAATAAACACCACCCATTAAAAACAATATTTGAATTGAAATTTAAGAAATCAGGAAAAATATTTACTAAAGTAAAGAGTATCATCTTCCTCCAAGTGAGGAATCAAGTACAATCTCAAATAAAATATGTCCTTCATTGTCTCTTTGATTAATTGAATGCTCAATCTTTTTGTTGATTTGTAATATTAAAAGACACTGTAGTAGACATTTACTTGTTAGGTCAATAAATGTTTTTTAATTTTACTTTTTTCACATTCCATTTAAGACTCTGCCATCTTTTTCAATTGCGTTAAAACAGCTATTGCATTGTAATTGTGTGAAGGTTGTTTTGGTTTTTAACTGTTCTTGTTTGTTTCAGTTTGGTGTCATCTTTAGGATTTGTCTGATAGCCAGACACTTTTGCAAGGCTGCACATAGATCGATTATAAAATCTTGATTACCTTATGTGCCTCAAGATCCTGGGGTGTTGTCTTCTTTCTCCTATACGTATTTCGGTGCGTTGTGCACCATCTTCAGAAAGTCATTCACTAAACACTTCAATCTCAAAGCACGTTGTTTAGGTCATCGCACCACAGTTGGTGTGTGGTCAGTATGACACATGGCAAATGATGTAGCGTCGCGAGCATAGTATTTTATGAATGACTTCCTGAAGATGATGCACAACGCATCGAAATACGATAGCAGAAAGAAGACAACATCTTGAGGCACATAAGGTAATCAAGGTTTTACAATCTTGGTCCTGATACAACTGGAATAAATAAACCTATTATATTTAATCTAAATTTCTAGGCTAAATAGTTGAAAATGTTAATTTTATTACTTATTATTGAGATATTATATTGTTAAACAATAATTTAAACTAAAATGAAAAGAGTTTATTCCAAAAAACGCTGGATATTCATAGCTTTATTTATTGAATATGATTTATTTATTCAATATACTTACTGAATATGATTTGATAGAATTAAATCACTTAGCAAGGCTATATAAACACTTGATTTTTATTCTTAACGTAATTTTAAAAATAGAACTTTTATGAGGAAAAAAGCCTTATATCATTAAATATTGGTCGGAATCAGTTGCAGTTCACAAATATTGTATCAATTTTGGCAGGTTTTGAAACAACTGCAATTCTCAAAAGACTGTCAATGTTATCATTGGTTAGCCTGGATCTGTGTTCATTTTTTATGAACATTGATTTGCTGAAGGTAGACCGACATATATAGGTGATGAAAAAATACATAATGGTTTTAGTTTTCCAATTAGTATAATACGTGTTGGTACAGATTCATACTAATGAACAACACATAACACAAATATATTATAAGTATTAATTTGTACAAATATACAATACAAGTACAAAATGAGAAAGTATATTGCAACATAAGCACAAAATGCAAAAATATACTATTCACAAATACTATGGTAATCGATTTCGGTAAGTCACAATCACTTGCAATGGACAATATTTTTGTTCGCATACTGTAAATTCAGAAATTTGTCCTCTTCAATTACCTTCCAGAATCAGAAGTCTTTTACTTTAGTTTGACAATCAGCTCGGTTTGGACATTGTTTAGTTGTAAATAACAAATTTTAAAATAATGTCTGCATCACTAAATATGCCAACAGTCCATTTTCTGTAATTTGAATTAATTGTGGGTTTTATCTCGGTCAGGTGATGTGTAGCATAAGAACTGATTCAGAGGAATAGGATAGGGCGTGGATACATTATGTGTACGACAGTGACTTCGCTGTTACCGACATCGGTCCGTCACAACGAAAGGCAAGCGAGCAGGAGTGCAATGGTAGTATCAGCAGACTGCACACTCGTCTATGCACAATATCCAATTTGTTAGAAAATAAATGAACAAAATAGTTCTTTTTGATTTCAATTTAAATTTGTTTCATTATAATACCATGTTCATTATAATAAAACATCAGGAAATACACACTCAGCTAAGCTCAAATTTATGAAATAAGTTCGGAGAGGAACAAGAACTACACATGTTGTTTTTTAAGATAAAGGCTGAAACACCGTCCAGATACGGAGCAGACCCTCCCGTCAGTTGAGTGACATGGTGGAAAACCTCCAGTTCTGTTACTGTATTAAGTGTAAAAAAGTCTGAAGTAGAAAGTTTAAATCTCTCACCAAAGGTTTTTCTCCTGCATTGATGTCATTATCCAAGTTTTGACCTACAGAAGTAAAAAATGTATTAAATTGATTGGCAACATTTTGTATTAACTCATTGCTCACAACCGCAGTACCAGGTTAAAACCGTTCGATTTCAAATGAGTTTTTACACTTCGTCCTGCCAGCCAGTTCATTTATAACGCCCCAGAATAACTTAGTGTTATTCTTACATTCATTTATTTTATTTCGTTAAAACTGTCTCTTGGCTAGGTATCTATTAAGACTTCGCCTGAGATCTGTGAATTGCTGCTTAATTATATTATTAAAGGGTTGGTTTTTTAACTTTTTGCTTAACTTGTCTCTTTTTCTAATTAATTTAATTAAATCAGCAGAAATCCATGGTTTAATTTTTTTGTAACGGCTCTTATTTATAACGATTTTTTTTTTAGAAGATGAGAGTGCATTGTTAATGTTATTGATAAAACTAGAAGCGCAAATATTAACATCCAGACTATTTGTAACAGACCCAATTCAGGTGAGAGAGTATCAGAGAGTACCGATTGGTCAGTGTAATTAGCTATTGTGGGAGTAATAGTAGTAGCGGCAGAAGCAGTTGTAGCAATAGTGAGTCCTACGCTGTAGTGGCCAGTAGTGCTTGTGTGGAACACAGCCGATCTCACACTATGCAAGTCATCGTGTCGTAAAAATATATGGTCCAAGCATGTCTCACTTCCACCAGTCACTCTCGTTACATTGTCAATACATTGTACTAGTCCATTACCAAGTAAACAGTCTAAGTATCTGTTTGTGATTTCATCAGGGTTCACAAATGAAATAATCAGTGCATTATGATTGTTGAGAGTAAAGTTAATTAGCTTTTAAATGCAAACAATGATAAGATGAACAAGAGACTTTAAACTAATATTCACAAGATATAAAAAAGAAATAATAAGATTTAATCTTTGACAATTTAAAAGCCATCTAGGCTTGATTAAAGGGAATTAAAATATAATATAACTGTTAATATTAACAATGTTGATTATAGATAATTGAAAATAATAAGGCTAATATAAAAAATAAAAGATATGAAATAATGTAAAAACAAATAGGCCTATATAGATTATATGAATTCAATAGAAATTATTAATTCCAATTCAAATTCTTTATTTGTTATAGAACTTTACAAGCATTAACAAAGTCAAATTGAGCATAAATTGTCAAGTCATCTTAAGCATATAAACTAAACTAAATAAATAAATTGTAGATAAATAAATTAGCTTACTACAGTCATAAAACACTTTAAAACTTAACATCAGTGTTAAAAAGTTCTTCCAATGAATAAAATGGATTTTCCAAAAGCCAGGAGTAAAACTTAAAGAACAATTTATTTCTAGAGTTATCTTCTAAAATAGGGCTTAATTTATTGTACACTTTAAGAGATAAAAATAATATGACTGTTAAGAGTCTATTATTATAAGAGTCACTGCTAAGTCTATTGTAACGTATGGAAACATTATTTTTCTTATGTGTATTGTAAGTGTGAATGTTGTGGTTGAAAGTCGTAACATGTAAATTTTTGAGCGCATAAGCTGCTAAGTCAAACAAGTATAAATTTATAATTGTTTGTATTCTAAGTTCTATAAATAAAGGTTTACAATGTGATAAAGGCCGGTCATAACTCTTACAGCTTGTTTTTATATAATTAAAATGCTACTAATTTTACTACTATTACCCCAGAACAATAATCCGTATCTAAGGACAGTCTGAAAATATGCAAAGTAGGCTGTTCTAGTATAATTTTGTGGAACACAGGTAGTCAGGCGTCTTAATAAATATACAACTCTCGAAAGGTGTGTAGCTATATACTCAACATGTGCAGCCCATGTTAAATGGTTGTCAATGACAACTTCCAAGAATTTTGCTGAGGAACAGGAATCCACCTTAATGTCCGGAGTGAGCCTCAGGCTAAAAAATATATTTTCAAAAAAAAAATACCACTGTACGTGAATGGGTGGGCGGGTGGGTCAATACCACTGTACGTGACAAAAAGTGTCACTGTACGTGTATGGGTGGGTGGGTGGGTTAATACCACTATCTGGTGGGTTAAAGCGACTTACTTGTGACCATTTCACTTATTGAAATCTTCATCCCCTTCTTTCCATTCTTACCATCCAGAACTGTAATCCACTACTTCATCATTATTTGTTGTTGTTTTTGTTTCTTCCTCTTCTACTTCAGATTCAACAATATCCTCTTCATTGTTCAGAATTTCACTATTATTAATTATTCTCACACAATTTTGTTTTCAAATTCCTCACCAACGTCACAATCTGTATCACTATCATATATAGAACCCCAATCAGAACTAATATCAACAGTATCATCATTATCATCAGATAAAAACAAAATCTCTCTCACAGTATCAGATGGTAGATTGTTAGGTCATAATATTCACAATAAAAAGTAAATAACTGATATAAACATATTTATACAAAACAAACAACTTAGAGAAAACAACACAGTATTTACAATAATTAACCCTCCCAGTGCCCCATATACAGTCCTTAGGTGCTATGCCTATTTTAGTGATTTTGTAGAGTTTTACTAAAGAATTTTCAGAAAATTTATTTTTGAAGTTAATGTCATAGGTTGCATATTGTTTTGTTTATAAATAATTGTAGAATAACATGATATAACATTTGTTGACTTACCTTACAAAAAAAAATTCAGGTGCACTTCAAAGTTGAATAAAAAATAATTTTTTTTCTTCAAAATGTTTGCACCCCCTCCACAGACTAGCACAAGAACACAATAAACATACCAAAATAGCCAAATTGTAGCAAAATCAGTTTACTTTTAGAAAATATGTACAGTTTCTATAATAAAAATAAAAAAATAACTATGTACAATATGGTAAAAGAGTCTCTTTGCCTAGTCCGACTCGCTATCACTACTTTCCTGCCTGTTTCTTTTCTTCCCACCTTTCATAGTTCTCCAAAAGTGCTTTAGTTTGTGAAAACATTTTTGATGTACCCCACTATTGCATCCTGCATCCTGGGCACCAGTATCTTGATTTACCTTCAGGACAGACTACACATCTCCTTATTTGCGCTCCAGGAAGGTGTTATAGTGTATGAGGATTTGGACCTGCATCTCCAGCAGGACCTACTACTGGATCTTTGCTGGCAGATAGAGAATCCACAATTGCACTAATAAAGTTTCTCCTAGTCAAGGGCTTGTCTGTATTTTGTGTATACAGTACATATGCATCAAATAGTGCTATGTCACAAAGATTGAAAAATATCTTCTTCCAATACTTGGAAGTCTGGCGGTTGAATGTAGTGTGATATACACATTTGTCACTGACATCAATGCCACCCATGTCTTGGTTGTATTGGTGTATTAGAGTAGGCTTTGTTGCTTCCAATCCTTTCTTACTAGTTACTAGTTTGTCTTCGGCATGGACTGCAGTGCTGAGGACATATACTGGCTTTTTTGTCGCACGCTGTTTGTACTTTACAATTAACAGTTCCCCTTGCCTATAATATAAATCTCCCCTGCTTGTAAGTTTGCTTCCTTTATAACTGCTGGAATAAACTTAGAATTTTTATTTATAGTTCCAGTGATGTAGGTGTTCATAACTAGTAAATGTTTGCCAAGCGGAATCTTGGTATAAAACTGGTCTGTGAAGATGTGGTGGCCTTTATCGAACAGTCGGCTTTTCTCCATGAGATTTGTGATTACTCTTTCTGTAAATAGTGGTGCATTAGGACCATGAGCTGGCAAATAGCTTTTCCCACTGTACAGCTCTATACGTAAGACATAATTTGTTTTGCTGTCACATACCTCGAACTTCTTGATCCCATACTGCTTATGTTTTTTGTTTGGTAAATATTGAATGTAAGCACAGCGATTTTTCATGCCTATAAGACTTTCATCTATACACAGGGACTGAAAAGGTGAAAAGTGTCTAATAAAAGCCAAGTTCAGATGGTCTAATAAGTATCTCATTTTGTACCAAGGATCATTTATAATTGGGCTGATTTCGTGGGATGTCTGCTGAGGATGTCAGGTGTAAAAATGTGCTGATCAAAAGATAGCGATTCAATGGCATAGTCTGAGCAAAAGAGGGTGTAGCACAGAGTTTTCCTACTTTCCAATAATGTTTTATGTTTTTCTTTATAACCAACCCCATATTTATGGTCAAACCAGTAAATTTTTTCATTTCAGCCACAGTAACAGGTGACCATTTTTTCCATCTTGAAAATTGAGACAATTGTTTTGCTGCTATTTGTCTAGCAGCATAAGCATTTGTTTCTCTGGTTAGTAATTGCCAGAATGCATCATTTAGAAATAATTGCACATACTGATCAGGACTACTATTCCTTGGAGGGCAATTTTTTACTCCGGGAGACCTAGTCTGAAAATGAGATCTAATGTCCATTTCAGGTTCTGGAGGATACACACGAATCTATGGATTCACTGGAGTAACAGGCCTTGGAATAATGGTACTGTCACTATCTGAATCATTATAAATAAGCCTACCTTCATTTTCGTTGTCAGAAGTGTCAATGTTATTTGGATCAGGTACTCCACACCACTTCCAGATGAGTAATCTAACAATGAAGAATCTGAAGGATCTTCTATATCAATGTCACTATCACTACAATTTGTATCACTCGAGTCATCTTTAATTAATAAATTACGTATTGGACTTGATTGCGAACGTAAATTATGATCCATTTTGCAACTATAGAAACGTAAACAAAACAACAGAACTCACACAACTAACCAATCCAACACAAATCAACAAAGACAGCTGGCGCCGACCACTGCTTGATTTTGATTGGCTGTCAATTTACAGTGCAGCCACTGATCGTCTAAAGACAGTACGCAAAAGAACGACAGTTTTGTTCCGCTTCCAATTGTGTACTATATAACGTGATTGAACAAATAATGTGCTGCGTATACGCAAAACGTACGCAAACGTCCAGTAGTCTCAAATGAGATGGGTGAGCGCTAGGAAACATGTCAACCTGTCTCAAATGAGATGGGTAGACACTGGGAGAGTTAAAAACTATAACAATATTACTAACTAAATAACAAACAACTTAGTACTGATATGATGACAACAACTAAACAGCAAACATAATGTTCTACGAATGGCTATTTGGAATCGAATCGTATGTTATTTAGTTTGATTTCTTTTTCATAGGTTGCAGTAAATACCAGGCATTGAGCCTAATATTTTTATACAGCTGTACAAAAAATAAACAATATTCCAAAAATTTTTTAATTTTGGGGTCAGCAGTGGCCTTCCGAGCGTTCGAGTAATTTTATGTTGTTTATTACTGCTGACCATCCGCGCTACGGGAGCATATGCAGTTAAATATATTCTGACTTGAAATGTAAATGGTCACAGCCAGAAGAGCTGGCCTCCCCGCCTACCAGCCCTATCGTAAAATCTTCTTCCGAGTACAAAGGTTTAACTATTAACCTGAATAGTTGAAGGTACTGTAAGGAGCCGGCTAACAAACAACATGAAACAATTAATACACTAAAAGCAATATCCTAGTAATGTAATTTCATTTATCTACACACAGATGTTATTGTTTTTCTGAATGTTATCAGAATAATAAAGAAGCTAATATCTTACTAACTACATTAAATATACATATTAAAAGCAAACAATAAATACTTTAGCAAATCCCTTGGCACAGTCACACTGATGCAGGTTACAAAGTTCGCAAGGGCTACCCCACGCCAGGCCAATGCTGCAGCAGCACTCAGACCGCAGAGTCAAGTGAGGTAGATTGTTTTCACAACGGCCTGCTACCAGTCTTGACCAGCAAGTACCCCTTCTGTTGTCTGACCAAACAAACCAAGTTGAAGTAGCAAGTTATTACATAGCAATTTTCTTAGAATTGAATGTCATTAAATACAAATAAATTGACACCATTGCTAAGACCTTATTGCACAACCTCAAATGCAAAAATATTTTGACATCTAAAACGTTAAAATTGGTTAAGAAATAACAGAAGAGTTAAGTTTACAAAAAATGGCTTCATATATTATACAGGATGTTCTACGGAGAAACAGAGAAACTTTCAGGTCTTGTTCCTCATGAGAAATTAATGAAAATATGTCATGTATACATTAGTCTGGAAACGCTTTGTTAATGATTTACAGCTAGTGAAAGATTTTACCCGGATTTCAGTTCCCCTTTTGAACGAAGTCATGTTGAAATTTTTAGGGTATTAATTAAGGTGTATGATTTAGTAGATTTTATGTAAAATGAACTGAAAAATAGAATAAAACAAGTCTCAGACCTGTATTTACAATAATGTTTAAGATATCTGACAAAATACACAAACCTCAGTCTAAAAAACATGTTACCTTTTAGTTTGAAGTACTAACTTTGTTAAATAACTATCAAATATGTTTATTTGATGGCCTTAACTTACAGAGAATTTAATTCTGAAGAGAATGATACAAATAGGCCAATAATAGACTCATACAAACTGACCAATGCAGATGCGGCCGGTGTTGTCAACTACTGATCCAGGAGGACATTCACACTCGTATGATCCTATGGTGTTGACACAATCTCCATTGTAGCAGGCTTCCGGACCCAACTGTCGGCACTCATCTACATCCTCACACATGTGGTTAGCCCCATTCAGTTGGGTGCCTGTCGGACATATACACTGAAACAAAATCTCCCATTTTTCTTGTGCAAAAATAATTAAACATTAAGTTTCTATAGTCTGAAACTTTTTTTAACAGGTGAAACTGTTTAAAAAAAGTCACATAGTTTAAATTATCTAATAAATTGTTGATACAACAATTTAAAAACAATCTATCTCAAGTCAATTTAATATTTGATAGATAGTCAAGCCACTATCTATTTGAAAGATAGTCAATTTAATTTGATAGTCAAGCTACTATCACACTAATTTAATATTTATTTCTCTTTACTAGTCCTAAATCCTTATAGAGATTTAACAGACATGTTCAATAGCAGTATTATTCAAATGCTTCTTTCATATTGACCCCTTATGTACATCTATCACCACTTAATACTGAAAGAGAACATAATCGCGCACCTCCCAGGCTGAGTATGAAACACTATCATATAGTACAGGCACCCTTCACACAAATATAGCGGTATCCGAAACCGAAATACTCCAAAACGCACACCAAGACTGCCATAACAAGCGACGAGCAACACAACGTTCCTGGGAAACGGCTAGTCTTACCCTGAATAAATACATTTCAAGGGTGGGCGGTGCATTGTTCCATGTGCACAGCCAGGCACGCCATAGCAGCACTAAATTGATCAATGTAGCCCACACAGGACTTGTAAACTTCTTTTTAATTAGTCTGAAAACACTTATAAGATTGTTTTTATTATGTGGTTAAATGAATGTACTTCTACAGGTTTGATATAGCAAAGTGCGGTGATCATTTTATTAAGTACGATGTTCAGTTCATGTATACTGGAAAGTCATTGTGAGTTGGCTTCACTAAGATTGTAGTGCATCACTTAAACTTAAACTGTTTGAACAAATAATCTTAATCATCTAGACATTTTCTTGACATAGTACAGCAAATACATATGATTTAAAACATACATCATATAAGTATGACTATACAAAAATTATTTTTCTTAGATTAGAAGATAGTTTCGCTTACACCTAATTTAGCCTATGTAAATTTAATAAAAAAAATTCATGTTCAAACATAGTAGCTTTTCATAGTAACTTTGAAAATAGGATTTAGGAGTAACAGTAAAGGGGTAAGGTATAGCAACAGACATGCTTATATATCTCTAACTCGGAGAGGAGCAAGCTTATTTATTCACCAAAAATAGTAAGAAGATGATCAGTTTTGTTTAAATGTATGGTTTGTAATAAAACCCCTATGAAATGCTCGTGGATTTTTAACTCATGAAATTTAATTTTAATGTTAACGTATTAAAACAATTATCTTATAAATGATAGTTGCAATACCTGGTAGCTGCCGGGACTGTTGCGGCACTGTCCTCCACTGCAGATCAGCTCATCTTCACACTCATTGATGTCTATGCAGTGTTTACCACTGGTGTCTACTTCAAACCCTGGATTGCAGATACACCTGTAGGAGCCCATCATGTTTTCACAAGCGCCATTACCACACGCTGCAGGATTCTGTGCACACTCATTTATATCTGAAACCACAATGGTTATTTTTATGTTCGTTCTAAATTTTATTTTTTAAATAAGAAATTAGTTTTGATTTTCAACGATAAAATGAGTAAAAAAAACGTCATAATAATCAAGAAAATTTTCATTCTGATCTATTTTACCGATGTGTAATATTAGATTGTGATGTATGTCTATGTAAAATTGAGTTTTGTATAATACAAAATTCAATTGATTAAGTTGTTTTAAAAATAAAAATAATTTAGTACAGAAAAATTTACGGATGTCGTAAAAAAAAGTATTCTATAACATACCCTTTAAGACTTTTTCAAATGCTGGCCCATAGAATCCTGAAATATGTCTGTGCATTACAAAAACAACCCTGTATACTAGAGATGGGTCGGTCCCTTAAGTTGGTTCTCGGTTCTATCGGTTCTTGACAAAAGAACCAGAACCGATGAAAAAAATGTCGGTTCTGCAGTTCCCCGGTTCCAGAATAACCAGGGGAGATAGCTTTCATATCAGGAATCTTTCAGCTATGAAAAGTGCTGATAAACAGAACAATCAAGACAATATTTGGCTGCAAGATAAACAAAATATCTTTTTCAGAAAAAATCTGCACATAGACAGGCCACTTCCTCAACTCTAGGCCTGTGATTTGGCCAAGATAAACAACTTATCTTAGCCAGAAAATATCCGCCCATATTCAGGCTACTTCCTTATCAGGAAGTGAAAAGAAACAGATAACATTAATGAATAAGGCACTGAAGTTCAGTTTTTGTTCAAGAGTCCAAATTCCAGTCTTCCTTTATGCCTGAGCTCAGCTTGTTTATCTTGACCCTTTCTTATCACTTACTGCCTGATAAAAAACACCTGGTGACAACGTTATATTCTACTTACAACTCATCTCATATTCTTAAGAAAATTATGCTTCTAGTTTTATTGTGTATTTTTAAAAAATTGTTTAAAAATGAAAACGCCTTGAAACTTGGAATTGAAGAACAAAAGAACTTGTAATCATAAGTTTTGAACATTGTTGTTTTAAAATAGTTAGTTTATCTTAAATTTTGTTTACAAAATCTACGGTTTAATGTTTTAAATTGCACTGGCTTAATTAATATTTAAAAACTCAAAAATAGTGTACTATTTGTAAAATGTTTCAATATATATATATATATATATATATATATATCCTGATATATAGGATATATATATGTATATATATATACACTGAAATTTCTAAAAACATCTATGGTATTATTGGCTGTACAGATTTCTATGAATGTAAGTAGCTGTTGTAGTTTCTTAATTCAGTCTAATCATCAGTTAAGATAAGAACTACTAGTTCTTAATATTTAATAACTATATGTTTTTTTCAATTATTAATTATATTACTAGGGAACAACCCTGCATGCTTCGCATGCTAACCCCATCACTCGCTGCGCTTGTGACACCTCGGCCTTCTGCCTCGGTAATGCCAGTTGGTAGTAAGTTTCACTCGCTATGTTTATGGCACCTCGGCCTATAACTTTTGACTAAATATATTATTAGGTTAACTGTATCACATAAATCACAATAATCAATTTATTTAAAGTATCTCACTCACTCTACTTGCGTTGCTACCTATTTATTAATATAAATACCCAATGGTATTACTTAGCCTATCTCAAACGTGTTCAGCTCATTTGTTTTTGTTTAGCAGCTGAATATTAATTAAATAAATGAAATAACTGCATTAGAATACTGCACCATTGAAACATGTCCAGTAGAGCGGAGCCCTATAATCGAATGTGAATAAAACCACGCATATAACCTTCCCTGGTTTAACATTATGAAAGATCTAACCTCCTCAATATTATAAACACCGTTGTTTACATTATAACAGCTGTTACAACCTTTTGGAAATCATTATTTACATTTGAACAGCTGTTACTTTTCGATTCATTTAAATCTCTTCATGTTATTCTTATGGCCAAAAAACGTACTTTGAGGGCATCCTGTGCCCTTCAGGGTGAAAATATTTAAGAATTAAGACCTTATTGCACAACTATAAACAGAGGCATTTTTTTTTTGACACTTCAACCATTTAAATTGGTTAAGAAATAAGGGAGGAGTTGTGTTGATAAAAAACTGCTTCACATATTACATACAAGGATTATTTGTTGTTATTTATCTTTGATGTACTACAATTACATCAACCTCTTAAATTTAGCTGTGATCACTTCAATCAACTGTGTTCTAATTAATTTGTGTTTTAATAAGTTTTATTACTAAACCAGACCTAAAATGGCAGGTTATTTTTTAATTTTCTCTAGGCTTATAAGTTTTGTAATTTCCTCATGGAAAACTTCAATTAAATTCTTCAGTGTTGCATACAAATTTGAGCATTTACATTATTTCATTTAGAAAAATGCTATAGGTTTTTAAAGCTTAAAATAAATATGATCTTTATCAAAAACATGTTAAGAACTATACCCTGGGAATAAATAAACTGTTACTAATTTTGGAAATATGTCAATTAGCGATTTTTAGAGTGTCTTATGCTTCATACTGGGTAAATGCCCAAAATATTATGTATTGTTTTTTTAGTGACTGAATCCACATTATTTGTTGATTCACTGGCATAAATTGATTGGACAGTTTTCTGAGACATACTCAAAAAGTACTCAGAACCGAGAACCGATTTTAGTAAATAACTGAACCAGAACCGAAAAAAAAATGGAATCAACCCATATTGTATATTTTTATTCATCACTACTAATCATTCATTTTAAATAGATTTTTATAATTTTACCTTTTTTACAGCCTCCTTCTGCTTTACTGTAATTATAAAAAATTCCCTTTTTTCTATCTTCAATTTCTTAATCTTTATGCCCTAACTTTCCATGATTCTGGCAATTGCTTACCATTTAAAAAGCTTATTTTGACATTCCTTTGCAAACTTTGTACCATCTCAGGTTTTTGGATAGTTCTGAAATCCTTTGAACATAACTATTCCATGCCTAAATACATTTGCTCTGATGAAGAACTATTTTCTGGCTCTCATAGTGAATGGTGAAATATGTTCATGATATAATTGTTTCATCAGCCTTAGCACATTTCCTACAAAATATGATGAAAACTTCTTAAGAGGGAGTCCTTAGAATTCAATGTAATAATAAAACCAATTAGTTAATTTAAATCTTTTCTTCCCATTCGCTCAGCATCTGCTATGGTTAGTTAAGCATCTGCTGTGGAAAAGTGTTTCCCGATGAGCTGTAGAGCAGATCATTAACTCAACCTCTTACATAGCTAATAGCACTAAGCAAGTTGGTCCTTGAAAGTTGGTATAGTTAAAGTCACATTATTCTAAAATACCTTCTTAACACGTTCACTTCATTGTTATAATTTCTCAGCCATTCATCCTGTGTGTCACGCAATTTCGGGGTCTCGTTGCATACCATCAATTCAGATAGATTGAATTCAAGAATTTAAATGGCTTACCTAATGCAAGATTATGGAGAGAAACAGTTCCA
>JAQJVL010001419.1:0-192340 GCA_035578905.1 Stictocephala bisonia | reverse complement strand
AACCCTGAGAAAACACAAAAAATACATGCCTCATAAATTACGTAGTAGGCTAACACCACATCATTTCCAAACACCACACATGTATGGCCTACCCAAGATTCACAAACCTAACATTCTCTTACGACCTATTGTTAGCTCCAGAGATCATCCTGCCCGTGAATTATGTACGTTTCTCCTTCCCATAATCACTCCTTTGGCCAACAACACAGCATCACACGTATATAATTTTAAAGAATTCACTTACATGACAAAATACATGACTATAAATAACAATGACATTCATGTCAGTTTTGATGTACTAAAACTTGTTCACTAATATTCCTGTAAAAGAAACTCTAAGAATAATCGAAAACAGGCTTAACCAATATACGAGTACTTTAAGGGGAGTCTGACTCCCATAAGAACGCAATGTTAACTATATGTTGCATAACTTGAAAACTATATAAGATAGCTTGCTGCTTTTGGTTTTATTTTGAAGATCATGTATTTTTCTAGTGCCCTAGGAGAGGTTTTTAGTTTTTTTCTTTTAATAAATAAATTATGAATTTTTTAAATTTTTGTGTTTAAAAACTAAAAATTTTAATACATAAATATTTTTAAATCAAATTAGGATAATTATATCCCAAAACCCTCTCCTACGGCACTAGTATTTTAGCCAAGGAATGTGTGTTAAAAATTTCATTAAGATATCTCAATCGGTGTAGGTTTTATGCAACATACAGTTTTAAAAGATTTAAGTTTCGGTAAACAGCAAAAAACAAAAAAATATATGTAATAAATAAATTTTCTTACTTTTAATAATGTCCAGCACAGTAACTAGGATTGTCTGGATCATCTTCTGCCTTATACAAGTCCTCTAACGTCCTTTTGGCAACATTTCTTGACTGTCTATTTTTTTTTCCATATCGGAAACAGCTTTTTCAGCTTTGGAAACACGGTCGAAATCGAGACGTCTTGCAGTTTGAAGTAAATTCCTTCCAATTTGTAAGCCTAAGTGTTCCATTAATTTTACTTTAGCTAAGTGTCCACTGTTGAATGTCAAAACAGCTTCAAATACACCAAATTTCAGGGTTTCAAGATTTACAAATGTTCTTTTAGGTATTTTACTCCAGATAACATTGTTCAAAGATTCATTGGGGTTTTGGGATTTACCTCTGAGACATTTTTGCAACAGTTCTGGCTTGGCAAGATCCCTAAATATAGGTTTGATCTCTTGAAGTATCACCTCAGGCAAATGGAAGTGCTTGGTGTGGTCATAGGTATCATTTTCATGGGTTGCTTTTACAAACTTGCACCAAGAGTCATCGGTTTTAGGGCAGAGTTCGGGCAGTTTTGGTGTGCAAGGTTATTTTAAATAATTTTTTTCACTTATTTAGAATTTTTTGTGCCATATGTGTTATATATCGTTAGAAAGAGGAGATTCCAAAGAAAAATAAAGTGTCATAAACTAAAAATCACAAAAAAAAAAAATTCTCCGGTCAGACTGCCCTTAACGTACTAAAACTCCCCATAAATGTAATTAGGGAACTTTTACAGCTTTGCACTAAATGCAAACACTTTGAAATAGAAGGTCAAATATACCGCCAAGAGCATGGTATGGCAATGGGTTCCCCACTATCACCTATTTTAACAATATATCGTTAGAGTGAGGTTTTCCTTTATAATACACTGTAAAAAAATATTATTTATTCTAAAAAAACTATAAAGTTTAAGGCAGGTCTTAATGTATTACAGACGTAAACCGTAACCTGTTGTAATTAGTTTATTTATGAATATGCTAATGCTAAATTTACAGAGTGAATATTTAACATAATATTTTCAAAAATATTAGTTATCCATTATTAAAAAAAACACACAAAAAAACAAAGGTATAAATTACAGTTTTGTGTACCAGCTAATGCGACTATATGTACCTATCTTGCCATGGTAGATTTCCAATACTGCTAACAAAATAATCTGCTAAAACGTTTCTTCTAGCATTTAGTGATTTACCCCCTTGTACAACCGGAACATTAGTGTTTATATCATATACACCTTGCACGCTTAATGTGTCTTCAAAAATGAAACCATCTCTCTTACGCACAAAATTATGAAGCACGCAACAACACTTGACAATGAGTAATGTCAGACTCTAGTCAACATTCATTGGCCTGTGAAATATTCTCCATTTATTGGTGAGAATGCCGAATGCGCATTTGACAAAACGTCTACCTTGACAAAGCCGATAATTTAAAATCCGCTTCTTGTGAGAAAGAAAAGTACCAGTAAATGGTCTCATGATGTGTTCAGACAGACTAAATGCCTCATCTCCAAGGAAAGTGAAAGGCATTACTGGTTCCGATGTATCAGGCAGAGGTCTTCCTTTCGGAATGCAAGCTCCATTGTTATTCAACATAATGTTTAATTTAGACTTTTCAAATATTGTGATGTCTGATTCCCGTCCACATGATCCAACTACAACGTAACTGAACTGGTAGTAAGCATCAGCTACAACAAAAAGTACTATCGAGTAAATCTATTTGTAGTTGAAAAATTGTGATCCAGCTAAATCTGGTTTCACGATACGCACGTGCTTCCCATCTAACGCACCTAAGCAGTTTGGGAAATTCACCTCCTTTTGAAATCCCTCGGCAGTTTCCAACAATCTTTGCTCTGAGAATTCCGGAATACACTCTTTCATTGGATTAAATCCTATTTGCATCTTAGAAACCAAAAAGTAAAAGTAAATAATAACGAATCCGGAAATATAGAGCAAACATTTGGAGTTCCCAAGGGTCAGTAATAGGTCCAATTCTTTTTATTATTTACATGAATGTGATCTAAAAAGCTGTAACTGACTTAACTATCATAAAGTATGCCGACGACATTTCTATTCTTTTTAAAAATAAATTTTGGAATAATTTGGAAATTGAAAGTTACACAAAACTTACAAACCTCTACCAATACCTAAATAGTAATAACTTGCACATCAATCCAGCTAAAACAAACTGCTTACATTTTTCTAAACAAATTGATCCTGACATGAATCCAGCCGTATTTATGAGTACATTTGAGCTCCGATTTAATACAAAGGTCAAATATTTAGGATTAACAATTGATAGTAGTTTTTCTTGGACACCACATATAAACGCCCTATGCTCTACATTGTCTTCACAGTTATTTCTTTTAAGAAGATTTGCCAGCTACCAAAACTTCTTTCTCGTGAAATTAATATACACCTCACTCATAGAATCAAGGTTAAGGTACGGTATTGTTTTATGGGGTTCAACGTGTCATGCTCAAATTTTCAGCGAGTTTTTCGTTTACAAAAGAGAGCAATTCGTACTATTGCCAAGATAAACAGAAGAACATCCTGTAAAAACTATTTTAAATCATTTCAAATATTAACATTATCCTCAATATATATATATATATATATATATATATATATATATATATATATATATATATATATATATATATATGAGATGCTGGTGTATTACAGATTTAAATTCACATCCATTATAACTGGTAAAAACGTGCACAATTACGACACTAGACAAAGGCATCAACATAGGCAGGCGGCTCACAGATTGCAGCTGGCAGCTTGGCTCCCTAAATATATAGGACCAAAATTATACAAAAAATTACCAGAAGAGATTAAAAACATAGAAACAGAGAGGCAATTCAAAAATTCACTGCGTAAATATCTGCTTGGAATTGCTTGTTACTCGGTCGATGAGTTCATTACTGTTAATGTTTAATTTAATTTAATAATGTTAATTTTGCTCTATGGGTAATATAATAATATCTAACTAGACCTACTACGATAGAATAGTTTTATTTTATTTTATCTTCTGAACATGTTTTATATTACATATTCTGACGTTTGTAATACAATTTACATTGTCATTTCTACAATAAAATATTTTGAATTTGAATTCACCAAGACTTTCCACACTGCCCCACACACTTTTCTGACAATTTTGCAAATCGTTGAGTGTCCAAGCCTGTACTGATAGTGAAGGTCAATCATTGTGCACCCACTGCCTAAGTATCTGAGAATAAAAGAAACCGAATCAATTATGAAAAAAACAAATTATATATCGCATGGTTAAAACTAACAATTTTAGAAGCCATAGCACTATTTTTCAAAAGTATAATGTAATTTTCATTTACATTAAAAGGTAATGTAATCTAAGGAATTTTAAAACACTATTTATAAACACAGGGTTAAGCCCCTAACGAACGAAACTTTATTGTATTTTAAAAATTTGTGTTTATTTTAGGCAAAAAGCTAATGAAGCGTTGGAAGAATATCATCGACAATTACAAGAAAACCGAGAGAAAGAAGGACAAATCTGGACAGGGAGCTGGGTCTGGAAGACGTTATCTGTATGCACGACAGCTGTCTTTTCTGCAAACGACAATAAAAGCGGCACCAACTGAAAACAGCATAGTGGAGGAGGAGGAGGAGGAAAATGAAAATGACATTAACGATGACACTATTTCTTCACAAAACAATTCTTCCGACCAAGCAACAGGTCATGCACCTATAGATGATCCTTCAGATAATTTTGAAAAAATACCACCAGCTAAACGATGGAGAATAATTAAAAAAACCTTAATTAATTGTATGAATAAGCCACAGGTTCAGGCACCAATTCCTACTGCAGAAGTACCAGATGATGACAAGTCATTTTTTGATTCTATCATTCCTGCCGTTAAAAGTCTGTCCCTGGATCACAAACTGGAATTTAGATGCGAAGTCATGAAGTTGATAAGTCGTTATAGATCACTTGAGCGTACAGGAGCCTGTCAAAATCATCCACCATTTTCTGCAGCTGCAACAAGTTATTCTCCTACATCTCATTTGTCAGGTATAGGATACGGCAGCAATCCATCTGATTCTCCGTCAGGTCGCTCTTACACCACACTTTCACCTTATGGGTCTTCGTCAGTGAACTCAAATTGTGGAGACTCCATGGACATTTTTGGTGGCGAGTATTCAACAAATTAGCCTCAAGAGAATCTTTACATGCTAACTCATTTGTTAAATATGTTGTAAGTAAGTGCAGTATCATTTAGCTTAACAAATACTACAGTAAAAATACTAAATTTTTGTTTTTACTATTTTCAATAAAAACATATTTCTTCGCGATTCTACTATTTTCCCCCACACATTTGTAAGTTTAACCCTAACATATTTTTACCAGGAAATATGTGGGAGTTTGTACCATCAATAAAGTGTGACAACTTAATTAAAAGTAATTTCACTTATAAAATGAATGAGTTCCTAGACTCCTTAGTAATTTATTGCCTTAGTTTATTGAGTTACATAACAGTATTACTACTCTAGTTTGAATACTAGTATATTGAATAAAATGCTTGAGCACCCATTGAATTAAGTCTTTATTAAAGAACAACAATGTTAATTTTCTAAATAAAGAGCTAGTTTTTAATAATTTTCTATCTAGACTTATTTGTAGCTTAAAAAGACAGTAACTTTAAATGCAATGAACTATTTCATGACTCTTACAGCTATTTTTAGATGCTCTGGTGATATCTGGATTTATTCACATCCGGATCGGTCTGTCGCCACATTGTGGATGTGACAGGTCGTACTGTAGTTGTTATTTTAATATATTAAGTGTTATGCTTACCTAAGAGTAACAGCTAACATTTCAATAGGAGGTATTTATTGATAGTCTGCATCTGGTATCTTGACTTTTGATAGTGTCGTGGAGTTTTGCTTCAAGTTCATCAAATGATGCTATACCCATCCTAAAATAATTGAAAAATTTCTTCTCATCTCCACGAAGATCTTGGAAAAGGGTAACAAACGCCCCTTTTAACAAACGAGCACTAACTAATGGATGCACCCACATACGTCGTTTGTTGTCATTATATAAATAGTTATATACAGTAAACGCAAATTCAACACGTTGTCTGTGACCTTCCATGTTGCTTGGGAGGTGCACAGAGACTGAAGACGCCGAAAAACCGCTGTAATGTGTATTGACGGAAAAAAAACAAGCCAAGCGTACGCAGATTGCCCCCGGCGTGCACGCTACTTGCAAAAACGCAAGTGTGCATCGAGCCTTACAATAATTATTGGAGTTTATCGGTCCTCAAGTGGAAATGAAGATTTATTTCTCTCAAAATTTGAACAAGTGCTGTCCAACGTTAAAAATAAGAATCACGATTTTATTGTAATGGGGGACTTTAGCATCAACGTTTTGAACGTTAATGACACCCTTACAAAATGCGTTGCTAACTTACTGAGGTCGTTTGATCTCAACTGGTCGGTTAACTCGCTAACGAGGGTAACCAACCTATCAGCAACTGCAATTACAACGTTGTAACTAACATGACTGACGCTAAAGTGAATGTGATCAACACAGCCGTTTCAGACCATTGCGGCCTACAGGTAATTATTAATAGTCTTGAACTAACACGGAATCAAAACAGTAAAATAACAATTAGAGACACAAGGCCCGAAAACATTACGCTCTTCAACCATTTTCTTTCAAAAGAAAACTGGAGTTTACTAAATTTTAAAGACTCCGTCGAAACTCAATTTCAAAACCTTGAGGAAATTTTTAAATATCATTTGAACGTGAACTGCCCACTCAAGCAAATACGTCAAAGACCAAAATACAAGAAATGTTCATGGATTACCAAAGGTATCCTAATTCCGAGAGGGAAATTATTGTTTTAATCCGAAATTGACAAGCAAATTTTAAATTTAGAGTTCAAAGCCTTCTTTCGAAATTGCAAGCAAATTTACAGGCGTGTCATCAAAGCGGCAAAAGCTTATGATGTCTCAAAAGCACTGCTCACGTCAAAAAACGTTTCAAAGACCGCATAGATCATAATACACAATAAAGATCGGCCAACTGACAAACATATGGAATTACAAATTAACAATGAGCGAATCAGTGACCCTCTAAGAGTTGCTGAAGAGTTCAACCAGTTTTTTCTTCAAATGAGTAATAGCAGTATAAGTGATAGTGATTTTAGTTGTGCAAGTGATTTAAGTGTTACTGAAGTGTGTGATCCGTCTTTAAAGGTAAAAAACAAAGGTTATCGTAAATTAAAAAATGAGTTTTCATGGAAGAGAAATGTCACTAAGATGAGAAAAGACAAAGGTGAGTCCTATCAAAATACAAAGGGATTTGTAATAGAAGCAAAGAAGTTTAAATCCATATCAAAGTGTTGTCAGAAAAACTGTTTTCAAAATGTCCCAATGCAGGAGCAGAGTAAGTTTTTTCAATCATTCTGGGACATTGGTGATAAAGATTCTCAAGATCAAGTTGTGGTTAATTCTTTAATACCTTCAACACCTAAGAGAAGAATAGAGAATAGTGATGACTCTCTTAACCTTTGAAGTGAACGGACGTGTTTCAGATCGCTCTGAAGATTTTCTTATTTTACTTGTGTTTTATTATAGTGTGTTTTTTGTGTGTTAATAATTGTGATTGAATATTGTTTATTCTTGCTGCGCTCCAGAGCTGGTTTGATCATCCTGGTAAGGATTATTTAATTAAAAAAAACATTATTTTCTTATTGATTGAAAATTATTTCGACATGTAGACTTTCAGAAACAGGTTTTCTGGCTGGTTTGGGTTGAGCAACTCCTGACCCTCGAAGAGGCCTTATCACAAGGGTCTACTGCCTATTGTTATATTTATATTGTTCGTGTTTCACTTAATCTTTGTTCTGTATTAACATTGTTTACTTGATGTGTATATTCTTGTAGTTGTACAAGAAGGTTTTAATTCAGTGAAAAAGTAAAAATATACACAAAAATCATAAAATCACAAAAAAAATAATATAAAGCTATAAAAAACACACAAACAATTATAAAATATCCTTAAGGAAACAAAATACAAAAAATATAAAAAAAATTTTTTTTCCTGAATTCTATTGTTATGGCGAGTGGCGACGAAGATCCGCCGCCACCCAACCCTACTAGAAGGTCGTCCAAGACACCCAGGACACCTCCCGGTCTAGAGCAAAGACCTTCTGCGGCACTTGCTGCCGCTGCTGCTGAGGCCAACGCTGCCGCTGCTGCTGCTGAGGCTGCTGCCACTGTGGCTGCTACCGCCGCTGCTGCTGCGGCTGCCAGAGACTCCGAGGAAGAGGAGAGAAGGAGAAGGGAGGAACGACGTAGAAGATGGTCGGCCAGGGACCAAGAATTACTGGAGGCGGGTCGATTAGCTGCTGCGATTGGTGGAGGTCCCTCCATCAGTGACTTCCCCCCCTTCTACCGGTTGCTGCTCCACCGACCATCCCTGGTCCCACTCCGACTTCCGGGCTTAGTGCCATGGAGACAGAGGCAGATACCGATGAGGGCGCCGAGGGACTAAGGCGAGAGAAGAAGCGGAAGAGGACGAGCCCACAAAAGGACGAGGACTCCTATGACATGGTCCAAAAACTGAGCGAGCTCCAAAATTGGATGAGGAAAGAGAAGACGTCGAAGAGGCTAACTGTAGAAGCTGTAGATAGATTCAATAGGATTATTGCTGATATGTACAAAATGAATACGAATTACATAAGAGAGGTCAAGTATCTGAGAGGGAGGGATGAGAATCGGACGGAGATTTGTTCGTCATGGACTCATGAGATTGGATCCATTGTTGAGCGATCCGTCGCTGGGGCCATCGCCTCTCTCAAGAAGGAGATGGTCCCTAGCGGCGGGGTTGGTCCGGGTCCCTCCCCCTCAGATGTACTGGCATTCAGCTACGCTGGAGCACTTAGGAAGCAAGGTCTGGATGTAAGGGCTATGCCCCCCAAGCCGAACATGGTCCTGGTGTATCCGGAGGTCGACGGGACTGGTAAGCCTCTTCTGTCCTCGGAGGAGGTAAAGTCAAAGGTTGTGTCAATGATTAATCCCACAGAGGAATTTATCCAGGTCCGGAACCTCCGAAGGATCGGGCGGGGTGGCATAGCCATAGAGACCGCTGATAAGAGTAGTTTGAATAAAATCATAAATAACGATAAGTTGAAGGCCTCGGGCCTTAAGCCCAGGGAGCCAAATATGATTAAGCCAAAAATTATGATCTACGACCTTCCAAACGTAGGGAAGGAGGAGGAAGTCAATGTTTTGGGGACAATATACGATCAGAATCCTGATAAGAACATCTCCTTCCGAGACGTTAAGAACGAATGTAAAGTCTTAAAAAGGATTAAATCAAATAGACCTGACAAGCAGCATTGGGTTCTTAAATGCTCAGGTAAAGTAAGGAATTGGCTCAAGCAGCAGGACAGGGTTTTCTATGAGTGGGAATGTGTTAAGGTAAAAGACTACATGGACGTCACTAGGTGCTACCGGTGCCAGGCCTACGGTCATGTAGCCAGGTACTGCAAGGAAGAGGCCCCCACTTGTTCTCATTGCGCGGGGCGACATGATCGCAAGGATTGTGATCAGGTCAGTGCTGAAGCCCGATGTGGTGCTTGTCGCCGCTTTCGTAAGGACGACAAGCACGATGTCTCTAGTAAGGACTGTCCCGCGTATGTGAGGGTGGTGGAGGTCCGTCAGAGAAGTACTGACTATGGCAATTGAGCCATTAGTCGTACGATTTGACCCAGAGCAGGGACTTGGAGTAGACCTGGCGGCGGAGGTTACCTTGTATGAAATTCCCTGGGAACCGACTGGTTGTAGGATTTGCAGGGGGTTTTTTTACAAGACCTGGTGACGTCGTGCGCCACCATAGAGCGGCTCATACGGGACAGGCTTTGGGTTTCTCTTGCGCGAAGTGCGACAGGACCTTTAGGGGTCCTCACGCGGCTCTTTGCCACTACTCGGTGTGTGGGGGGGTCACGATAAGAGACTTGCCCTTTGTCTGCCATGTTTGCGGCAGGGGGTTTGTCTCGAAGTCGGGGCTCTCACAACATAAGAGGCACCATCATCCGACCGTTCGGGTGGAGGAGCGACTGGCACATCGACGAGTTAGGGGTCTTGTCCGGGTTGGCGTTTGGTCTGAGGAGGAGACTGCGGTGGTTGTTGCCTTTTTTAGGAATGGTGGCGACCCTGTGCGGTACTCCGGTCCCCTGCGGATCTTGCTGCCGGACAAGACCACTAAACAGATTAGAAGTAAAGTTGCACTTTTGAGGGCCAATGGAACCCTTCCTGTTCCAGGGGCCCTTCTGAATGAAAATTTAGAACCGATCGTAGAAAGTTTGAGCGAATCTGAGAGCGATGTGTCAGTCGGCGAAGGGCCGGGTGGAGCCGCCCTGGAGCCTGACCCTGAGGAAGAGGTTCTCCTTTCTGTGAGGGATCATATTCTAGATGGGGAATTTAATACTGAAATAGGGATTTTGATCAGGGACTCCTGAGCTGGGGGGAAGACACCCACACCAGAGGTGTGGTCGACCGGATCGTCCGGGGCCTGACAGACGCTCTTCTTGAGGTTCCTGAGGGACGAGGGTTTGTCAGGCCTAGGAAGGGGCCGACCGCGGGAAGAGATGGGGTGCGTCGGAGGAGGTACGCGAGCACCCAGGCCTTCCGGAGGGGCCCATCCAAACTGGCTGAGCTCATCCGGGAGGATCGGGTTGACTTGGTGACCGGTGACCCGACCATGCTTCCCCCAGCCCAGGAGATCGCGGATGTGTATCGGAATTTATGGGGGGTCGAAGGGGCCTGCAGCTACCGTTTTGCGGCGCCGATGCGCAGGGATGAATTTGTTCCAATCACCGCGGGGGAGGTACGTAGGCGGCTTAAAAAGCTGAAGCCTGGTGGAGCTGCAGGTCCAGACGGTATTCGGAAGGAGAACCTCTTCGGTCGTGACCAGATATGTCTTGTTCTGTCTGCATTGTTTAACACTATCATAGCAACAGGGTGCTTTCCTACAGCCTGGAGGGATAACTTCACTACTATGATCCCGAAAGAAGGGAAATATTTGTCAATTGCCAGCGGGTGGCGTCCCATTACTGTGGGAAGTGTTCTCTTCAGGCTGTACAGCGGGGTTCTCGAGACGCGGGTACGGGACAGTATTGATCTGTCAAGTTTGCAGAGGGGTTTTATGGAGGGTAATGGCTGTTTCAGTAACGCTAGGACTCTCCACGAGATCCTCTCTCTTGGGAAAAAGAGTAGTCTGTGTGGCGCTGTCCTTGACATCAGCAAGGCTTTTGACAGTGTTCCACACAAGGCCATCCTTGGAGCTCTGGGATCTCAGCGGGTGCCGGCGCAGGTGGTCACTGCTGTGGCGAGGGCCTATGAGGGCTCGAGGACCGTTTTGAGGAAAAGCGGGAGTGCGGAGCTGCTGATTGGCCGAGGTGTCAAGCAGGGGGATCCGTTATCCCCGATCTTGTTCAACGCGGTCCTCGATCCTCTCCTTCGGGACTTGGTAACGATGGAGGGGTCCTTTGCTGCTAACGGCTGTCGGGTTCCTGTGCTGGCGTTCGCTCATGATCTTGTCATCTTGGCGAGGGACGAGGATGGCTTAAGAAGCCTGATGGCACGTGTTTCGAGGTTCCTCTCTAAGGTGGGTTTGGCCTTGTCACCGGAGAAGTGTGGGGTGTTTGGGGTTAAAAAAAAGGGATATCTTGGGTCGCTTTGTCTTCAACTGTTGATCTGGACGACTTCAGGTTGAGGTGCTTCGGGGTGGAGGAGGAGGTTTGCTACTTGGGGGCCTTCTTCTCCGTCGCTCGGGGCATCAGTAATCGGTCTAACTACTGTAAGATTGAGGCCAGTGTTGACCGGTGCTGTCGCCTCGGCCTGAAGCCGATGCAGGAATTCGATTTACTGGTCAAATATGTTCTACCGGGTTATTATCATCTTTTAATTTGTGATCCTCCATCTTCTACGGCGTTGGGTGAGCTCGACAGGTTTTTGCGGGGGAGGGTTAAAGAACTGTTCCATCTTCCACTCTCGACTTGTGACGGGCTCGTTCACTGCAGGAGGAGAGATGGGGTCTGGCGTTGCCTAGACTTCTTGATCTTGTCAGGGCCGCCAACCTCAAGGCGGCTATCCGGCAGTTGCAGGGGGACGATCCAGTTACGAGAGCTGTTTTCGGGGAGGGAGCAGTCCGTCGTTTCGCCCGAGTGGCGGAGTCGATGGGGCTAGCTTGGCCTACTACCGAGGCAGCGATTGATGGGTAGAAGAGGAAGAGGAAGGAAGAAGAACATGTAACCAGGCGAGCTCTACCAACTCAAGGCCAGGGAGCACCCTGTTTTAGAAATAACAAGTCCGGTAATGCCTGGTTGGTCAAAAAGATTCTTTTTCCCGGTGAAGAGATTGACTTGCTCAAGCTCAGGGCTAACGTGTTCCCGACTCGAGAGGTATTGCACCGCGTAGACTCCGAGGTTAGTCCCAATTATCGTAACTGTCATGACGCCATCGAGACGATGGGACACGTTAGTGGTGTCTGCTTTGCTGGGAACGGGGGTAGACTAGCCAGGCACGACCGGATTGTTGATCAGGTGAACGAAAGGGTGTTGATCGCGCGTGAACAACTTTTCGAGGGGAATGATGGACCTTTGCGTCCGGAGGCCGGCTGTGTGGTCGCGCGTGAACAACTTTTCGAGGGGAATGATGGACCTTTGCGTCCGGACCTGGTCGTCAAGATTGATAGGAGGGCCTTCATCGTCGATGTCACCGTCAGGGTGGAGAAGGGAGACTCGCTGGCGGAGGCATCGAGGGAGAAGCGCCTCAAATACGGCGCGATCATCCAGTCGGTCAAGGCAAGCATGAGGGTGGATGAGGTAAGCATCATGCCCCTTGTGTTTGGTGGTAGAGGTGGCAGTGGCGTAGCCAGGGGGGAGCCTGGGGGGCCCAGGCCCCCCCCGAAATTTCGGGACCAAAATGTATTTATATTTTTAACCAGGATAGGAAAATAAAATAATAGTTGATATTTATAATACAACAATCAGTACTATGCATTCAATCGAAGGTCCTCTACAGAATTATATTTGTATGCGTGGACAACTGGTGTGGTAGTGTAAATGATGGGTGGGTAGGCTACACGACATTCACGTAGATACGCACTACGACTACGCAGTGCAGTGGACAAGACAACTCCACCAACTCAGTATGTGTATGACAGATGTTTTGTTTTGACTCGAGTAGTCATCAGACCTCTCACTCGCTCAACGCTCGTCTCGGTGTCCGTCGCACTCACAGTTCACACTCATCCCCGACAGATCTCTCCACGAGTCACGTCATTACCACCAGTGTCAGTGAAAAACTGCGATTTGCTCAGTGCGATTGTAAGTAATGTTAATGTGCAAGTGCGTGCTACGTATTTTGGTCAGTTGAAAGACGAAATTTAGCAGAGTGGTGTGTTCAATATGAAGAGACGGACAATTGATCATTTTTTTAAAGCCAAAACTCTAAAAACAGAGGAAATTCCTCCTGATAGGTTACAAAGTGAGGGTGGAAGTTAAGAAGTGCAAGGAGCTAGGCCTACCATTACCACAACTGATGCTACCGGGAACAACCAACACTCTCAATCGGACATTGGTATCATTGTTGACAACATTTATGGAAGTGGAACAGCAGGCCCAGCAGGTAGGTCTACTACAAACAATGAATTGAAAAATAAGATTTTGACGCAAATATTTATACCTGATAAAAACTTTGCCTTTCCAATCAGTGAACTTACCAATAAAAAAAGGAAGTTTCAACACAGTTGGTTTGATAAATGGTCTTGGCTGGCTTACTCAAAGGAAAAAGATGGTGCATATTGCAAACACTGCATTGCATTTGGGCCTGAATTTTCGGGCAAAGGTGCTCATCAGAAAATGGGCTCACTTGTGGTAGCACCATTTAGAAAATGGAAAGATTCATCGGAAAAGTTTATGGCTCATGCCAATTCAGAGTATCATAAATTTTCAACCATCGCCGCTGATAACTTTTTAAAGGTTTATAGTGGTAAAACTGACGATGTCGCTACTCTAATTGACACTCAAAGGGCTAGACTTAAGGAGCAAAACCGTGAATACTTGAGGCCTATCGTCGAAACAATCATATTTTGCGGAGAAAATGAAATTGCTCTTCGTGGCCATCGTGATAGTGGACCGCTATCATTAGAGAAGCCCACAGAAAAAGATGGCAAATTCAGAGCGCTGGTTCGATTCCGTGCTTTGACCGATGAAAAGCTCAAACATCATCTGGTAAATGGTTCTAAAAATGCAAACTATTTAAGTCCAGATATACAAAATGAAATAATTGAAGTCTGTGGGACCTTGATTCAAAGAAAACTTGTACATGAGATCAACAGTGGGGATTGTTTTTCAATCCTAGGAGACGAAACAATGGACATATCAGGTAGGGAACAGTTTTCCTTGTGCATTCGACATATCTCAAAAGACTCAATATTGAAAGAGGACTTTCTCACATTCACTCAGATTGTAGACGTCTCAGCCGAAAGCATTGTAAATGTTATATTTCAAATCTGTGATATATTAAATTTGGATATGACAAAAGTCGTTGGTCAAGGGTATGACGGCTGTTCTACATTTAGTGGCCATATCACAGGTGTGCATAAAAGATTTCAAGAGTTGTATCCAAAAGCTGTGTATGTCCATTGTTCAGCTCACAAACTAAACTTAGTTTTGAGTGATTCACTCAACATTCCTTGTGTAAGAAACTGTCTTGGTACAGTAAGTGAAGTATCAAATCTTCTCAGAAACAATGTACAAGCCAGCGATTCATTGAAAAAAACACGTTTCCAGGCTAGTACCAAGCAGTAAAAAAACTCGTCTTTTGGGACTATGTGAAACAAGGTTTATTGAGCGTCAAGATGCCATCAACACATTCTTAGAGATTCTGCCAGCCATAATAGTAGATTAGATTAGATTAGATACACCGGGTTGTGGTCCTGTCACCAAGCCCACTGCGCCTAGACTCTATGGCCCTTTGCGCCCCGAGACTGGCGACAGTGTCACAAGAGACCAGTCCCCCTAATGAAGGTAATGATCTCCCCGAGTGTAGCCCTTCTAATATCCTCTGGTTCCAGAAAAGCGGCACCCAGAGTCCTATACCTAAGAGATGAGAGAGCTCCACAATGACAAAAGATGTGTATGGAGCTCTCCTCATCCTCCTCACAGAGCCTACATGTGGGGTCCTCTGTTAGGCCCATAATCTTCATATGTCTGTTAAGAAGATTGTGTCCGGTCAGCATACCCGTAACCGCCCTCACCTTGGCCCGGTTACAGCTCAGCAGATCTCCGCTGTGCCTGCGACCCGGTCCTTGGATAAGAGCACGAGACTGCCTGAGCCCGGACTCGGTCCTCCATCTGCTATCGTGTTTCTCAGAGGTCCACCTGTCAATTCTTCTTTTTACCTTTTGAAGAGGAATACCAAGAGCCGGCTCCGGCCCCAGCAGTGGGCACTTTGCCCCTCTCCTAGCCAGAGCATCGGCTCTCTCATTCCCATCAATACCAGCATGCCCAGGGACCCATATGAGTCTCACCTGTTTACTCTGGCAAAGAGTCTCCAGGATCCCCTGGCACTCCCATACCAGCTTAGAGCTTGTACGTGGTGCCATGATCGCCTTTATCGCCGCCTGGCTGTCCGAGCAGATTAAGACAACTCCTCCGAAGCATTTCTTCTTGTGTGGCTATCATGATAGCCATCACCTCCGCCTGGAAGACGGTTGCATGGGCCCCTAGAGGTATAGACAGAACTTTCCGTGCTCCCCTCCCGTACACCCCCGCACCTTCTTCTATAAGTGAGCCATCTGTATACCAGACGCTTCCCTTTACTTGAGCGGGCTCGGTACTCCCCATCCACTCATCTCTGCTTGGAAGGAAGGCCCTAACCCGCCTGTCAATTCTGTACTTAGGTACCATTAAGTCTGTTCCCATCGAAATCAACGGGTCCAGACCAATGTCCCCAGATAGTATACTCCCGTGGAGTCCTGGTTGGCCAGAAAGCCAGCCACCAGTCGTCCTTATTCTGAAGGCCGCTTTACAGGCCTCCCCTTTACAAACAGGTCCATTGGGCGGAGCCCAGTGAGGACCTCCATCGCCGCCAATGGGGTTGTTCTAATTGCGCCTGTGATTCCCAGGCACGCCATTCTCTGACATCTGTCTAGTGTTAGCCTTGCACTATTCTGTGCCATGGCCGGCCACCAGACAACAGCCGCATAACATAATGAGGGCCGAAGTACACTCGTGTATAGCCAGTAAACCATCTTTGGTTTTAGACCCCACGTTGTCCCGATGGCCCTCCGACAAGCCCAGAAAGCCATTCTAAACTTCCTGGCTTTCTCCTGCAGGTGCTTGAGCCAGTTCAGTTTAGCATCCAGGATAACCCCCAGATACTTAACCGACCCTATAGCTCTTAGCTCCATATTTCCCATGGTGGGCATGTATAGGGCATGTATGTATCCAGCCTCTTCTTCCTAGTGAAAAGTACAAGTTCTGTCTTGTTAGGAGAGAGCCCCTTGTCCCTACACCACCTTTCTAGGTATCTCAAGGCAGCCTGGACGATGTCCGACACCGTGCTGGCAAACTTGCCAACGCCCAGTATACACACATCGTCCGCGTATGCCTGAGCATATACCCCCATCTCGTTCAGCGCCCTTAGTAGGTCATCAACCACCAAGGACCACAGGAGAGGGGAAAGGACGCCCCCTTGGGGGCAGCCACTGCCGACTACAACCTGAACTGACGCTTCGTTCAGTGTTGCCTTAACCGTTCTGCTGCGTAGGTAGGCTTCAATCCATCTGACAATGATGCCATTGACGCCCGTCCTAACGACAGCATCGATCATAGACTGTAGGGAGACATTATTGAACGCCCCCTCTATATCCGTGAAGACACCCATGGCTAGCTCCTTCTGCCGAATCGTCCCCTCAACCCTCGTGACGAGTCTATGAAGAGCCGACTCCGCAGACGTCCCAGCCATGTATGCGTGTTGGTTTGTATGGAGTGGGTTATCTCTCAATGTCCCGTCTCTCATATGCCTTAGTTTTGAGTGATTCACTCAACATTCCTTGTGTAAGAAACTGTCTTGGTACAGTAAGTGAAGTATCAAATCTTCTCAGAAACAATGTACAAGCCAGCGATTCATTGAAAAAACACGTTTCCAGGCTAGTACCAAGCAGTAAAAAACTCGTCTTTTGGGACTATGTGAAACAAGGTTTATTGAGCGTCAAGATGCCATCAACACATTCTTAGAGATTCTGCCAGCCATAATAGTAACTCTCCAGGAGTTGTCTGAAAGTAATAGGGCTGTTTCATCTACGGCGTCAAATCTGCTCTTAGGCAGAAAGAAGTGTAGCTTCTTCATTTCCAGGGTCATTTGCGAGTTTTTGTTCAGCCTTACTTTGCCCTTATCAAATTACCTTCAGAAGACGGGAAGTGATTTGTCATCGGCAATAAATTACGCTGATGATGTCACAAAGACTCTAAAAGATCTACGCGAAACAAATGAAGAAGGAATGACAAATGACATTGAAGTGTTTTCCAAACTCTTTAAGAAGGTAGAGACCTTGTTAAAAGATAATTTTGATGTTGAAATAAGTGTTCCACGGCAATCGAAACGTCAAACTCAGAGGGAAAATGTGCCCCACAGTACTCCAGAAGAGTATTATAGGAGATCAATTTTCGTTCCTTGCATAGATACATTAATTTCTGGTCTTTCAGATCGGTTTGGAGCAAACAAACCATTGTTAAAGGGGTTTGATATACTTTTGCCTAAAAATGTGGACAAATCCAAGGTTGAGATACTAAGTGACTTAAAACTGTACTACGAAGATAAAACTACTCAATCTACAATCGAATCTGAGTATCTACTTTGGTGCACAAAATGGAGTAAAGTGGAAAACAAAGACAAGCCTCAACAAATTATGGCAGTTTTAGACAGTTGTGATAAACTGTTTTATCCCAACATAAACTACTTGATCCAGGTTCTTGCTACCCTACCAGTGTCAACGGCAGAAGTGGAGAGATCGTTTTCCTCACTAAAAAAGGATCAAAACGTACCTCAGAAATTCTATGGAAAACGATAGACTTACCGGATTAGGACTACTAACCGTTCACTATCCAGCCCCTATAACGGCTGACGAGGTCCTTGACGAGATGGCACGGAGTAGGAAGAGGAAGATTTTGTTCTGAGATTAAGTCAAGATTGTTTTAAAAGATCAACTGAATTTTATTCTTGAATTAATTATGTTTTGTTAATTAGAATTAGTTGTTTTCTTTAATAAATTCAGATTTGTATGAATTTGAAATTTTTAACTATCATCCTATTTATTCCAAATAATTTCAAACTTGACATTTGTCTTTATGGTAAAGTCATGGTATACCGCTAGTATTCTAAAAAAATAGCCTATTGTGGTATGAAAATAGTTTCAATCATTCCACTTTTGAACGAATTTAGTGTGTAATTCATTTTATGAAAGTTATTAAGGATTATGCATCCTAAACCTATATCACAAATTTTAATAAATTCATTGACATTTGTCTCCTAAAAAAACAAAAAACAAAACAAGTGTATAGGTACTGTACTTATGAATGAAGTATAACACAAAAACCTATATTGTGGTAAAATTGTGTTTTACTAACTGACACTATAGGCCTACTAAATTTGGCTTTAAGTTTAATTATAAAAGGTTATCTTTTAATGGTTTAAACCTGCATCTACACTTTTTCCAAGTTTCTTCCAGAAGTTATCAGTTGTATTTGCGACAGTGTCAATTTGTATTCGAGAAAACAAATATATTTGAGAGAACAGCTGTTCAATTCAGATTGTAAACATCTCATTTACAAGTGATATGTTCTCAACTACATTTGATATCTTCGCAAATTCAAGCTATACCTTCTCGAATAAACTTGGAAAAGGTGTAGTTTGTGCCCATAGAATATGGAGCTTGAAAAGTGGTCTAAAATAGCACTTAAGGGCAATAAAATTCCAACAATTTTCGGGGGAGGACCCCCGAACCCCCCGCTTGCCTGGGGGGTATTCCATACCCCCCAGACCCCCCGGTGTGTGCCCCCCCGAAATGAATTCCTGGCTACGCCACTGAGAGGTGGGCTGCCGAGTGAGACTAGGAGGTGCTTATCGTTGCTTGGCATGGGTGACAGAGTCGACTCGATCGTCTCTGGAGTCCTGCGGGCGACGGTGGGCATCTTCAGGTCCCACGTAGCGAATAACTAGTTGGCACTTGGCTGCGGAATTGAACGCCCAGGTGAGCGAAGCTTGGGGGCCGAGTGCCGGCTGGTTGCGACATCGTTCAAAGGATCGACGCCCTGCGACCCCGGAATGGAACGCCCTTGTGAGCGAAGCCTGGGGGTCGTTGGGACTTGACGGACGGCTGGACTCACCCTGGATTGAACGCCACTGGGTGAAGCATGGGGGTGAGACCCATCTTGATTGTCAATGAGCACGGACTGACAGCCTGCGATCCCGGAATAGAACGCCTCTTTGAGCGAAGCCTGGGGTTCGTAGGGACTCGACTGACTGACTGACTTGGCCTTGACATTGAACGCCGAATTGAGTAAAGCATGAAGGCCGGCTCACATCATCAGTTGACATCTGATATGACATTGCCTGCGATCCCGATATGGACCGCCTTTTGAGCGAAGCCTGGGGATCACAGGAACCTGATTTAACAATGGTGCAGCTTCGATATTGAACACCTCAGAGTGAAGCATGGGAGCTGGACCTAATCCTGAAACAAGTTTCAGTCACCGGATTTGACAAGCATGCGATCCCGATAGGAACGCCCATGTGAGCGAAGCCTGGGGTTCATATGCACCTCTGTTATTTCTTGACTTATGTCAAGACTGAGCTAACGATCTCATTCTTTCGATATTGACCGCCTGAAGAGCGAAGCATGGTGAGATTGAGGTCAATTGATTTGACCTTGAAGACGCTTCCTGATATTGAACGCCAAAAGAGTGAAGCATGAAGAAGTGAGGGCTCGGCCCCTGCACTTGGTACTTCGGTGCTTGGTGTGGGGATCCGGGCGCCCAGATAACTGATCGTTCTCGCCCTAGATGGACGTGGATTCCGGAAGGGAGCTGAGGAGACCCGATTAAAAGAAGAGCTGAAGATCACGGGCCCTGATTTGAGGCTGAAGAGGATACCCGGCTAACCAGTGCTGTGAAAGATTACTACTGGTACCGCGGGGTCGGGGGTGCCCCACGCCAGCTTGCTGGTGTGCCCCGACACTTGGTGTTGGACTCGCGGGGGTAGTGGTTGTTCTTCGGACGCTAGGATAGAGATAGGGAGATAGACTAACCACATGTGCGTCTAGATGAGGGAGAGTCATCAAAACCACCCGTTGCCTTCTGGTAGCGGGGAATATTGTTGAAACGACGACAACCCGTTACGGGGCATTGATGGCAGCAACCATTGAAGAATTATCAAATAAGTCTTTATTAAAGAACAACAATGTTAATTTTCTGAATAAAAAGCGGGTTTTTAATAATTTTATATTTAGACTTATTTGTAGCTTAAAAGGACAGTAACTTTAAATGCAATGAGCTATTTCATGACTCTTACAGCTATTTTTAGATGCTCTGGTGATATCCGGATTTATTCACATCCGGATCGGTCTGTCGCCACATTGTGGATGTGACAGGTCGTACTGTAGTTGTTATTTTAATATATTAAGTGTTATGCTTACCTAAGAGTAACAGCTAACATTTCAATAGGAGGTATTGATAGTCTGCATCTGGTATCTTGACTTTTGATAGTGTCGTGGAGTTTTGATTCAAGTTCATCAAATGATGGTATACCCATCCTAAAATAATTGAAAAATTTCTTCTCATCTCCACGAAGATCTTGGAAAAGGGTAACAAACGCCCCTTTTAACAAACGAGCACTAACTAATGCACCCACATACGTCGTTTTTTGTCATTATATAAATAGTTATATACAGTAAACGCAAATTCAACACGTTGTCTGTGACCTTCCATGTTGCTTGGGAGGTGCACAGAGACTGAAGACGCCGAAAAACCGCTGTAATGTGTATTGACGGAAAAAAAACAAGCCAAGCGTACGCAGATTGCCCCCGGCGTGCACGCTACTTGCAAAAACGCAAGTGTGCATCGAGCCTTACAATAATTATTGGAGTTTATCGGTCCTCAAGTGGAAATGAAGATTTATTTCTCTCAAAATTTGAACAACAAGTGCTGTCCAACGTTAAAAATAAGAATCACGATTTTATTGTAATGGGGGACTTTAGCATCAACGTTTTGAACGTTAATGACACCCTTACAAAATGCGTTGCTAACTTACTGAGGTCGTTTGATCTCAACTGGTCGGTTAACTCGCTAACGAGGGTAACCAACCTATCAGCAACTGCAATTACAACGTTGTAACTAACATGACTGACGCTAAAGTGAATGTGATCAACACAGCCGTTTCAGACCATTGCGGCCTACAGGTAATTATTAATAGTCTTGAACTAACACGGAATCAAAACAGTAAAATAACAATTAGAGACACAAGGCTTGAAAACATTACGCTCTTCAACCATTTTCTTTCAAAAGAAAACTGGAGTTTACTAAATTTTAAAGACTCCGTTGAAACTCAATTTCAAAACCTTGAGGAAATTTTTAAATATCATTTGAACGTGAACTGCCCACTCAAGCAAATACGACAAAGACCAAAATACAAGAAATGTTCATGGATTACCAAAGGTATCCTAATTCCGAGAGGGAAATTTTTGTTTTAATCCGAAATTGACAAGCAAACTTTAAATTTAGAGTTCAAAGCCTTCTTTCGAAATTGCAAGCAAATTTACAGGCGTGTCATCAAAGCGGCAAAAGCTTATGATGTCTCAAAAGCACTGCTCAAGTCAAAAAACGTTTCAAAGACCGCATGGATCATAATACACAATAAAGATCGGCCAACTGACAAACATATGGAATTACAAATTAACAATGAGCGAATCAGTGACCCTCTAAGAGTTGCTGAAGAGTTCAACCAGTTTTTTTTTCAGTTGGAGCCGATCAAGGACTTTGCAGTCCTTTGAATCGGCCACTCCATTCATTAATACAAAGTCCAACTGCATCCGTGGCCTTGACTCCGACCAAAGAGGAGGAAACTGCCAGGGTGATGAGAGATCTTCCATCAAAAAAATCAAATGACTCAAATTAGGTCTCAGCGTGGCTTATTAAACAATGCTAAAAGCATTTACTGAAACCACTTGTACATCTGATAAATCTTTCTTTTCAATCAGGAACCACACTTAGTGTCTTTCTCGACTTATCGAAGGCCTTTGACTGTGTTGTTCACTCCACTAGAGCATTACGGGATTCGAGGAATAAATGGCTTGAATCATTTCTTAGTAATCGAACACAATATGTAGGCATTTCAGACGTTCGGAGTTACTCTCCCAAAGAAACACAAGAATCAGCATGTGATAATTCTAATGTACAAGCAGTTACTGAAACACCTCAAATGTCAGAGTCGTTCAGGGAGGTAACAGGCCCCTGGAAAACAGACGTACGGAGGTTGAGGTATTGGGATACGGGGTCCATCAGGACTCCATTCTCAGTCCTCTTCTCTTCCTGATCTACGTCAACGATATTGGCTCATCTGGGAAACATGGACAACTCGTCCAGTACGTAGATGACACGACTCTCTTTTTTAATGAAAAGTCAAACACAGAACTGGAAAGGATTGCATTCATGGAGCTCAATAATTCAATTCAGCATTTCAACGAGCTCAACCTTAAAACAAATCCAGTCAAATCATCATTCATACAGTACTGCTTGCGACAGACTGACTCAGATTGTAGTCCAACCCAACAATCATGTTGGATGAAACTGAGGTTGAAGAAGTCTACTCGACAAAATTCCTCGGAATTCATCTCGATCGAGGGATGACTTGGGACTGTCACGTAGACCATGTTTGTTCTAAGTTGTCCTCAGGCATCCATGTTTTAAGACAACTATCCAAATACTGTCCAACTCAGATGCTGATAACGGCGTATTATGGTGTAATCTAGCCTCACTTTTCTTACGGACTGGTACTGTGGGGAGGTTGCGCAAACGTACACCTGTCCAAAGTATTCGTCCTGCAAAAAAAAGCAGTTCGAATAATCGCGAAATAGAATAGAAGGGAGTCGTGCAAGCCAGCCTTCATACATTTAAAACTGTTGACTCTACCTTGCCTCTATATCTTAGAAAAATGCATATTCTTTAGGTCTAAATGCAATCACACAAGAGGTAGCAACATACGCCCTTATGAAACTAGAGGCAGGGAGAACTACCGAACTGGGAGACACAGGACGGTAGTTCATGAACATTTACCCTCGCAGGCAGGAATTCAATTATTCAACAAGCTACCTGATCACATTAAAAGTGCCCCAATGCCTAAGGCGTTTAAAACGATTACAGGACAATTCGTCCCACGGACATTTCGTCCCCAAAGAAAAATGCGGACATTCCGTCCCACTCTGTGGAGTGTCTACCTGGGTCGGTTTGATAATTAGTCTCCAAATATTTCTAGACGGACACTTCGTCCCACCCTGAGAGAAGGTTTGTAAAAAGGTATATACAGAATAACTTATCATATTTTAAACCTTTTACACATTAGAGATTTACAAAAAGCTTTATTTTTTAAAATCCTGTATTACTAGGATAAATCAAATGAATTTTCTAATTGCTATTAATACTTCTGTGAAAATAAACAAAATATATGTATATATAAATTATAAATTTATTTATAGCCTATATTTCTATCACTTTCCGGAATTAGATGAAACGAGCCAAATAATATTAAAAAATAATTATAACAGTATTTTGTTACAAAACTAAGGAGAATGGTCGTTGCTCAGTACCAAGAAGTGGGGTGGTTTACCCCGAGGACAATGAACTGCTTTAGTCACATTCCTGGAATGCCACGAACTGCTGCGTGACTGTGTATAGTAGACTGTGTCATTACCGTGTCAACTTCTGAAGTGTAAACATCGGTGCAATGGAGCTAGATATCGGTACAACTACAAGAGGTGGTGCTTGTGTTTATTTTGAAGGAAACGCTTACCGAAAAAAGAGAGTCGCGAAGAGTGGGGTTACAACGTGGATTTGCATACATCAACAGAAGAAAAACTGTTATGCAGCAATCTTTTCTAAAAACGGTTTATTAACTGGGGGTCCAAATGGCGACCATCATTGTGGTGTTCCCGATGAAGCGCGTATTGACGTCTTAAAACGTGTTGAAGAATCCAAGAAGAGGGCACGTGAAGAAGAAACAAACAGCAGTAAGGTGTACAATGATGTCATGGGTGACCTACACGATAGAGGTAGTGTTACTTGTAATTTATCTATTATATATTTTCAAGTTACCACTGACTGACTGACTGACCTGTGTAATGTGTAAATCAGTGTAGGGTAACTCTTACTGAAGGATTTTTAGGTTAGGTTAGAACCTAAGTAGTTGATCATAGTAGGCCTAGCCTACAGTAATAAGTTAATCTAAGCTTAATGAACTCCTATAGGTTTTTGTAAAATATACAGTTATATTATCTCATTCATGTTTGTGATTTTTCTTATAATATATTACTTATAAAATTTTATAGATTCTACTTTGAGTTAGGTTCTAAATTTCAGATATCAGTGATGTCTGAAGTAACTTTCAACTTTTATTTAATTTCAGGGTACGACTTTGTGGCTGAAATGCCTCGACAAGATTCTTTTGAGAGGTCACTACGTCGACACAGACACAACGCACAGGGGCTCACCAAGGAGCCTGAACACTGTAAAGATGTGATTCTTAGTGAAGAAATGCTCCTGATGGGTGACGGGACTTCTTTTTTGCTTGCTGAAGCGGAGAAGAAGAAAGGATTATGGTGTTTGCAAGTGACAAGGGGAAAGAGTGCTTAAAATGTTTTGAAAACTTTTTTATGGACGGCACATTTAAGAGTGCAAGTAAACAATTTCGTCAAATCTATAGTATTCATGCAGATTTGGGGAGCACGAATGAAGAGACGAACGTCCAACCTGCGGTTTTTGCTTTACTACCTAACAAAAAAACAGAAACATACATCCGCCTGATTCGATTGATATGTAATGCCGTTCCGGAATGGAACCCAAGAACTATCAACGTTGACTTCGAAGTATCCGCTATATCTGCTATTCGTCGAACACTGCCCCATGAAAAAATAAACGGATGTTTTTTCACATGAAAAATGTCCAAAATGAAAAATGGCGAAAAGTCAAAGATCTAGGACTCGCGACCGAATATCGGGAAAACGAGGATATCCGTCTTCACATCCAGATGTGTGCAGCACTCGCATTCCTGAAACCGGAGGAAGTAGAAGACGGCTGGGTCGAAATTCATTCGCACGCCCCAGAAAATACTAAGTTGAGTCAGTTTTTTGATTATTTCGTAGAAAATTGGCTGGAGAACACACAGTTTCCTGTAACAATGTGGAGCTGTCACGAAAGGCGTCATCGCACGACGAATTCTGTGGAGGGGTGGAACAATCGTTTAAATACGCTCATAGGAAGACCAAATCCCAGAGTGAAAGAAGTAGTGGCGTGTCTGAAAAACGAAGGAGAAAGGACGAATACAGCATTTATAAAACGTCAACTCTGCGTAGAAAGTTCAAAGAGGAGGAAGAAGTACATCAGGTATGATTTTATGTACTATGTTTACAACTTACTATTTAACCGAAACAAGCATAGGTTTATTTAGTCTTACTTTCAGCTTAAGAAATAACCATTGATTCTTACTTCTTTATTTTCAGAGATGACAAACGTCTAGATAGGATCATGCAGCGATACGAGCAAGACAGAAACTTGAGATCCTGTCTACGAGCACTGTCCCACTCTCAGAATCTGGAGTAAACTGACCAACTTTTTAGTTTATTAAGTAAAATATAAAAAAGACCAAAATACAAAAAAAAAAAATACAAGGGCTTAACCACAGCTGATTTTGACAAAAAAACAAAACAAAAACAAAAAAATGACAAGGGCTTAACCACAGCTGATTTTAAACACGCCAAGATGATTATAACATTATAATTATCTTGCCAGTCCAAAGCCTGAATAAAGTGTGATGGGAATCAGATAAATTATTCTATATAAGGACCTTTTTACAACCCTTCTCTCAGGTGGGACGAAGTGTCCGTTTAGAAATATTTGGAGACTATTTATCAAACCCTACCCAGGTAGCCGTTCCACAAAGTGGGACGAAATGTCCGCATTTTTCTTGGGGGACGAAATTTCCGTGGGACGAATTATCCGGACACCTTTAAAACTCGTCTAAAAACATCATTAATTACTCACACATTCTACAACATTGACGAGTTTATGGCACATGAATGGGTAACCGACTGACCGACAAAGAGACCAGAGTGGGCTAAATTCGAATGAATGAGATTTGAATAAATGTGACCATTCTGTATGTTTAAAAGAGTCCTAGATGTCATGGAGTGAATGGAAAATTTTAGTAATATTCATTCATAATATCTTGACGATTGCATGCAATATTAAATTGTTCCTCAATAAAAATATTTATTATTATTATTTATTACTCTTATTAATGAAGCCTTTCTTTATTTATGTCGTTTACACACGTTTTCCTGGGGTTTCATCATCGTACGTAACAGGCAGCAGTAATACCTCTTCTTCATCAGAAGACGACATATTAAATGTAAACTATACAATCCAAACTGCACTTGCTCTATACCTCACAACTAACTAGCTGTGACTAAAAGTGTTGCCAATCTCAAATGCAGAGATTGCCCATAGCAATCATTACAATTACCCACAACCTACCCGCGTTAAAATGCATTAATCCATCGAGCCAAAATATATATCACAATACTCCAGCTAAGATTAAAAATATAATATTTTTAAATGTGATAAATATGATTTGTCCAAATATTTTAATTTTCTTTACATTTAATTGTTAAAAATAGGCCATAGCATTCCAGAATGGACAAGTTTTTAATTAAAAGTGGAGATTATCTTAAATGCCTTTACTCCGCAGCCTAGCACTTCTCGCGATGTGCATTTTAGGCCTAGTTCAAACTTAAAAAAGGCTTCAAGTGACCACAATGTTACCTTCAGCTTAGACGAGGAATGTGAAGATGTGCATAATTTGTCTTCGACATCGTCAAAAGAACCATAGAATTCTGGCCTACTGCAAAATTTGTCTTCGACATCGTCAAAAGAACCATAGGATCCTGGCCTACTGCAAAAGTTGTCTTCAACATGGTCAAAAGAACCATAGGATCCTGGCCTACTGCAAAATTTGTGATTTTCGTCTTGGTGCCCATAAAATTAAAATTATTAGACACGCCAAATCCAATAACTTAGCTAACCAGATTGCAAACACCAAAAACATAATTGAGGTCATTTTTAATACCATAACTTCCGATGAATTAAAAAGGGTTTAAATCAAATTTGCAGCTTTAATGGCCTGAAACAACTTACCATTTTCGATAATGGTAAGAAGGTCAAGAATATCAAGCGTTCTGTGATTACTCTCCTTTCGTTAAACTTGGACCTAAGGAAGAAAACTCTCTTGATAAAATGGCCAATCTGTTTGCTGAGCATTTTCCGACGTTTTCAACGATTGCAGTACCTGCTCTCACAATTTCATTCACATTGAAAATAATTTACGTATCTCGAGGATCATAACGACACCAGAAGAGGTTAAGACCTATCTCAATGCCCTCGATATCACCAAGGGTCGTGGCCCTGACACTATTCCCCCTCGAGTTCTTAGGTATTGTAGTGACTTGGTGTGTAGTGAGTGACCTTGTATCTCTATTCAACAGAAGCCTTCTTTGTGGTATTTTCCCGTCTTCTTGAAGGCGCATCCCTTGGCCTTTCCTCGTGTAATAAAGTGTATGTTTTCTATTACATTTTACACAAGTACCTTTTGAAACACATTTATTTATGTCATGATTTCCTAGGCAAGAGAAGCATCTGTGGTTTTGTTTTACTATTTGATAGCGTTCCTGAGGAGTTTTGGATTTAAACACTGAACAAGAGTAAATCTTGTGTCCTTTTTTTGTACATGCAAAGCATGGAAACTCTGTGGAACTGGTAGGCTGTGTCGAGACGAATGAGACGAGATGAGCGGTAGGAGACTTAGATTTTCCCTGTTTGACATTCAAATTAAGCGACTGTGAGGTGGGTTTTTCAAATTTATTACTGGTTTCAGACGAGAATAAATATGCATCTTCTGAGTGAGCACAGTAGTAAGAGACAAAAGCTAATAGCTCCACTCAGAGTTTGTCTACAATTACTTGACTTCAGATTATTTTCGTTTTCATATATGTTTTCCTGCTTCATTAAGTATTAGTTGCTGTACATAGTTTGTTGATAGATTAAGCTGTGTGTAATCCATTATAGTTGTTTCCAGATCCTTGTATTATTAAATTTCTACATTTTGTATCCTCACTAAAGAGTGGTAATATTAACGTCATAATTTTAACCAGGATTATCCAGCTAAGTTCCCGAAATGTTTACTTAGCCTATATAAAAGTGAAGTTATTGGTATTGGTTGACTTTTTTAGCTTTTTTTAAAACGAAAATAAAGAACTTACAGACGAGTCAACAGGAACAAAAGAGATTTTTGATGTTATTGTAAAACTCATAACTCAACAAGAAAGTAGATTGGAAGATAGCTTTTAGGTAAAACGGAATCAGGGTAAAAGATCTATTATTGCAGCTAGCTTTGAAACGCCTTAAAGACAACAACCGACCAATTGTTTTCAACCTGGTCGGCAGTAAGGAAATTGAAATGTTAAGACGGCGGGAAAGAAATAACGTTCCAAGAGGTTCAAGTACATTACAGTCTTCGATGTATCCCACAGGACACACCCTTTACCCAGTGGATTATACTAATCAGGATCAAATCCCCACAACTAGTTTTGAAATAGGATCAGGATCATTTCCTCAGGGTTATTAAAATAATTACTTATTAATTTTACCTATATGTTAATGTTTAAATTAAGTTTTTTTATTTTTATATTAACTTTTACTAATTATATGATTTCAAAGCTAATAAAGATATGTATTTTAGAGGTATCAAAGTAATTTTTAATATTAATGTTTAGATTAAGGTTTTGTTTGTTTTTAAAGTTTGTTTGATTTCTCTCAAAACAATCCCTTGTTTGTCAAGAAACCAACTATTAACAAACACTCATATTACCAACATAATCGTCTTGATCTTGATGAATCAGCATATATATAAATATATATAAATAAATAATATTCAAAATAATATTAAGGAAAGAGTATTTTCTAAGATGAACTTAATAGAACTGATATTGGAAACAAGTGTTCACTTATCCAAATAAAACCAGAATTGGTAGTAAGTGTAAATGTAAAAAGATTAAACTGCATTTTTTTAAGGAGAGGTCGACCACCATCTTATCCTTATTCTGCCCATTCCTCATGGGGCAGAATGGACTCCCTGATTTGACAGGTTAATTGTAAAAAAACCATCCAAGATAATTAAAAAAGCTTTTTATTTCTGAAAACTACATATTATGCAATTTCATTTTCATTATGTTTTGAAAATGATATCGTCCAGGTGACGACCTTGACGAGCGATGCACATGTTAAGTCGTTCAAAAAAGTTTTCAAAAACTCTGCCCATCATAGCTGGCGTTATTCCAGCGATGACATCAGCAATTGCTTCCTTAAGGGCTTCCAAGGTCCTTGGTCGAACTTTATAAACCTCAGATTTGAGGTGACCCCAAAGAAAATAATCACATGGGCTCAAATCTGGGGAACGAGGGGGCCATGGAACATCCCCTCGCAACGAGATCAGGCGGCCGGGAAACTGTTCTTGCAGGATTTGGCGTGAATGACGGGCGGTATGAGCCGTGGCACCATCCTGTTGAAACCAAAAGGCTTCCATATCATTTTCCTCACCATACTCTTCAATTTTGGGAAATAAAAAGTTCTCCAACATTTCACAATAGCGCACAGAGTTCACAGTAACAGTTGCACCTTCATATTCAAAAAAGTATGGGCCAATAATGCCTATGGAGGACACAGCGCACCAAACTGTCACTTTTGGTGAATGAAGAGGTCTTTGGTGAAGAGTGTGTGGGTTTTCAGCTGCCCAGTACCGAAAGTTTTTACTGAGCCGGAGAGGTGAAAATGGGCTTCATCGCTAGACCAAAGAATAGCGCCGGCTTGCAAAGAGGCTAACATTGCATTGCAAGCATCTGTACGTTTCACCCAGTCTTATGAAATGAAATGGCATAATATGTAGTTTTCAGAAATAAAAAGCTTTTTTAATTATCTTGGATGGTTTTTTTACAATTAACCTGTCAAATCAGGGAGTCCATTCTGCCCCACCCTGTACTAATCAGGATCAAATCCCCACAACTAGTTTTGAAATAGGATCAGGATCATTTCCTCAGGGTTATTAAAATAATTACTTATTAATTTTACCTATATGTTAATGTTTAAATTAAGTTTTTTTATTTTTATATTAACTTTTACTAATTATATGATTTCAAATTTAATAAACATATGTATTTTAGAGGTATCAAAGTAATTTTTAATATTAATGTTTAGATTAAGGTTTTGTTTGTTTTTAAAGTTTGTTTGATTTCTCTCAAAACAATCCCTTGTTTGTCAAGAGACCAACTATTAACAAACAGTCATATTACCAACATAATCGTCTTGATCTTGATGAATCAGCATATATATATTAAAATAATATTCAAAATAATATTAAGGAAAGAGTATTTTCTAAGATGAACTTAATAGAACTGATATTGGAAACAAGTGTTCACTTATCCAAATAAAACCAGAATTGGTAGTAAGTGTAAATGTAAAAAGATTAAACTGCATTTTTTTAAGGAGAGGCCGACCACCATCTTATCCTTATTCTGCCCATTCCTCATTGACTATTGATCTGTGTGGGAAACTTACTTAGACACAGTAAGGGGGCGAACCAGTACAATACAAGGTGAATATTGCTGATAAATATTTGAATCGCTAACCGCAAAAAGGCAACACGTGATCAAAAATCACAAATTCACTCTATCACATATTTTGCTTCCTCTTCTGGAGATACATCGTTTGCTGCAAAAAGGAATCACGAATAGTGAAAACTTAATGCTTGGTGCCATTTGAAAATTTCCGTTTACTGCAAAAAAGGAACACTGACTGGCAGTGTTCCTTTTTTGCAGTAAACACTGTTACTATTACTGTTCATCTGCGATGCTTCTTCTTGTTTTCTCTATGGTAGCAGCTACAATAATCTGTTTTGTTTGCTCGTTTATTGTTGTTGTTATAGGTTGTTTCTTGTGATATATTGCTTATATTGTGTGTTAACTAATTAATGAGATTAGGTGTATATTTTCTTACAAAAAATGAATTCTGAAGAAGAATTTGTTGATGAGCCTATAGCCAAACGGAAGAAAGGTGTTGTAAATGAAGACAAATACAAATGAAATGTCATTATAAATGCGAAGTTACGTGTTGAAGAACATGTAAATTGGTCTGGAAAGTTGGTCCCAGCTAAGAAAATTGGATCTTCTTGTGGGTAAGTAAATGTTTTCCTCAAACCCAAAATGTAGTTCTTATGATTGATATTTTCTATATTAAAAAATATGTATTTTTCTCACCCACACTACTTTAAGCTAGGCCTAGGTTTACCCACTAGGGTAGGATGTTTAGGTTAGATTGAGTTAGGCTAGGGCACTAGAGTAGTGTGATCGAGCTAAAGAAAAGTACTCCTCCCGTTTAAAGTATTATTTCTCAGTGGTTAGAACCTGTGTGTTTACTCGCTTATTACACGGATTTTTTATTATCAGTGTTTTATTCTCTTTCAGTAACCAGCGTACAAGAGTGAAAGTAAGTATGTAATTCATTCAAACAAACCAGTTTGTTCTAATTTTTTGGGTGCTGTTTTTTGTGTTACAGTTGCCAGCGGAAATGTTTAGAAGCTTTTACTGAAGATGATATGTTGACAATGTTTACAAGATTCCACGATTTAAAATTAAAAACAGAACAGGATATTTTCTTCCAAACACTAATGGAATTGGAGCCTATTCAAAGGCAACGGCATACAGAAGGAAGCAGCAGCAAAGCCAAAGCATTTACTGTGAGTTACAATATTCTCATTAATGGAACTCGTCATAAGGTATGTCGAAATGTTTTTATGCAAACTTATAGCCACTCATATAAACAACTTTACAGACAGACATCTTTTGCAGTTAAATATAACACCAGAGGACAAAATAGGTAAGAAAAGCTCTTCCAATGCAATTCCCGGCTCTGTCATTGAAAAGTTACGGACCCACATCGAAAGCTATCCTACTAAAGTTTCGCATTACAGTGAAACTAAAAAACGGTTCCTGTCGGCTAATTTGAATATCAGACTAATGTATGAAGCATTTATTGAAAAAGAACGTCTTTTCCTGTCAGAAGTATTACAAAGTGAGAAACGTCTGTCCTACAAATATTTCTGGCAATATTTTAAAGAAAATTATGATTTGGGTTTTGGACGTCCAGTAAAAGACGCATACTTCACATGTGATGAATTAAACAACAAAATAAAAAGTCCATTTTTAAATGAATTTGCTAAGCATGTTGCTGTTGCGGAGTTACTGGTTCACAAACGCCTGTAAAAAAACAATTTTATAATAAAATGAAAGAAATAAATGAAAATATTAAAAAAGAAAGTGCCAACAACAATGTTGTGTTGTGACAGCCGGGATTTGTATGGACTACATGGCTAATGTTTGTTTGCCAACTATACCTGTCCAGGATTTGTACTATCTCAGGCAACTCACTGTCAATGTTTTTGGTGTTCATGATTTTTGTAGCAATAAATATTTGTTTTGTATACCACGAAGGAGAGGGGGGTAAAGGATCTAACGAGGTATGCTCTTGGTTAAGATGGTACATAGAAAATAAAGTAAGTCCAAATATCAGGAAATTTTACATTTTTAGCGATAATTGTTCTGGACAGAACAAGAATAATGCTCTTGTTCGCTATTGCATGGCGCTGTGTGAATTAGAACGATTTGACAATATCTATTTGATTTTTCCCATGAGAGAGCATTCTTTTATGCCCGCTGATCGATACTTTGGCATAATTCGCCGAAAACTAAGAAAAGAAGAGCGATACTACACTATCCTTGAAGTTATTAACTTAATACAAACCTCTTCCAAAATTAAAGATAAGTTAGACGTTGTTGAAGTACATTCCGACCAAGTCTTTGATTTTAAGAACTGGTATCAAACATACTATAAAAAGTCTTGTTTGAGCACAGATTCGTATGGGAAAAGTTGCCCAAAGGAAAGGAAAATTTCCTTTGGGATTTCAAGGTATCACAAGCTCAGTTTTTCTTCTACCAATCCATCAACAGTCCTGTGTTGCGAGACAATGAATGGTCTCTCCGAGTCTTCATTTAAACTTAAAAATTCTGAGGAAAATCTTCAGCTACCCAAGATAAAGGCTTACACAGGAAAGGTGCCTATTAATGTATTAAAAATGCAAGACATTAATAAGGCAAAAGTGTATGTTCTAGCAGAAAAGATGGAGTTTTGGAACCATATTATGACATGGCCTACAATGCACAACGTAGACCCTGACAGGGATGACTAGTACTTGTAAATATAATTTTTATTAAGAATTAACACCTATGTTGTTATTAGTCTATCTCCCATTAAATAAACATCCATTTTCACTTCATTTGTCTCATTTTTTATTTTGTAAACCCCATTTACTGCAAAAAGGGAACACATCCACAATCAAAATGTTGTTATAATTAGGCCTAGTTAAGAAGAAAAAACTTTTTTTAATCAGATATATTGGGTAACAACTCTAGATCAAGAAAAAAAATAGATGAACATAAAATTTTAACCATGTCAATTTCAGGCCAGTTTTTTTCATCCCCTGAAAATTTTACTTTTTGGGATATGTTCCCTTTTTGCGGTTAGCGATTCATTTCCAATCTAGGCCGGATTCGAACCAGCGCTATCTCTAACCCAAGCTCAAAGTCCTTACGCCTTAGACCGCTCGGCCAACGGCTCACCCAATTGAATTTTTCGAAAACTCATACAACCCTAAATTGCAAACGGATTCTTGCACCTTTAAAGTCTAGTGCTAAATATGATTTTATCACAAAGAATAAGTTTTTGTCTGCTATACTACAGTTAATTTTTACTATCTGTTCTTCTTGCAATAGTTTTGCATGATTTTGTAAATAATAAACTTTGTACTGTAAGTTATACACTCTTATATGTTATCACAGTTGGGAGGCCAATAGAAAAAATTATTTATTACAAGTTTAGCTTTATAAAACCTTTAACGAGTTTGTGATGTTAAATAACTTATAAATATTTCAACACAGACCACAGAGCAAGTAATATAGTGTGGTGAAGCCGGCCGTCACCACCCCGGGTCCACTTACCATTCCTGAACGGAGCGTCGACGCGTAGAGTGCGCAACGATTTATATACTCGAACGTATTATATACGTTTTACTACGTTGTATTATATAGATCGATGGGAGTACCTAGGATATATATTCATAGCTTAAATATATTTAATATATTATGTTACACTGAAAAATTATGTAAAGGTATCAAACCATAAAGAGCGAAAAACGAATCATTAGACGATTAAACGAATTTCACGCAGGATGGTTTCACATGTGCCACTTTACCACATTATAAAAAGAAATATAATTTTCCTAGAATGAAAATCTTTTAATATCATGAAACCTCAATTAACAACCTCAAAATTTCTCACAGACGAAAATTCTCTGACCAAAAAATAAAATGACGGTCGCATACTAACTTTTCCTGTCATTTGAATTTTGTGATAGGTTCCCAAATTATTAAACATATTATTACAAGTTAACTGTTCGTTATAACAAAATTATTTTATTATATTTCGCATCATACACCCATGAATTAAACACGTGATTATTTTTAAAATTTTATTTGGTCTCTAAGTAACTTAATTCTCGATACTAACAAAGCCGTTTACTTTAATGTGTGTCTAACACGGCGAGTAATTACGAGGTCTGGCCACTATCAAGATGGCGGATCTGGCTTCCACTGTTCCTATGCGCACGGATTGCCGATGCCTACTCTATTTGTATTATTTGCTCTGTGGTACAAACAGGGAGCACAAGACACATTAACTAGTCCTTTTAGAACGTGACAAAACTCACTTTAAAATCAAATATAGCTCTAAAGCAGTGGTCTTCAACCTTTTATTATTTAAGGGCCAAATTATTGTCATGGAGGACTTGGAGGGCCGCATTGATTAAGCGTGTATATACATATACATATGTATGTGTGTGAATTTTGTCTCAGGTTAAAATAATTTAAATGAATTTGTTATACCATTTTATATTTGTTGATAACTGTATTAAACATCAATATTGAAAACAATATAGGTCTACTTGACATATATTTAAACATGTTATAAAACTCAAAATTAAACTGAAAACATCAAATTTGTGACTTTTGTAGTTTAGTGAGAAATTTGACATTGTTTATCTTTTACTAATCTGTCAACATTAGCTTTTATGTCAGATGTGGCAATTCGAAGAGAGTTCTCTAAATGAGTGTCAGAAATACGGTTTCTCAGTTTCGATTTCACGTTCTTCATTCTTGAAAATAGCTACTCACAGATGTAAGTGCTGCCAAAATGAGATGCTGTGGCCAGAGCATGAGATCTGATTGCTGGAAATCGATCACCTTCAACATACAATGAGTAAAACTCCAGATGTACAAAGTTTTTAAATTTCTCCTGTAAATCGCTATTGCACTGAAAGTCAATAAGTTCCATTTGTATATTTCCGGAATAGTCTTCCACATTAACACTGAAAGGAGCACAAAAAAGCTTCATCATAGTTTTATTTTGCTTGAAGTCTAAAAACCTGTTGCTAAAATCTTGCTGTAACATGGAGAGTGCTTCGCTGTACTTTTCTTTGTTTTGAACTTCACATTGTGACAGTGTTGGAAAATGTGTGAAGTCGCTCTGTTGTACTTGATTCTTCCACAAACTAAGTTTCCTCTCAAACGCCTCAACTTGATCAAAGATATTGTGTATCATAGCATTCTTCCCTTGTAGCACAATATTCAAGTCATTGAGATGTATTGAAATATCAGTTAGGTACCCAAAATCAGCCATCCAACTGGGATCTTTGAAGTAGTGAACTGCCTTCCCTTTACTCTCCATGAACATGCAGATTTCTTCTTTCAAATCAAAACCCCTTTTTAAAAACTTTCCTCGACTGAGCCAACGAATCTCTGTGTAATAAATTACATCACCATACTCTGCATTCATCTCACTAAGGAAGGTTTGGAATTCCCTGTGGTTCAGTCCTTCTGATCTGATAAAATTCACGATTTTAGTCACATCTTTAATGACATCTTTGAAACAAACACTTTTTGCACACAAATTTTCTTGATGGATAATGCAATGATATTGTATGAACTTTTCATTTTCACTTGCATCTTTTCTAATCAGAGCTACAACACCTTCATATTTTCCCGTCATTGCTGGGGCCCCATCAGTTACAACACCGCTCAAGTTATCCAGATTTAGGCCAAACCGGTTTAAAGTTGAAGTCAAAGCCTTGTAAATATCAGTGCCTTTAGTAGTACCCTTCATTGGAAATAGTGCTGCCATTTCCTCGGCAATAGAGAAATTTTTATCGATTCCTCTAATAAAATGGCTAACTGAGCTGTATCTGTAACATCAGTGCTTTCATCAAGTGCTACTGAATAAAAAACAAACTTTGAAGCACGTTCTTTAAGTGAGATTACAATATCCTGAGATAGCTCCTCAATTCATCTGGCAACTGTGACCCCAGATAAACTAACCTTTGAAAACAAATGTTTTTGTGTTGGGCATAGGATTTCTGCTGCCGATTCCATACACTGCTTTACAAACTCACCATCTGTGAATGGCTTTGATTGCTTAGCAATTTGTTCAGAAATGATATAGCTAACTTTAACACTTGATTCACTTTCGGCGTTTTGCCGAGTAAACGTAAATTGTTGATTCTCAAGTTTTTTCCTTAAATCTCGCACCTTATCCAATATAAACTGACCTTGTACTGCGTCCATCTTGGAAGCGTGCTTTGTGTCATAATGCCACTTTAAATTGTACTCTTTCATTACGGAGACAGACTCATTAAAAACCAAACAAACTGGTTTGTTTTTTATATTTACAAAAAAGTATAGATCAGTCCACTTTTCTTGAAACACTCAGCACTCATCGGTAATCTTCAGTTTTTTACTACACGAAGCCATTATTCACTAAACTTAAACTAACATTCCTTGCGGGCAGACAATAGAAATAGGTGAAACAGACTGAGACAATGACACTGGCGTGGGTTGCGATGCTACGAGTGACCTTGAGCATCAGGGTTGCCAACCTGCTTTGCCACTTAACGAATTCCCTACTATGGCCGAAGCAATTGGCCAACTTCAGTGCTGCAATGTTTTCCTATTTGTTTGGAAAAAAATCATTCGGCGGGCCACAAAAATATACACGGAGGGCCGAAAGCGGCCCGCGGGTTGAAGACCACTGCTCTAAAGGTCCACTGCACCCAAGTGATTTATAAAGTATTCGCCTAAACATTTAATTTTATTATTTCACAAAGAAACACAAACGGTTCTCTTATTCTAAATTGTTGAAGAAATTATACATAAACAAAACACCGTTTGTGCAAGGAAAACATTTGGTGAATAAACTCTTTTAACTCAGTCGAAAAGGCTTTGCATCCCGCGGGAAACCTTGCACCGGCCGTAATTGCTGACGTGCCCTACATTTTTAACGAGTTTCCAACAAGGATTTCATTTCATTAATTAAATAATTTGCAAACTCATTATGTCCAATTAAAATTATTTACATTTACTGTGCTTATATATAAATAAATATATAAATACTTTTTCTAGACTAAAGATATATTATTGAAATTGTTTTTGACATTTAAAGATTTACCATTGTATTGCTGTCTTAAGTCAACATAAGGAAAAATTACATTTTTCAAAAACACTCGATAACATAACTGTTAAGTGTGGTCTAAGCAACTAATTTAGTACAGTGTACAAGTTTTTATTGGTTATAATTTAAATACAACTACACAATATGAATGAAAAATATTATATACAATAGGCTACATAATTTTAATCAAAACACGCATTTTAAAAGAAACCTCTTACTATACAGTTATACGATATAAATTTTCACACGTTAATTAAAAAATTAGAAAGTAAATATTTAATTATTACGATAATAATTACGTTTATAAACATTTTTATAACGTAATTAGTAATTTACATAGAAAATTGAAAATAAATTCATAAATATGAATTTTTTCAATAAATTAACAAATATTGTACAAAAATAACCATTGAAATACCTTAAAAGTATGTAATATTAAATCATAATTGTAAAAGTAATAGTTTACGGTATATAATACGTTATACAAAATAACACGAATTTGGCATGTGTAGTTTGAGACAGTAAGTCGGGTACTCGTGATACATGTTGTAATAATATCAGTTAAACACACATATTTGTTTGTATTTTAAGAAACTGAAAAGTCCTCAGGATAAACCGTCAACTAATATATATATATATATATATATATATATATATATATATATATATATTATTTTGTTGTCCTTCTATTCTTTATATTTAAATTTACATTGCATCTTAAAATAATCTCTTTAGCAGAAATGCTATTTAAGAGATCAACTAAAATAAATTATATAAATATAGAAGTAAACACGATAAACTGAAACAGTAACAAACAATAATAACTTCAAATTATGTAAATATACTCAATAAATAATTAAAGTAGAGAAGACTGGGGTAATGACAGTCAGCTGGTAATGGCGATCACTATGATTTCTCGTAAAGTAGGTAACGTAAATTCTGGTAAGCACTGATTGGTGCTGCCATCTCATGGAATACTACTGGAGCACTTGCCATCTTACCAGTCGTAGTTTACCTGTTGTGGAAGAAAGACTGTTTTGACGTTTCGCGTTATAAGAAAGACAATAGTTTAAACCACCATCAACTCTTTCTGTTTACTTTTCATGGAACGAGACTGATCTCGCAATAACAAGGTAAGCCATTGTTGTATCACGTAGCGTTTTATTTAGGTTTTAAGCACTGACATTTAGTTTTTTAGCCGTTGAATGAATACGTGCGGTTGGAGTAATGGTGGTCCCCACACTCGGGGTGGCAGTCGCTTTGTCAATTGACCGGCATTACCCCGTCAGTACCCATAGTTCTTATTCTATGTTTCAGATGCCCAGAAAATACGCAAGGAAAACAGATAAAGCTAAATGGACTGCAGAAGACTTAAAAAAAGCAAAAGCAGCAATTACTGGAGGTTTATCGATTAGAAAGGCTGCAGATCGATTTAAAATACCATTCAGCACGTTGCAAGAAAGAATGAAGAGTGGAACTGATTCTATCTTCCCTCCTGCACACGAAGCAGCTCTAGCTTACCATCGAAGATTTTCTACGGCATCACTGCACTGAAATTAGGAAAAATTGCATTTGAATATGCAGAAAAAAACAATTAAGCCATAGGTTTGATAAAGAAACAAAAATGGCTGGCCTTGATTGGATGTACGGGTTTATGGCAAGAAACAGCATTAGTGTGCGCAAACCTGAAGCCACAAGCATTGGAAAGGCTTGGATTTAACAATGGGTTTAATAAAGAGGAATTAAATCGGGTTTTCCAAAATTTAGAACAGGCTATGGATAATTACAAGTTTAAAGATACAAAACTATTGGAACGTAGATGAAACAGGGATCACCACTGTGCAGTACACTGGTCTAATACTGGCGGAACGAGGCCAAAAGCGTGTAAGTTCTATAACAAATTGGGAAAGGGGCAAGAAAATTACTGTTGTGTGTGCAATGAGTTCGGGGGGAAGGGCTTTTTGTTCCACCAATATTCATATTTCCTCGAGCTCGTATGTCACCACTCTTGGGTAAAAATGGACCACCTGGATCAATTTACTCATGCTCTAAAACATGATGGATCAATGAAGAACTGTTCGTTTTCTGATTAAAACATTTTGCTCAATTTACTCATTCTAGTATTGACAACAAAGTGTTTATTATTCTAGACAATCATTCCACTCACTGCTCAGCTGAAGCCTATGATATTTGTAGGGAGAGAGTTATTGTTATGGTGTCACAACCACCCATACACACATAGGCTTCAGCCTTTGGATGTACTATTTTACTCGCCCTTGAAGGCTGCTTACAAAAGGGAATGTGATTTGTTTATGAAGACCAGAAACTTAGTAAAAATAACCCCTTACGATATAGCAGAGATCTTCAATAAGGCTTATTCACCATTCGCTACGATTGCAAAAGCAACAAGTGGGTTCAAAAACACTGGGATTCCTCCTCTTAATCCGGAGGCTTTCACAGATGAGGATTTTTTGGTAGAGAACATCCTCCAAAAGAATGAAGACTTAACGCCTGTGTGTGTGGACGGAACCTTGACAGCTACTGCAAATGAAGTAATTGCAGATATAGACCGAGACGAATACACAATAGAACAAAACTTAGAATCCTCTGTCCAACTTGTTAAAGCTCATATTCAATCTTCCCCACAAATTAAAGTTTCTATACAAGAGATTTCTCCTCTACCTGGATGCAGTAGTTGGGCCGATGAGCCAAGAAAAGGAGCAAGACAAAAGCAACATTCTGAGATCTTGACTTCAACACCTATGAAAATCCAGCTTCAAGGAAAAAAAAGAAATTGAGACGAAAAAGAAGCCAAGATCAAGTAAAACCTAAAAAGAAAAGAACCATATAAACAAGTGAATCAAGAAAGAATTCAGTGTAGAAGAGAAGAAAATTAAAACGGCTGCTGTTGGTAAAAGAGCACAAAACATCAAACAAAATAAAATGAGCAGAAAACTCTTAAAATCTGACTCTGACAATTCTATTGACGACGAAAAGATTTGTGAAGACGAATCAGAAAGCGAATCACCTTTCACTTGAAATGGGTAAAGATACCGGTTTCTATTGCGAAGACACCGGAAAAGATGGAGAAATGTGGTATCGGTGCACTTCTTGTGCATTGTGGGCACATCAAGAATGTTCCGGATGGGACCTTCCTGAGGGGTATTTATGTGACATGAGCTCCAGGAAGTATAATTAACTAAAGCTTCTAAAAGATATGTAAATATATTAGTTTTTAGCATAGTTTTTTTGGTTTACCTTTTAGTATTGGTAGTGCTGTGAAAAAGCCCTTTTTTACCATGGAAAGATTTTTTTTTAAATCAACGACATCATATTGTCCATCTTTTCAATTAATTTTTTGTAATTTGCAGTTATGTAATACAATAAACATAAAAACTTTCAGTTTAACTTGTTTATGTCATTAATACTCCTCATATTTGTTATTTTCCAACCATTTAATAGAACATGACATTACCAACTGCCATTATCCCATGATAAAGGTAATACCGATCAAAGCTGATTTTGCAATAATTTGTATAATACCAATAGGTAAGCTTAATTAGGACACAATTGAAGTCTGAAATAGGTCAAATATGTGTAAGCGATTCCACTTGACTGCGTTTCAAATTAAAAAAAGGTAAATTTTATACTCATTTTCCCTTAGTTGACCGCCATTACCCCAGTCTCCCTTACTCTCAAAGATCAGAAAAACCACAATTACAGACAAATGGAGGTAAAACAAATGACATTTACAGTTAATTTAACAGATTAATTGTCATTATTGTAGAGGAAGAAAACAATTTTTTAGCGTTTAAATACTTCCTCATTAAATTTGAAATAGAGTTCAGTTAAAAAAGGTTTAGGTATTTTTGGCACTATTTAAGCTTTCTTCTGGATCACGACTGGTATGTTCGAGTTTCATTAACATTAACATAGTCAATTGTCAACAGTACAGTCAATAGAAATTTATTTATGAAAATAATTTTTCAACTATAGTAAATCAATAACAAATAATAAAAATTCTAACAATGTTAAAAAAGCAGAAAATCAAAAAATTAATTACAACAAACATAACAACAATTAATTTAAATAAATAAGAACAATATATTGTACCGGGTCGTTTTAACCGGTACATTTTGTTACGTTCGTCGTGGGCTGCCTCGTGACCGCTCGTGCCCTGTGATTTTGCTTACTTTGGTGGCCGTTGGCTCGGACTCGTTCGTTCCTGGTTCCAGCTTCGGTCAGGTTGGCCTGTCTGTACACTTGTTTCTCAGCGTCCGATCGTCTAAACAAGTTTGTGGGCTAGATACTCAAAACGTAAGTGTTCATTTTGTAATTTATAATATCTAATCACCCTTTTGGTGAAAATACTTTTGGTGAAAATGATAATAATAATCTGGTTTATTTGTTGTGTTCAGGGTATTGTTAGATTTGTGTTCTCTGTCTAGATGTTTGTCCAGCTAGGTTAAAGGCATGTGCTCAAGGTTACCAGGTTACCGTTAATTTCTTTATTATATCTTGTTTCATGTTCAATTTTAGTTCTGTATAATTTTTGTTGAGCCTTTTTCAGTTGGAGTTACAGATTTACCATATTTTTTTTGTTCATTGACAATAACCTAGCCTATCTGTTTATTTTGATTTCATTTATAACGTATTGTTTTCTGTATCTATAGCCTAGTTTTTCAGTCTGTCATTTTCAGTTCCCTATATGTAATTCTTTTATAATTTGTTAAGTTGTAATTGGTTTTAAATCTAACTTTCCAACATAATTCCAGCTCTGTCCGCCTAGCCGATAAGAGCTCTCTTATCAGTTTAAGGTTACTGCCAGACCTCGTGCGGCTCGTGTGCGTTTGTTTGTCTATTCACGTCTCAAAAGTGGTTTTAACTTATTTTTGGTAAAATAGCAATCTGTGGCGTTTGTAAAAACACTTCAAACGAAGACAGTGATGTGAAGTGCTCAGGATCCTGTGGTGATGTGTTTCACGCTGAGTGCATAAAAGGTGAGTTTGAGAAAAAAACCCGTTCTTCTAAAGACTTTAAATGTAAAGATTGTAAATCAAATTCCTCACAAGGCAGCGCAAAATCTATCTCTGCAACTTCTAATGTTTTAAGCAAAGACTTTCTAGTAACAATTATGGAAGGGTTTGAAAAAGAAGTGTTTGAGGAAATGGCAAGTTTCAAGAAAGATATCCTAAACGAAATTGCCAACTTTAGAAGTGATGTTAGTGAGCTCAGAACCTCCGTACAATTTATTTCTGATAAGATGGACGCTTCTTTTGAATTGGTAGAGAAGTTGGCAACTCAATTTTCTCAGATTCAGAAAGAAAATGAAGAGATGAAAAGTAAATCAGTTTTCCTATCTAAAGAAGTTCGAGAACTCCGTGACAAAATCAGAAACCTAGAACAGTATTCTCGAGTTAACAATGTAGAAATCAGCGGTCTGCCGGTGACGAAGGGGGAGTCTGTCAACGATCTGCTGAAGGATGTGGCTACAGCTATCGGAGTAGATGTGCAGAGCAATGACATCTCCGCCGCGCACCGTGTACCTTCATACCGGAATGACCGAGACCCTGCCCTAGTCGTCCAGTTTACCAACAGAACGAAGAAAGAAGAATGGATCAGCAAGTACCGGGGAAAGAAGCCTGCGTTGACAGCTCAGCAGGTGAATCAGCGGTTTCCGGCTTAGCGGGTATACATCAGTGACCACCTATCACCGGAAAACAAACAACTCCTCTCCAAGTTGAAGCAGAAGTGTCGGGAGATCGGCTACACCTTCGCGTGGTGCAAGGACGCCAAGTTCTTTGCCAGGAAGGAAGAAGGTGCCCCTGTCAAGAGGATCCACAGCTTCGAGGACATTGAGAAACTCAAATAGAGTAAGCTTTAAGTTTCAAAGTATTGCTTATTAAGTATTGTGAGATATTTAGTAGTTTCTTCAATACAGTATTTTTTTAAATTTTTTATTAGTTATACACATTATTAATAACAGTTTATTCAAATTATCTAACCAATTTTTTTACTGATAACAAAAAAAGCCATGATATACTCTATGCCAACATTAGAAGCTTGAGGAAAAATTTCAATAACTTTATTTTGGAGCTTAGTCAGATAAAAACGAAAATTAGTATTATTGTCCTTTGTGAAACATGGATACATAGTGATGAGGTGGAGTTGTTTCAAATTTCAGGATATAATACATTCCATTGTTCCAACGATACATACAGGGCAGGAGGAGTAATTTGTTATATAGATGAGGATATACATGCAACTAAACTAAACATTAAACTAGCAACAGCAGACGTTTTATTTTTTAAAATACGATTAAATAATATGTTTCTTAATTTGTTTTGCATTTATAGACTGCATAGATTTTCAGAAAACGATTTCCCTTAAGTACTTAATTCGAGCATATGTAGTTTGGCTAATAATTCAATATTGATTGGGGGCGGAAATATAGACTTGCTAGACGAGTCACCCAGTTAACAATTAAAAAAATATATATGATGATGATGATAGTATTGGATAAATATTTACTGTTGTTATTTGCTGCTTAAACTAAATAAATAAATGAAAAACACACACACAGGGTACAACAAGGAATAATGAAGTGTATTGATACAATAAGATAACCAGTTGTACAGTGAAATACTATGTTAATAAAATGTTATTTAATTTGCTTTTATCTTCTTTCTTGCTCAAATATCCCCTCAGAAATTGCAGGGATTGCTGAAAGTCATCACAAGATTTCGAACATGATGTGAAAATTATGTTGACATAATAAACAAACGGATACAAACATACATAGACAAAATTTTTTAAAACTAACAATACAAAATGATGAAGGTTACATACATGACAGACGGTTACATAATACAATACAATACAATTGACAATATTACAAATTATATACAAGAAGGGTTATACAGTCTATAAAGGGAATTGTGGAGGTTATTGGGACATAGCACTGGGGAATGAGTGACTTGAGTTTTTTTTTTCACAAGGGGAAAAGTCACCAGGGAAAGGGGAAGTAAGGGAAACTGGGGAAAGGTGGTTTCACTGGCACAGTTTATTGCACAGGACTCACAGTCTATTAGGGGGGAATCTTCTCGCACTGGGGATTTAGCGGAGCAATCATAGGGGAAAATCATGGGTTATTAGTTTACTTGGGTGATTAAGGAAATTATCCCCTCTCAACAAGACATGGGCTTTGTCGTAGTACACAGTTTTTATTACACATACACAGTTGTTAGACAAGGGGTACATATCACAAATTCATTACAAAATACATATTGATGAGTAGGTTGATGGGATGAACACAAAATATGAAAATACAAAGTTACAAAGAAAATTAAATTACTATACAATATTTACAATACAGGTCTATAGGTAAACTACACTTGTTTCTTGTTCTTAATTTGAATCATATATCCTCTTGAGTTGGGGACAGGTAACGTTTGATGGCAGACACGTGGTATGGTCCAAACTTCCGTCTTCCATCAAGGCTTCTAACTCCGTAGGTTGATATTCCATATATTTGGTCAATTTTAAACGGACCTTCGTACACTTCAAAAAGTTTGGCGGTTTCTCCTACGACAGCATGCGACAGTGGATGGGTTTTCACAAGTACAAGATCATTCAAATTAAAATTAGTAGGTCGGATCTTCATGTTGGCTTTACGTGCACGTTTCTTCTGCTTGTCCTTTATCATTTGTTTGGCTAAAAACAATTTTCTCTCCAGAGGTATATCTGATGTAAAAGGATTTGAGACATAGTTTTCCCAAAATTGAACACTTTTAAATCCTAGATGAAGTTCATTTGGGGTGAAGCCGGTCGTTTCGTGATGAATCTCATTTAAGAAGGTGTTTATCTCAGGTATGTACCGTGCCCAGTTACGGTGTTGGTGTGCACAGTAGGTGCGTAGACATCTCTTTACTTCCTTTATCGGTCTCTCTGGCATGTTATAAGACGGATAGTATACAGGACTAAATATGGGGGTGATATCATTTTCTTTAAGCTTCTTAAGCCAGGCCTTACTTTTAAACTGTGATCCATTGTCACTTTGAATCTTCTTGGGTATACCGTAGTTGATGAAGTGGTGTTCAAACAGTTTCTTGATGATGGTGTGTGTATTGGCAGTTCTCATGGGGTAGAGTTTGACGAATTTTGTAAAAATGTCCAGGGTGATGAGTAGGTATTTTACGTTTCCAATGCTAGTGGTTAATGGTCCAATAATATCAATGGCGAGGTGATCATTCTTCTGGTTACAAGTTATTCCTTTTGCAAGTCCTTGTGGTGGGTGCTGGTTGGTTTTACAGCGTTGGCAAGAGTCGCAGGTGGCTAAGGTAGTCCGAATTCTTCGTCCCATATTCTTAAAAATGAAACATTCTTGCAGTATGGAGAAACATTTCTTCGCTCCGCAATGTAAGTAGAAATAGTGGCACTCCCAGATGAGGCGGTTGATAATTGATTCAGGTACTGCGATCAGCCAGTTGTTCCTATGCTTCTTATACAATATTTCTTTATCCAGCTTATATTTTTAGGAAGTCTGTTGGTAGAGAGGAGCATTTTGGTCAAGTTTAAGGGTAGCATAAGGAATCCTAAGGAGTGGGTCATCAGACTGTAGTTCAGGTAAATTTGATAAGGCGTTGCGTAGATGAGGGTCGGAGATTCTTCGGATGTAGTTGATAGTTAGTTCTTGAGGTGGGTGCTGAGTTGGTGAGGTGTCTGGATGGATGATTCGACTGAGTGCATCGGCTGTAGAGTTCTCTGCGCCCTTGCAGTGTTGGATTTCGAAGTTGTATTCCTGAATAGCAAGAATCCAACGGGTGAGGCGGTTGTTCAGGAGTTTGCATGTTTTGAGGAATGTGATGGCATGATTGTCAGTCAGTATCTTGAGTCTTGTCCCTAGTATGAGGTAGCGAGTTTTCTGTAGGCAATATACGATGGCGAGGAGCTCCTTTTCTGTGGTGGTGTAGTGTAGTTCAGCAGATTGCAGGGCTCGAGAAATGAAGACAATCGCAGCCTTATCTCCGTTCTCCTTCAACTGGAATCAGTGACCTCCGATTGCGTAGTCCGATGCGTCGGTCTGCAGGTAAAATGTCTTGTTGATATTCGGATGATATAGTATGTTGGTGTGGAGGAACATACGTTTGATGTGGTTGAAGGTTGTCTCATCTTTTGCTGTCCAGATGAATTTAGTCTTCTTTGATGTAAGGCGAAGTAAAGGTTGAACGGCTTCTGCATAACGGTCGATGAACTTATTATAGTAGTTGATGCATCCTAAAAATGATTTCAGCTGTTTGCGGTTAGTCGGTGAAGGAAAATCCAGAATAGGTTTGATTTTACTATAGTCCATACAAAGTCCTGATTCGGTGAGTGTGTAACCTAGGAAAGGTATAGTGTTCTGGCAGAAGGTAGACTACGAGAATTTTACGGTCATTCCGGCTTCAGTCAATTTCTTAAGGATATAATCAATATGTGTTAAATGGTCTTTGAAATTGGGACTAATTATACAGATATCATCCACATAAATTAAGGTAAAATTTTCCACTTCATCGTCGAAGACTTTATCTAGGGCTCTCACTAAAGCGGCTTGGGACGTAGAGATACCGAAAGGAGTAACTTTATAATGGTAAGTCTTCCCTCTGAACTGAAAAGCTGTGTACTGGCGGGACTTAGAATTTAATGGTATTTGCCAATAGGAAGCGGTTAGATCAATACTAGTGAGCCATTTAGAGTTACATGCTTTAGCTAGGAGTTCGTTTATGCTACGGTTGCATTCATAATCTGGGGTAATTAACTGGTTAATTTTACGTGCGTCTAGGCACAATCTAATTTCACCTGACTTCTTAATTACGGGTATAATAGGGTTAATAAAGGTACTGTTACTTCGTTCAATTATCCCGAGTTGTTCCATTCGTTGTAGTTCCTGTAGTACAGCATTCTGATGGGCTAAAGGTACGGGGTAGGATTGACATTTGAAGGTTTCAGGTTCTTTAACTTCTAGATTGTGTTGGTACTTGTTGCAGAGTCCAGGAGCATCAGAGAATGTATTTTGATACTTCAAAAGTAGATCGGTGAGTTGAGTCCTTTGTTCGTTGTTGAGCAGTTCGTTCTGGTTCAGAGTTTCTTCTATTCTCTCAGCATTTATCCTGTCTTGTAGGTTCGTTGTGGAGGAAGGGGTGGTATCGTTATAAGTTTCAAAATTATCATAAATATAGGTTCTTTCTAAATTTTGGTCGTATGCCGACATTTCATTGTATTCAACATCATTGTCGTTCATTAAGTAACATAAGATTCCATCGTGGTTGCACCCGTCAAACTCCAATAGTAATTCAGTATTATTTATGTTTATATTCAATGTTTTTCTATCAAAGTTTATTTCCATCTTCCACAGTCTTATCGTATCTATTCCAATAATTACATTATGAACGAGGTTTGGTACCATGATTAGTTGCAAATTAGTTTCCACACCGTTGACATTAACTGTAAGCATTAATATCTTAGAAACTCTTTTTGATTTAACACCGACGGCAGTTTTGATGTGTATGCCAGTTAAAGGTAATTCTTCATATCGTCCTAATCTACTCCTATTCTCTATTATCCATTGCTCTGAGACACATGAGATGTTGGCACCCGTATCTATGAGTGCGGAAGTAGGCACATTGTTTATTAAAATATTAATCTCTGGACATTTTATGTTGTTTGCTGTTTCTACAGTTTTATTAGTTTCAGGATCTTCATTTAGTAAAAAGTCACAGTCACAAAATATATTACTAAGGGTTAATATTGGATTTGAATTATTTACATTATTATCTAAATTAGAAGGCCTTTGTAATCCGAGGTTTGTGTTTTGCACTGAGGAATCTGAGGATAGAAATCCTTGATCATAAAACAAGGGAAGTTTACCTAGGCCTTGGGACTCGTCAGTGCTTAGGCGTTTAAAAGCGCAGTACTTGTTGTAGTACTGGGAGGTGAACTAGTCGTTGGGTTTCTCCTTTCTATTATGGCAGAGCATATTTGTGCTTGTTTTCGGCTGGGATATTGCTGGTTGTCTCGATTTGATGAATTGTTGCCCCGGTTGTAATGTTGGTTAAAGTTTCCTCTGTAGTTGGGTCTTCTATCGTATTCTCTCCGGTATCCAAGTGAAGAGTTGTTGAGGTGCCCGTTGATGTAGGTTGGTCGTCTTTGTTGCTGTTGTCCATCGCTGTGGTAATACTGGTTTCTAGGAGGGCTGTTTGGAGGTCTGCTTCCTGGCTGGTGCTGAAACTGTCGCTGTGGTGGTGGTTCGTTTCTCGGTTGACTGGTAGTTTTCGATCGCTGGTGTGCGTCCTTAATATCTTCTCTTTGCAGTAGCAATTCGAACTCGGCGACGGTGTTCACATTCTGGACTCTTCGGGCGTCTTGGATCAACTCGGAAAAGTGTTCCGAAAGAATATTTATGATTTCATCCTCGCTGATTGGTGGAGTGATGGATCGTAATGTCAATACTCGTTCAATGAAGTATTCTGCTCGTGGCAGCTTTCCTCCGGGCCGGTATCTTTCAACCTCTATACGCTGCTTTACTCCTCGTTGGATCTCGCGGCTCCAGTATTTGTTTGTAAAGTTATGTTCAAAATCTGACCAGTTGCGGATTTCCTCCTTAATCAGGTCGAACCATTTTGCAGCATGTTGCTATAAACATTGTTCAACAATGTCCCGCAAGTGTTCCGAGTCGTTGTTTGGTTTGTTGTGTGTTATGTTTCGTTCATAGAAGCGTTTTAGTTTATGTAAAAATTCCTTATGGTTTTGGGCTCTCCCGTAAAATTTAGGTGGACTATTGTCGGTTACATGGGTGCCGTTGCCGGTACATGTGACATAAATATTCGGTGTGCCTGATATAACTCCATTACTAACTTGATCTTCAACGTTGGTGATTCTATTACCAAAGGTGTGTACAAGTTTGTTTAATGTATCAATATCTTCTCCTTGTTTTTGTGTAATTGGTAATATTTGTGTTAATACTTGTTTCGTACTGTCCTGAATTTGGTGAGTCAATTCTTCCTTTTGTTGGATAATGTTTGTCAGGCAAGCAGTGGCGTGATTAAGTAATTTAATGTCAACTGTATTTATAACGTAAGTAGTGTTGTCAGCAAGGGCTTTCTTGATTTTATCATTCTGGATTGCAATATTTTTGTTTAAGTCGTCACGGACCTGCTGGTTTTGTTTTTGGATTTCGTTGCCGAAATTTGTTTCCAAGTGATTCATTCTATTATTTTGTTCGGCTCGTGTAAGTTAAATTATGTCAAGGTCAGATTTGACTTCGTCATATTTATGGCTTAAGTGATCGATTTTACTTTCAATATATTCAGAAAATATTTTAATGTTCTGATTTAAATTTTGTTTTAGTTCTAAGTTGTCTTGTTTAAGTTCTTGTTTTAATTCATTTTTACTTTGTTCTAAACGGTATTCAAGTTTTAAAGAACTGTCTTTTATAAGTGCTGTAATTTGTGAAAGCAAATCGGTATTCGCATCTGCGCTAGCCGGTTGTTTGTCCGTCGCGGTAGAATGAATGGCAATGGAATGTGCGGGTGACGTCATCGGTTCATTCATCGCTGCCGTCGTCGTTAACTCAACAGCTGTTATGTTGACTGTAGTTACTGGATTGGTGCTGGTGGTCGTTGTCATGGTAACGCCGTCCCATGATGCCGTGCTGTGTTCCCATTGGCTGGTTAGTTGAGATGGTCGGAGCTGTTTGTTTACATTGTCCGCTGCCACTGTCATGGCGTCTGCCGTCTCCGCTTCAGGAATGTCAAATCCTAAAAATACTTCTCCTGCCGGAATTTCGTTAAATAAAATGTCTATGTCATTATTTGTGTTCATGTTATTTGTGTTCGTAGCTATATCTGTATTGTTTGCATTAGATGTTGATGTGTTATAATTGTCAGATGTAGCTGTTAGTGTTTGGCTTGTTTGGCTAGCTTCTTCAATGGCGTCCTCCATGGTCTCATCTGTTGTATTGGGCCTATTTCTAAGATTATAAGGTTTGTGGGACACGGCTATTAATAATCTTATATTGTGATGAGAGTTCGATATGTGGTGATGGTTTTATGATACCTATAATGGGTGATATATCAAACATATAAATATTACACATAGGCCTAGATTTGGGATAACTTGGAAGTTGTTTTTGTATACCTAATCTCATAAGGCATTGAACTGGCCAACACGATTTGGGCGCCAAAATTAACAATTAAAAAAAAAAATGATGATGATAGTATTGGATAAATATTTACTGTTGTTATTTGCTGCTTAAACTAAATAAATAAATGAAACACACACACACAGGGTACAACAAGGAATAATGAAGTGTATTGATACAATAAGATAACCAGTTGTACAGTGAAATACTATGTTAATAAAATGTTATTTAATTTGCTTTTATCTTCTTTCTTGCTTTACAACTTGGTTTCTTCTGGTTTATGCTCCGGCTGAAAACATACTCGGTAGTACAACATAGAGATACCTCAGGGAAGGGGTGTCGAGCTGGCCATCAATGTTCTTATGAGATTTAATATTAATCATGTTTAATTGTCCAATTAAAATTTAAAAAAGAGAATAATTTAAAAAAAAAAACAGTATCAGAAAAAAAATTATCAAATAAGGGAAAAGATAGGGAGAAAGTTCAAATTTAAAGTTCAATTTTCAATGGAAAATATCTTCACAGCAATTAGTCTATGGTCTGGCCTCACCAAATTTAAGTTTAAAGTTGTCTTCACCACAAACTTAGAATTCTTGATGTTTTGGGAAATTTAAATATGTTTGTGGTCAAATTTAATAAATAAAAGTTTTGTAATGATTTACAAAAACACTTTTATTGGAATGTCACTAAATAAAGTCACTGTATTCTGGCTGAATCTTCTCTCCTTCCAGGCTAATAATGGACTCCCACTGCTACCAGGTCCTTTCTCAATCCACAATTACAACAATGTGTCACTGGTTGCTTGATGATCACTTCACCAGGGGATGTGGGGGTTGGTATTATAATAAATCAAATATTAAAATCATGAGAAAATTAAATTAATGTTGAAATATCTTAGAAAAATGGAATAGGTTAAAAAAAAAAAAAAAAAAAAAAAAACAACTTCCAATTCTTAAATTAAATTATGCCAAATCTAAGAAGGGAAAATATTTATTAATAAAATGATTAAACATAGAGTATGCAAATTATTGGGAACTGAATTAAATTAAATTAATGTGATAAAACATATGATCAATGAGTGTGATGAGATTATTAGTGATGGGTAGCAGCTGGTTTAAATGGAAAGAAACAAGGTAAGTGGCAGATGTTCTTACATATGATAAAATAATAAATACACAAACATAATTTGAAACATCTCACAGTACTCAGAATTACATGACGATGTTAAATGGGTTAGGTTTTTCGCAAATAGTTAAATGTCCAACAAGAATAACCCATCAAACTAAATCCTGCCTCGATCACATTTTTATTAGACATAGAAATTTATCAATTTTTCATAGTGCAGTTTTTGACATAAACCTAACAGATCATTGTTTACTTGGCTTGAAAATATTCTACCCCGAATAGAAAATGCTGGCTATAAATAAGGATTCTATTCCAGAGGGAAAATTTATTGTTGATTATAAATTAATTAAACAAAAAATGCACGATATTTTGTTTTTAGATATTTTTAAGAAAAATGTCTCAGCGAGCCACTGCCCATCACAGCCGGGGTCCCACAAGGCTCCGTCATTTTAGCCACACTGTTTTTAATTTTTATAAATGATATGCTTGAATTGGAATTTAACGGGAAACCTAAAGCGTTCGCCGATGACGTAGCTCTATTTTACTCAAATAATAATGTTGACACATTAACCAACCATGTGACTGAAGACCTGAACACACTTAGAGACTGGTGTTCGGCAAATAAAATGGTAGTTAATGTAAATAAAACCGAATATGTAAATTTCAATTTTAAAAGTTTCGACCTCATGAACGATTTAAAATACCATAATTTTGATTGTGTTACAGAAAATTGCAAATGCGATTCGATTAAAAAAGTACCAACGTTTAAGTATCTTGGACTAACTTTGGATGAAAAATTAAATTGGGAAACGCACATTAAAAAAATATTGTCTAAATTGAGGTCCTCGATACGTAAATTTTATTTCTTGAAAAATATTTGTTCCCCTGAACTATTACGATCTTTATATTTTTCACTAATTGATTCTAGATTGCAATATGGAATAGTTTGTTGGGGAGGAACATACATATTTAATATTTAATAAACATATTTAATAGACAAGCTAATAGTTGTTCAAAATCATTTCTTAAGAATAATATTAAGTAAAAAAAAGAGAGAAAGCTCTTTGCCATTGTTTATAGAAATGAAGATTTTGCCTATCCAGCATCTATATGTTTTTAAAGTCTTAAGGTTGTTTTATTTGCGTAGTGGTAATACCGGTACAACTGATCTTCTGTATACCACTAGAAGTATCAAAAGACGAATTTTCAGAGTTCAAAAAGTAAATAAATCCTCATTCAAACATTCTATTGTTTACAGTGGATCAACATATTTTAATAGATTACCACAAGATATCAAAGAAATAAATAATATTAAGACTTTTTGCTTGAGAACTAAAAATTGGTTGTTCAGTCATAGTGACATAACATTTTTTAAATAGCCATTGAAAATTGTTATATAAGAAACGTTTTTAATTTAGTTATGTAATATATTAAATGTTATAATGGAGTAGCAGTTAATTTCAAACATCATTAGTGTGCACCACAAATACATGATCGGTAGTGTTCAGTGTTATCTCGTGGATAAGGGTCAGCTGTGCCTGACAGACGCCACAGAGTGCGGCTCACGGCAATTACATGAACATACTGGACTCTGAAAGTGTTTTGTTTGTAAAATATACCACTGGCCACAGTACTTGGAAGAGTGGTCAGCTATTTCCAGAGTATAGTTATTGTAAATAGTTTTTAAAAGTTTAATGCTGGAATAAATCATTATTATCATAATTATTTTTAGCCTAAAATTAATCTTTCATTGTACAGTTTGCTCCACTCATGTTCTTATTTGTCTTTTCCTGTTTTGTTTTGTAGTTTCATGCACCTTCATAATTTTATAGTTTGTTATTTCTTGTTTTTTTTTTGTTTTGGCTGGATTGAATTTAATGTGCTGTGGTTTGAAATGTCCAGTCCGGGGTCCTTGAGTGGGACGTTTTCCTTCAGCCTGCTGTCCGGGCGAAGTTCGACCATCGACACTGCTAGCCTGGTCTGAGGACCATGTATGGAGGCCATTAACGACCCTGCTGCCCCACATACTTCTTTCGGTAGAAGGGTAGAAGACTTCTGTCCTCAGATCAGTGCGTTCCATTTTGTTTCCCGGCGGCTGAGCTGGGGGTTTTGATGTTGGTATATATAAAAGAAAAAACCAAAAAAAGGAAGTGAAATATAAAAAAAAGAAGAAAAAATGTTGTGGAGCTATTTAATTGGACCTAGGCCTATGAACTGGCCCTGAACTTGAACAGTGTTATCATGAAACAGCCATTGGACAGATATATCTGACATAGATCTAGGTATTGTCGATCATGTGAATACTACAGTGGCTAGAGAGACTAACGTTTTTAGATATACGACGTGATAACGGTCTGTCAATCGCCACCCTCTTCCAATCGTGGAATGGACTCAGACTTCAGCTACGATAGTTGGGACATGGGCGACACTACCTAGAACGACGAAATCGGTATGACCGAGCAGGACCGATCAGAAACTGACTTCCAGTGGGCGGAGGAATAAGGTCAAAGTCCTAATTGTAAAATTAATTAAAATCATTTGGGAGTTGTGGCGCGCTCCTGTAATCCAGCTACTTGGAGGTCGGGTGTTGTGGATGGTTTGAGGCGAGGAGTTCTGGGCGCAGTTATCTCATGTTGACTGGACGTCCGCACTAAGCTCGCCATCAACACGGATGCCCTGGGGGAGCCCGGGGTGTCCAGGTTGGCTAAGGACAATTGAGACCCATCCCCCATCAAAACTGGAAAGCGTGGAAAATGGGGGATGGCTCAAAACCAGTCAGGCGGCAGAACCACGGGTGGCAGTTGGAGGGTCAAAACACAACTCGGCAGCTGAGCAAAAACTAACTTTAATTTCAAGTTCACAAATAATTAAGTTATAATCAGAACCGGCAGAAGGCCACAGTATCAAATCACACTTACTTAAATAACAAAAAACACAACAATTCACAAGAGAATACAAACTTAACACGAAAACAGCAAACGCTACAAATACCCAAAATTAACAATTACCAACTACATGGCCTATCTTCAGCAAACTAGAGACACAAAAATCGTAAGAAAAACTTAAAAGTGAAAAGTTTAGATAAATCCAATTAACCCGGCAATTTAGTCCACATCCCATGATTCCACCGAGGCCAGGGAGTAAGCCGGAATCCCTGGGCGGCTCCGAATGAAAGTTAAGTAAAAGACAATAAATAATCCCCTTTTGGTGAAGATTAAAAAAAAGAAGTAATTACAAATAAAATATAACCCGGTACCGTTTCATTACCAACTGACATCAATAATACAATAATACAAATAAATAAATCAATAACACTAACTATTAAATCACTAGGCCTAAACATAAAAATAAATAATACCATAGTATAACAGTAGGGGCTAAACAAATATAAAATTAATAATATATAACAACAAAATAAACTAATCAAGATAAATAACAATACATAATATTATAAGTTTTTTTTTTTATTTTTTAATGCTATTTTTTTTATTCCAAATAAATACGAGATACGTATATCTGTCCCATGGCTGTTTCATGATAACACTGTTCAAGTTCAGGGCCAGTTCCTAGGCCTAGGCTCAATTAAATAGCTCCACAACATTTTTCTTCTTTTTTTTATATTTCACTTCCTTTTTTTTGGTTTTTTATTTTATATATACCAACATCAAAACCCCCAGCTCAGCCGCCGGGAAACAAAATGGAACGCACTGACCTGAGGACAGAAGTCTTCTACCCTTCTACCGAAAGAAGTAGGTGGGGCAGCAGGGTCGTAAATGGCCTCCATACATGGTCCTCAGGCCAGGCTAGCAGTGTCGATGGTCGAACTTCGCCCGGACAGCAGGCTGAGGGAAAACGTCCCACTCAAGGACCCTGGACTGGACAGTTCAAACCACAGCACATTAAATTCAATCCAGCCAAAACAAAAAAACAAGACATAACAAACTATAAAATTATGAAGGTGCATGAAACTACAAAGCAAAACAGGAAAAGACAAATAAGAACATGAGGGGAGCAAACTGTACAATAAAAGATTAATTTTAGGCTACAAATAATTATGTTGGAAAGTTAGATTTAAAACCAATTACAACTTAACAAATTATAAAAGAATTACGTATAGGGAACTGAAAATGACAAACTGAAAAACTAGGCTATAGATACAGAAAGCAATACGTTATAAATGAAATCAAAATAAACAGATAGGCTAGGTTATTGTCAATGAACAAAAAAATATGGTAAATCTGTAACTCCAACTGAAAAAGGCTCAACACAAATTATACAGAACTAAAATTGAACATGAAACAAGATATAATAAAGAAATTAACGGTAACCTGGTGGTCTTGAGCACATGGCTTTAACCTAGCTGGACAAACATCTAGACAGAGAACACAAATCTAACAATACCCTGAACACAACAAATAAACCAGATTATTATTATCATTTAAACAAAGTATATATGAATGGTGAAACTCCATTCATTAATACAAAGTCCAACTTCATCCATGGCCTTGACTCCGACCAAAGAGGAGGAAACTGCCAGGGTGATGAGAGATCTCCCATCAAAAAAATCAAATGACTCAAATTAGGTCTCAGCGTGGCTTATTAAACAATGCTAAAAGCATTTACTGAAACCATTTGTACATCTGATAAATCTTTCTTTTCAATCAGGAACCACACTTAGTGTCTTTCTCGACTTATCGAAGGCCTTTGACTGTGTTGTTCACTCCACCTTGATCCACAAACTAGAGCATTACGGGATTCGAGGAAGAAATGGCTTGAATCATTTCTTAGTAATCGAACACAATATTTAGGCATTTCAGACGTTCGGAGTTATTCTCCCAAAGAAACACAAGAATCAGCATGTGATAATTCTAATGTACAAGCAGTTACTGAAACACCTCAAATGTCAGAGTCGTTCAGGGAGGTAACAGGCCCCTGGAAAACAGACGTACGGAGGTTGAGGTATTGGGATACGGGGTCCCTCAGGACTCCATTCTCAGTCCTCTTCTCTTCCTGATCTACGTCAACGATGTTGGCTCATCTGTGAAACATGGACAACTGGACAGCTCGTCTAGTACGTAGATGACACGACTCTCTTTTTTAATGAAAAGTCAAACACAGACCATGTTTGTTCTAAGTTGTCCTCAGGCATCCATGTTTTAAGACAACTATCCAAATACTGTCCGATTCAGATGCTGATAACGGCGTATTATGGTGTAATCTACCCTCACTTGTCTTACGGACTGGTACTGTGGGGAGGTTGTGCAAACGTACACCTGTCCAAAATATTCGTCCTGCAAAAAAAAGCAGTTCGAATAATCGCGAAATAGAATAGAAGGGAGTCGTGCAAGCCAGCCTTCATACATTTAAAACTGTTGACTCTACCTTGCCTCTATATCTTAGAAAAATGCATATTCTTTAGGTCTAAATGGAATCACACAAGAGGTAGCAACATACGCCCTTATGAAACTAGAGGCAGGGAGAACTACCGAACTGGGAGACACAGGACGGTAGTTCATGAACATTTACCCTCGCAGGCAGTAATTCAATTATTCAACAAGCTACCTGATCACATTAAAAGTGCCCCAATGCCTAAGGCGTTTAAAACTCGTCTAAAAACATCATTAATTACTCACACATTCTACAACATTGACGAGTTTATGGCACATGGTTGGGTAACCGACTGACCGACAAAGAGACCAGAGTGGGCTAAATTCGAATGAATGAGATTTGAATGAATATGACCATTCTGTATTTTTAAAAGAGTCCTAGATGTCATGGAGTGAATGGAAAATTTTAGTAATATTCATTCATAATATCTTGTCGATTGCATGCAATGTTAAATTGTTCCTCAATAAAAATATTTATTATTATTATTTATTACTCTTATTAATGAAGCCTTTCTTTATTTATGTCGTTTACACACGTTTTCCTGGGGTTTCATCATCGTACGTAACAGGCAGCAGTAATACCTCTTCTTCATCAGAAGACGACATGATAAATGTAAACTATACAATCCAAACTGCACTTGCTCTATACCTCACAACTAACTAGCTGTGACTAAAAGTGTTGCCAATCTCAAATGCAGAGATTGCCCATAGCAAACATTACAATTACCCACAACCTACCCACGTTAAAATGCATTAATCCATCGAACCAAAATATATATCACAATACTCCAGCTAAGATTAAAAATATAATATTTTTAAATGTAATAAATATGATTTGTCCAAATACTTTAATTTTCTTTACATTTAATTGTTAAAAATAGGCCATAGCATTCCAGAATGGACAAGTTTTTAATTAAAAGTGGAGATTCTCTTAAATGCCTTTACTCCGCAGCCTAGCACTTCTCGCGATGTGCATTTTAGGCCTAGTTCAAACTTAAAAAAGCCTTCAAGTGACCACAATGTTACCTTCAGCTTAGACGAGGAATGTGAAGATGTGCATAATTTGTCTTCGACATCGTCAAAAGAACCATAGAATCCTGGCCTACTGCAAAATTTGTCTTCGACATTGTCAAAAGAACCATAGGATCCTGGCCTACTGCAAAAGTTGTCTTTGACATAGTCAAAAGAACCATAGGATCCTGGCCTACTGCAAAATTTGTGATTTTCGTCTTGGTGCCCATAAAATTAAAATTATTAGACACGCCAAATCCAATAACTTAGCTAACCAGATTGCAAACACCAAAAACATAATTGAGGTCATTTTTAATACCATAACTTCCGATGAATTAAAAAGGGTTGAAATCAAATTTGCAGCTTTAAGGGCCTGAAACAACTTACCATTTTCGATAATGGTAAGAAGGTCAAGAATATCAAGCGTTCTGTGATTACTCTCCTTTCGTTAAACTTGGACCTAAGGAAGAAAACTCTCTTGATAAAATGGCCAATCTGTTTGCTGAGCATTTTCCAACGTTTTCAACGATTGCAGTACCTGCTCTCACAATTTCATTCACATTGAAAATAATTTACGTATCTCGAGGATCATAATGACACCAGAAGAGGTTAAGACCCCTATCTCAATGCCCTCGATATCACCAAGGGTCGTGGCCCTGATACTATTCCCCCTCGAGTTCTTAGGTATTGTAGTGACTTGGTGTGTAGTGAGTGACCTTGTATCTCTATTCAACAGAAGCCTTCTTTCTGGTATTTTGCCGTCTTCTTGAAGGCGCATCCCTTGGCCTTTCCTCGTGTAATAAAGTGTATGTTTTCTATTACATTTTACACAAGTACCTTTTGAAACACATTTATTTATTTCATGGTTTCCTAGGCAAGAGAAGCATCTGTGATTTTGTTTTACTATTTGATAGCGTTCCTGAGGAGTTTTGGATTTAAACACTGAACAAGAGTAAATCTTGAGTCCTTTTTTGTACATGCAAAGCATGGAAACTCTGTGGAATTGGTAGGCTGTGTCGAGACGAATGAGACCAGACGAGAGGTTGGAGACTTAGATTTTCCATGTTTGACATCCAAATTAAGCGACTGTGAGATGTGGTTTTCAAATTTATTACTGGTTTCAGACGAGAATAAATATGCATCTTCTGAGTGAGCACAATAGTAAGAGACAAAAGCTAATAGTTCTACTCAAAGTTTGTCTACAATTATTTGACTTCAGATTATTTTCGTTTTTATATATGTTTTCCTGCTTCATTAAGTATTAGTTGCTGTACATAGTTTGTTGATAGATTAAGCTGTGTGTAATCCATTATAGTTGTTTCCAGATCCTTGTATTATTAAATTTCTACATTTTGTATCCTCACTAAAGAGTGGTAATATTAACGTCATAATTTTAACCAGGATTATCCTGCTAAGTCTCCGAAATGTTTACTTAGCCTATATAAAAGTGAAGTTATTGGTATTGGTTGACTTTTTTAGCTTTTTTTAAAACGAAAATAAAGAACTTAAAGACGAGTCAACGGGAACAAAAGAGATTTTTTATGTTATTGTAAAACTCATAACTCATCAAGAAAGTAGATTGGAAGATAGCTTTTAGGTAAAACCATTGCACCAGTGAATGACCGGCGTTTCCCCAGTGAATGACCGGTCATTCATTGGTATCAGAATCCAACTAGAATAAATATACCAGTGAATGACCGTTGAAATAGAATTAAGACAAAATCCACCTTATCCTAAGAAGTGTTATTTAGTCAGCTGATGACGAATGTTAATCAGTTGTTGGTGTTTACATCTGCTTAATTGTTGTTTTCAACACAAATAACTTCGAGTGGTTTCATCCTCAAGTTGTTTTTCTCCTAAGAACTTGCAGTGTAAGGTAAGTTTTTTGTGTCTTTATGATACTTATCTGATTGTTAACATGTTTATTTTGTAGCTATAATAAATATGTAACTTAAAAAAATAATTAATCTGAATATTTTATTACAGCAGTTCCACAATTTTAAATATTTATTCATTCTAACCTTTGTGTTACTGGGTATTTACTGGACTTTGACTAACAGAAAACACAGTAAATGACCGGAGTTAAAGCAATCAGTTTGTTTGCAGTGTTGTTACAAATGCCTAGGAAGCCTCGGATGGTTCTGTAATTTCATGTAAAAAATAGTTATTTACTAAGTTAATTATATGAACAGGAACGCATTACAAAAGCAGTAGGCCTGTTGTTTGCCTGTCTATATGTTTGTACAATAAGTATATTTTAACAGTACTAGGGACTACCCTGGAAACTATTTTAAATTGATATTTTATCGGTATTGTTAGTATAAGCTTAAGGGTGAATTTTAAGTCCTTTCCCCCTATTTCATTTTTATACAGTATAAATTAGAAGATTTAAACTCCGCAGAACTTGGTCAGACCTAAATGTCTTGTTTTTCATGTGCTTATTGACTCTCCGCCTCCAATGGGGGACGGCCCACGTGGATTAAGTCGAGATTCTCAAAAACATAGGCGTTCCGTCGGGGGGGCAAGAGGGAACACGTGCCCCCCCAACTTTGGGAATTTTTTATACAAAAAAGGGTTATTATGGTGTAGAAGTATTTAAGTTAGGTTTATATATATTAAATTGAATTAGGTCAGGTTGCATATAGACTTGTATTTTCCAGAGGAAAACCTCCACCACCTTCATAGTGTTGATATGTTTTTCGTGCCCCCCCCCCAAACCTTTGGTCGCGGTACGCCTATGCTCAAAAATAAATATAGTTTGATATGTAGATCAAATTAAAGGTCTTTGTGAGTAGAATATAATGCCGCAAACCGGATCTCAAAAGGTTCATTGTATAGGAAATTGCAGGGGTTTAACATTTACAAAATTATGAGTTATTATCTGCGTAGTAATGCGCTACTTTTAAAAAGTTCATTATTTCAAAAATATTCTTTTACTGTTTATTAGGAATTTTGTAAATAAACTTTCTTTTCTTGCGTTTAATGATTTTTAGGGATCACTTGAAGCCCAAGATCTAGGCATAACTAACAGATTTAATAAGAAAATGGTCATATTTTGTAAACTTTAAACACCTGTAATTTCCTATAGAATGAGCCTTTTGAGATTCGGTTTGCGGCATTGTATTCTACTAACAAAGACCTTTAATTTGATCTACATATAAACCTATGCTTACATTTAAGAATCTTGACTTACTTCTCGTGGGCCGTCCCCCATTGAAGGTGGAGAGTCAACGAACCCATGAAAAGCAAGATATTTAGGTCAGACGTAATTGTGCTGAGTTTAAACCTTCTAACTTATACCGTATAAAAATGAAAAAGGGGGAATGTACTTACAACTCACTCTGTAAATAAAATGCATTCATATTCTCATCCAAGCATATTACATATATACCGGTTTTTCAGCACTATGAATCATCAAGAGGAGGAAGAAGTAGTGAAGAGAAGTTATTGTAGATTCAAATACAAAGTAGAAGACTTGAAAAAAGCTATAGAAGAAGTGAAGGCAGGAAAACGTCCATCAACAAAACTTCTCAGGTATACAGCATTCCCAAATGTTCCTTAGTTAATAAACTTAACTCCGATGATCCTCTTTTAAGAAAAATGGGACCACCAAGTGTTCTTTCACAAGAAGAGGAAAAACGACTGAAAGATTGGATTCTTGGTAAAGCCAAACTTGGTTTTCCAATGCATGAAGAAGATTTGAAGGACGCAGTACAAAAAGTACTAAATGATTCTGAAAGAACAACTGTTTTTATCAACAACAGACCTGGGAAAAAATGGGTCAAGCTTTTTCTAAAAAGACATCCTGAAATAAGCAAGAGAAACACAGAGTTAATATCAAAGGCTAGAGCTGCAGTAACAGAGGGAAAACTTAGAGAATGGTTTGACGAGCTTACGTGTTACTTGCATGAAGAAAACGCCGAAGACGTCCTTAATGATCCTAAAAGAGTTTACAATTTAAATGAGACTGGTGTATCAGTTTGTCCAAAGTCAGGTAAGCTTCTTGGCCCAAAAAATATAGAAACTTCTATGAAGTAGCCGCTGGCCCCGAAAAAGAATGTATCGCAGTACTTTGTACGTTCTCAGCTGCCGGTAATTAAATCGATCCAATGATTGTATATGCGTACAAACGTATCCCAAGAGATGTTGCTGAATCTGTTCCATCAGGGTTTGCAGTCGGTAGAAGTGATAGCGGATGGATGGTAAGTGAAACTTTTTTTGAGTACATGGCTAATGTTTTCTATCAGAGTATTGTAAAAGCCAAAGTGAAAATGCTTGTATTGGTTTTCTTGGATGGACATAAATCCCATATCAACGTACAGCTATACGAGTTTTGTAAAGAGAAAAATATCTTACTGTTCTGTTTACTGCCAAATGCTACTCATATATTGCAGCCTTGTGATGTATCAATTTTCCGGCCACTGAAAACAGCTTGGAAAAAGGTAATCAGAAATTTCAAACAAAAGACAAGCAAGGCATTAACAAAAGTAAACTTTGCACCACTATTTAGAGACGCCTTCAATGAAGTTACAACAGAAGCTATAGTAAATGGCTTCAAAGCGTGTGGCCTGTACCCTTTAAATCCTGAAAACGTTGATTATTCTAGATGTATTTCAACAAGAAGAGAACAACTTGGTAAAGTACACAAAATTATTGACAGCACATCTGTGGCTGAACACAAGATTGCCCTCAAAGTTGTAGAATCTGTGATTGGAAAAGACAGTGTAGATTTATTTCAGCAGATTTATAACAGAGATGAAGAGCCTGAAGATGTAGAGTTCAAGTCAGTTTTCTTTGTATGGAGGGAAATAAAAGAGGTTGCTACAGAAGAAGTACTTCGGCCTAGCAAGCACACAAATGCCAAAATAAATGTGGCAATTGAAGAAAAAGAAGAAACAGAACAATTTTCTGATGAACCACCTGATGAAAACAATTTTATACCTATTTCAAAGCAAGGACGTAATACAACTAAACCTGGCTGCAGCGGAGGAATAAACGAAGGGGAAATTCCAAACAAAACAACTGAAGACGCATCTACCCAACAAAATGAAACAGTTTTATCTGTATCAAATTCTTCGCTTGGAGAAAGTGATAGCCCTAAGTCAGATCCATGGGAAAAACACTTATATTGGCCGAAAAAGGAAGAAGGTCAAACAAAGAAGAGAAAGCAAGAAAAAGTTCCCTACGCCATGACGTCCAAAAATTGGAAATTGTACTTTGATAAAAAACTAAATTTAAAAGAAGAAAAGGAGAGTGCAATAAAAAAGCGGAAGATTGAAAGAGAAATTAAAAAAACTAATCAAGAAAAAGATAGACAGGCAGAAAACAGCAGGCATTAGATGAGTGGCGAATTGCCAAAAATAATGAAATTAAGATTAAACTAGCAAATTTTAAGTGTAGGCCTAAATAAAAATAAAAGCTTGTTTTATTCAATTTTCGTTAATATTTGTAAAATTAATTCGTAAAAATATTCATTGCATGTATTATTGTAGGTCTAATATGTGTTCATATTTCATAAGTAAATAGGAAGTTTTTTTAATATTTTGGTTAAAAAATGTTTTTTTATACATTTTTGCAGGTAAATAAAGCTTGGTAAACTTGTGTAAATATTGTATTTCTTGTAAATTTCTAAAATTATTTTATAGGCTTTTAAAATTTAACATTGATAATGGTTTAAAGTGCCACCATTTTGGAACTGTAAGTTATTAAAAAAATTAAATTTAAACTAAATTTTAATCTTATATATAACATTTTATTACATATCTATCATCGTTTTTTGAGATATTGAGATTTGTATAAAATATCATACAGACCGTATAATGCAGTAAGACCGACAGACAGAAAACACAATATGTTAATCACATGTTTAAATGTAACCCCCCCCTTCCACCCCAACAAACAACCTGTAAAGAGTCTCACAGAGTCGAAGCTGGATACCCTGTATGTTAACAACACTACCATTTCCGGATCGTTTAAATAAAGATTCTAGTGAATGACCACTGTTCATCTATTAAATTTTCGTAAACATTAAGCCCCGGTCAAATATTGGATTATTGGTATCTACATGATTTCTGATAGTTTTTTAGTGTTTCCTAGGACTTAATCTGTCAGAAAACGTTGTATCCAAAACATTTCAAGAAAATTTATGAAAATCTAGTGAATGACCGAAATGGTCATTCACTGGTTATACCAATAGTTGTGATCCAGTAAATGACCGACTGCATAATTTAACTGTTGGTTAGGATTTTGGTATTAAAATGAGTACAGAATTGTACCTTAACATGTAACATGTTATAATTAAATTTAATATAATGCAGTTTCAATCAATAATCGAAGAACAATGAAAAATACAGCTAACCTTGTTTGTACGATACGCTATAGTGGGGAAGCTTAAAGATGAACTGGGTGGAACACTTAATTTTGTTTGTGTTAAAAACAGATGTTTGACACTTTATTTCTGAACCAGTCACAGGGAGGATTGAAATCACATTCCAAAGTTACTTTTTAGTAAGTGTAAATGTAAAAAGATTGAACTGCATTTTTTTAAGGAGAGGCCGACCACCATCTTATCCTTATTCTGCCCACTCCTCATTGACTATTGATCTGTGTGGGAAACTTATTTAGACACAGTAATGGGGCGAATCAGTACAATACAAGGTGAATATTACTGATAAATATTTATTTCCAATCTAGGCCGGATTCGAACCAGCGCTATCTCTAACCCAAGCTCAAAGTCCTTACGCCTTAGACCGCTCGGCCAACGGCTCACCCAATTGAATTTTTCGAAAACTCATACAACCCTAAATTGCAAACGGATTCGTGCACTTTTAAAGTCTAGTGCTAAATATGATTTTATCACAAAGAATAAGTTTTTGTCTGCTATACTACAATTAATTTTTACTATCTGTACTTCTTGCAATAGTTTTGCATGATTTTGTAAATAATAAACTTTGTACTGTAAGTTATACACTCTTATATGTTGTCACAGTTGGGAGGCCAATAGAAAAAAAATATTTATTACAATTTCAGCTTATTAAAAACTTTAATGAGTTTGTGATGATAAATGACTTATAAATATTTCAACACAGACCACAGAGCAAGTAATATAGTGTGGTGAAGCCGGCCGTCACCACCCCGGTTCACTTACCATTACTGAACGGAGCGTCGACGCGTAGAGTGCGCAACGATTTATATACTAGAACGTATTATATACGTTTTACTACGTTGTATTATATAGATCGATGGGAGTGCGTAGGATATATATTCATAGCTTAAATATATTTAATATATTATGTTACACTAAAATTATGTAAAGGTATCAAACCATAAAGAGCGAAAAACGAATCATTAAACGATTAAACGAATTTCACGCAGGATGGTTTCACATGTGCCACTTTACCACATCATAAAAAGAAATATAATTTTCCTAGAATGAAAATCTTTTAATATCATGAAACCTCAATTAACAACCTCAAAATTTCTCACTGACGAATATTCTCTGACCAAAAAATTAAAATAACGGTCGCATACTAACTTTTTCCTGTAATTTGAATTTTGTGATAGGTTCCCAAATTTTCTCGATACTAACAAAGCCGTTTACTTTAATGTGTGTCTAACACGGCGAGTAATTACGAGGTCTGGCCACTATCAAGATGGCGGATCTGGCTTCCACTGTTCCTATGCGCACGGATTGCCGATGCCTACTCTATTTGTATTATTTGCTCTGTGGTACAAACAGGGAGCACAAGACACATTAACTAGTCCTTTTAGAACGTGACAAAGCTCACTTTAAAATCAAATATAGCTCTAAAGGTCCACTGCACCCAAGTGATTTATAAAGTATTCGCATATACATTTAATTTTATTATTTCACAAAGAAACACAAACGGTTCTCTTATTCTAAATTGTTGAAGAAATTACACATAAACAAAACACCGTTTGTGCAAGGAAAACATTTGGTGAATAAACTCTTTTTAACTCAGTCGGAAAGGCTTTGCATCCCGCGGGAAACCCTGCACCGGCCGTAATTGATGACGTGCCCTACATTTTTAACGAGTTTCCAACAAGGATTTCATTTCATTAATTAAATAATTTGCAAACTCATTATGTCCAATTAAAATTATTTACAGTTACTGTGCTTGGCCTATATAAATACTTTTTCTAGACTAAAGATATATTATTGAAAATTTTGTTGACATTTAAAGATTTACCATTGTATTGGTGTCCTAAGTCAACATATGGAAAATTTACATTTTTCAAAAACACTCGATAACATAACTGTTCCCTTTATGCAGATCTAGGTATTGTCGATCACGTGAATACTACAGTGGCTAGAGTGACTAACGGTTTTAGATATACGACGTGATAATGGTCTGTCAATCGCCACACTCTTCCAATCGTGGAATGGACTCAGACTTCAGGTACGATAGTTGGGACATAGGTGACACTAGCAATTTTTTTATTCCAAATAAATACGTATATCTGTCCCATGGCTGTTTCATGATAACACTGTTCAAGTTCATGGCCAGTTCCTAGGCCTAGGCCCAATTAAATAGCTCCACAACATTTTTCTTCTTTTTTTATATTTCACTTCCTTTTTTTTGGTTTTTTCTTTTATATATACCAACATCAAAACCCCCAGCTAAGCCGCCGGGAAACAAAATGGAACGCACTGACCTGAGGACAGAAGTCTTCTACCCTTCTACCGAAAGAAGTAGGTGGGGCAGCAGGGTCGTAAATGGCCTCCATACATGGTCCTCAGGCCAGGCTAGCAGTGTCGATGGTCGAACTTCGCCCGGACAGCATGCTGAGGGAAAACGTCCAACTCAAGGACCCTGGACTGGATAGTTCAAACCACAGCACATTAAATTCAATCCAGCCAAAACAAAAAAACAAGACATAACAAACTATAAAATTATGAAGGTGCATGAAACTACAAAACAAAACAGGAAAAGACAAATAAGAACATGAGTGGAGCAAACTGTACAATAAAAGAATAATGTTAGGCTACAAATAATTATGTTGGAAAGTTAGATTTAAAAACAATTACAACTTAACAAATTATAAAAGAATTACGTATAGGGAACTGAAAATGACAAACTGAAAAACTAGGCTATAGATACAGAAAGCAATACGTTATAAATGAAATCAAAATAAACAGATAGGCTAGGTTATTGTCAATGAACAAAAAAAAATATGGTAAATCTGTAACTCCAACTGAAAAAGGCTCAACAAAAATTATACAGAACTAAAATTGAACATGAAACAAGATATAATAAAGAAATTAACGGTAACCTGGTAATCTTGAGCACATGGCTTTAACCTAGCTGGACAAACATCTAGACAGAGAACACAAATCAAACAATACCCTGAACACAACAAATAAACCAGATTATTATTATCATTTAAACAAAGTATTTTCACCAAAAGGATGATTAGATATTATAAATTACAAAATGAACACTTACGTTTTGAGTATCTAGCCCACAAACGTGTCTAGACGATCGGACGCTGAGAAGCAAGTGAACAGACAGGACAACCTGACCGAAGCTGGAACCAGGAACGAACGAGTCCGAGCCAACAGCCACCAAAGTATGCAAAATCACAGGGCACGAGCGGTCTCAGGCAGCCAGGCAGACCACGACGAACGTAACAAAATGTACCGGTCAAAACGACCCGGTACAATATCTCTGAATAATTAAACAAATATTAAAATTAACGAATGTAAATCAACTCAACAATATGACCATCATTATTTATGAAAGATATGATGGAGCAATTGTGATCAGGAATTCCTCCGTCATCGGCCAAAATACAAAATTACATTCTCCATGTCTAGTAGTCATCGGCAAAACCCGGCTGGTAGGAATCAGTATAGGACTGGCCCTCATCAAAACTCTGTCAGTCATTGCCGATTATTTGAAATTAAGTTTTTAGTATTCTTTTAAATATATTACTTACTTGCTGTAAATAAAAGCAGGATAAATCGAGCTAAATAAAATGAAAAAAGAGAAAAATCTGGATTGTGTGTTTTTTCGTGTGAGTGAATACTAATATCGTGTACTGGATAACCTCATTTTGTAAGTTACATTTTGTTTACTAATTGTACTCTTAGGTTGCCGGTTGAAAAACTAAAAATTAAAAATCATGGATATCAATTGATTGCTTTTAATAACATTAATACTACAGAATATTTAACTAACTAATTAATAATGGAAATTAATAAAATATCTCTAAGTTCATTCTTAATTGATTTTTATTAAGTAAATGTTGCATATCTCTAGGTAGGGAATTAATCAGATGTGGTATTTTATATTCTAAAGTTACTTTTCCATAGTTATTGTTGTGTCTTTGAAGAATAAATTGTCTAAGTCTTAGATTGTATTGTAAGTTTGGTAAAAATCTATATTTACCATCAAAATAATGTCTAGATAAACCTGCGAAGAACCTAGCCAATTGAATCAAAACTCATTATTCTCATAATACTCAAAGGTATATCAATAAACAAAACTTTTAAAGTTCTATTCACAATATTTTTTAATTGTTTTATTATTATATATTCAGGAACCAAATAATTAAGGGAAATCCCATGGTAGAATATACTTTGTACAAGTAAAAAAATATATTAACCGCCTAGTTGTTATTGTAAAGTAGCTGCTCAATTTCTTACACTTATATAATACAATTTTTAAATTGTTAGAAATTCTAGCAATATGTGAGTTACAATCTTCATGGATAGGCTTCCACGGTTGTCACTATCACTAACAATTTCTAGGTCTTCGGGGTTCGACCGCCTCACTGGGCTATGTACAAACATGGCCGACGTTTCGGCCACATTACAGTAGGCCATCCTCAGGGCGAGACGATTAGGCCTATCATACACGGAACGATTGGTTGGACGATTTGGTCTGAACAGTTCGAATCGTCAGATCGATTGTTACGTGAGTGGGTAAATCGTTCAGACGAATCGTTGATCGGAGAACTGATGGGATTTTCATCAGCCGCCGTCCAACCAACGCCGGTCTGACGATAAAACTGATGTGAGGCCGGTATTACACTATCATAGTTATATGTCATAGATCTATTATCATATATCTTTGATGAAATATATTACAGTGTAATGTCCAAATATTATAATAGTTGAAATATTATCATATCTCTATGATCATATGTTCTATCTAGGAGAACATATTATAATATTTACATTCAAAATGGCGTCAAATAAGTTTCAGTGACACAGTCTACAACAAAGTAGACAAACAATCTACAAACACAAAGTATTGTAGATATTCCATTGCATTTCAAACTCTTTTGCTATACTTTTCCATTCTTTTTTGGTAGTTGGAACCTAAAAAATACAAAATTAAATGCAGAATTTTTAAAAGTACAATGTCTATTCTACATTATTTTGTGATTCAAGTTACTACAAATATAGCAGTAGTAATGAAATACTTTACAGATGCAGTACTGTATATTTTTTTTCAGATTCCTGAAGCTAATAACACATTGAAACAAAATCTTGATGAAGAAGGCAAATCAACACAATCTCCATCCCAGTCAAGGAACCCAACTAAAAAAATGAAAACTAATCCTGCAGATTCACTTTTATTTCAAGCATCATCCACAATGAGAGAAATGTCTAAGTTGGCAACAGGAAAACTGCAACTGCAAAATTCATTAAAGGAAGACGACTTTGATGCCTTTGGCAAGTTTATTGTCTCTGAACTTCGGGCCATTCACCAAAATAGCAATGAATACACTAACAGGATGGTAAAACGCAAAATCCAACATGTTCTACTTGAAACGTGGGAGACAATAGATGGGGTCTCACTGCCATCCATCATAACAATATCTGACGATACGACAGACTCAAACTCATGTGCTTGGACAGTAACATCTTGTCAGGATTCATTGACCTCACCTGTATCAGTAGACATAATAAGTGAAGCAATGCAAGCGGCTAATGTTTTGAAAGGTTCCAACACTCAAGATAAATAGATTTTAACAACTGTATAACATTTCAGTTGTGCAACACCAACCATTTTTTTTTTAATTTTTGTATATTTTTTTTCAAAAAATATTATCCTAGTTTGATTTGTGATCACTAATTCATTTACGGAACATTAAGCAATTACTTTTGTTGTAAACTACCATGTATTTGTAAATAAACATTTCTTACCCTGAGAAATTCGTCCTTCATTGATTCATAAATTGCCTTACATGTTTCAGGAATAATTTGTGTAAGAGTACATTGAGGTATGCGAGTACTATACTGCAAACTAGAGTATGATTCACCGGTTGCTAAGAATCTAAGTGTTACCATAAGGCGGTCTTCCACACTTATACTGTTTCTCAGATGAGTATTTTTCTTTGAAATAAATGTATGCACTTTGGATGCCACAAAACAAAAACTCTTATCATCCATTCGTAAATAGTTTTCATAATGTTTTTGATCTTCACTTTTGAGTTCTTTCAATAGATGACTGTGGACTCCTAAATTCTCACGCCTTGCTACCCACGGCCTAACCCACAATCTTTTTCTTCTATTACGCCTCTTTTTACGTAGCAATAAACAAATTGTAATTATTGAACTTAAGCACGCACCAAAGGCATAAAACTGTTGTTCATCCATTTTTACAGTAATGTGATCAATTATATTGTGTAGTGTAATATGCCAACATATTGTACATAATATCTCATCATCATACAGTAGTTATTTCATCAAAGATATGATAATAGATCTATGACATATAACTATGATAGTGTAATACCGGCCTGAGTGGGGGTATCGTCCGACCGACTGCAGACAGCCGAGTGGCGACACAGGGTGGCAGTCGACGGTAGTTCGTGGTTGTATACATAACCTCACTTTTGTTTGTGTACATTGTGCAGTGTGCTGCAATAGTGCTGTGTTTGTTTTGTGGTGTGTTTGGTGGTAAATTACAGCTATGAGTACGTGGTCCAATCAGAACGTTTTGGATTTCATAGAAGAATATAGGAAACATGAATGCTTCTGGAAAATAAAAAGTAAAGAGTATCATAACAGAGACATGAAAGATGCTGCATATGGTAAGCTGCTGGAGCTTACAAAAACGTTTCTGCCTAATGTAACTAAAGACACGGTCTTGAAGAAAATAAATAACTTAAGAACAGCTTACCGGAAAGAGCAAAATAAGGTGCTTGGTACAAAGAAGTCAGGGATGGGGACGGAAGATTTGTACACACCAAAGCTGTGGAATTTTTCAGAGTTAAACTTTCTGATGGATCAGGAGGAAGTACTACCGGGGAAATCGGTGTTTGTCTGCTGTTTGTCTATTTGCAGATGACACCACTGTAACCGTCACGGGGCCTTGTAGAAAATCAGTTGAACAAAACCTTTTTCAAGAAGTAAATAATTTAATACAGTGGTGTCACAGTAACTATCTTAAAGTCAACACTGAAAAAACAACTCTTCTAGACTTTTCAATTCGTAATAGGGATGATGAGGGTATGTCTTGTATTTTCGGTGAGACCATGGTACTTTCGTCTGAAAGGGTTCAATTTCTAGGTGTAGACATTGACGAAAATTTAAAATTCCATGGCCACATTAAGAAAACTGCTAAGTCTATAAGTGGTGGATTGTTTATCTTGAGAAAGCTATCTCGGTTCACAGATATAAATCTCCTTTTAACAGTATATTATGGTGTTATATATCCGCATTTGGTGTATGGTGTTTCTATTTGGGGTGCTCAGTCATCCAAAACTGAATACAATTTCAGACTTCAAAAACGTGCCATTAGAATCATATTCAAGCTTGGTAAAACAGAATCATGCAAAAATATATTCAAACAGTACAAAATACTAACCTTCCCTGCAATATACATGTTAGAAACCTTAATGTTCGTAAAGAAAAATCAAAACCTTTTTATAACAGAACCACATCCTAATCATTATCACCTCCGATCACGCTCTAACCTATCAGTTCCGAAACACAGAACCACCTTTTCAGAAAGCCACCTACTTCATAAGGGAATCTGGCTGTATAACATGTTACCTGATTGCTTTAAACGAAATCTGGACTACCGTAGTTTTAAGCACAAAATGAAGGCACAATGGCAGCCAAACTTCATTATGGATTTAGCCAGAAAACAATCAGGACATTTGTTTTTAAGTTTTGCCAGGCAAACAGTGCGAAAATGCCTGAAAACTGGACTATTCATAAGAAGGCTTCATATGATTGGGTTCGAGGTTTTATGAACCAATATCAGAGATTATCTTTACGGACTCCTAGATCAACAAGCCTGAGCAGGGCAACTGCTTTCAACCGCAATACTATAGGAGAACTTTTTACCAACTTAAAATCTCTAATGACTAAGCACAAGTTTGAACCACAATCTATTTATAACATAGATGAGACGGGAATTACCACAGTCCACCAACCTGGTAAAGTAATTGCAGAAAAAGGCTCCAAAGAAGTTTCAAAAGTTACGTCAGGTGAGAGGGGCACCTTATTTACTGTGTGTTGCGCTGTATCTGCAATTGGTAGTTCAGTGCCTCCATTTTTTGTATTTCCACGTGTTCGTGTAAAAGACTGTATGACAAAAGGAGCACCACCCGGATTGAAAGCAGTAGCATACCCCGGTGGGTGAATGACAGGAGAGAACTTTGAGATTTTCTGGGATCACTTTATAAAATATGTTAAGTGCACCAAAACATCACCTGTCCTTGCTATTCTGGATAATCATGATTCCCATATAACTCCTGAAGACATTAAAAAGTGTAAAGACAATGGAATCTTTCTCTTAACAATACCTCCTCACACGAGCCACAAACTCCAGCCTTTGGGCCTTTAAAAGGCTATATTAATCAAGTATCAGACGACTTCATGGTTAACAACCCTGGTAAACCCATTTCAATTTATTATATCCCGGAAATAGTAGGAAAAGCTTTTCCAAAGGCCACAACCCCTCATAATATAACCAAGGGCTTCTTAAAAACTGGAATCCATCCTTTAAATTCGGATATATTCACAGACGATGATTTTTTGGAAGTTACGTTACTGATCGTCCAGACCCAACTAACCAAAACAACTCGCTTCCTGCAACTGTCTGTCATACTACAACTGACTTATCCCTTCCTTCAACTTCATCTACAGGCTGCTCAACTCCTATAAGTTCTCGTAGGCCGGTGGTTCTTGAGAATTATCAAGGGTTAGATGTTGTGAGCCCAGAGATCATTAGGCCATTCCCTAAAAGCAGGCCCCAGAAAAACTGGAAAAGGTCGCAGACCTGGTAAAACACTTATTCTCACAAGCACTCCGGTGAAAACCCAAATTGAGGAAGAGTACAACAGAAAGTTAGAAAAGCGCAAAAGAAATGTAGAAGAGCATAAAATCAAAGTAGACTTAAAAGCAAAATTAAATGAAGAATCTAATAAGAGAGTGAAAAGAAATAAAAATGCATTGAAAAAGAAAGAACCTAATAAACTGAAGTTGTCAGAGACCAGTGATAGTGATGATTCTCAAATAATGGACAGTGATTACAGTGACACAGACAAAGACCCAGAAGATTTTGAGGACTTAGAACAAGAAACAGAAGTTACAGTCAACTGTGGAGACTTTGTTCTTGTGAAGTTTTCAACTAAGAAGGCAATATCTCATTTTGTTGGTTTGGTTTCGAAAGAATTCATTAAAAACTTTGAATACGAAGTAGTATTTTTACGAAAAAGAGATTCTGGACATTTTACCTACCCAGAAAAAGAAGATCGATCGGTTGTTTTCAAAACTGACATCGTAGCCAAACTCCCTGCCCCTATGTCTTCTAGTGGTACTGAACGCGTGGCTCTAAAAATATATTTTAATTTTGATTTTTCGAGGTTTGAAAATGTAGAATAGGCCTAGTGAAGTTGATGATTGTTGTTACTTATGTGAAGTATAATAAATCTTGTGTTACTACTGATCTGTTGTTTTAAATTTGAGTTTCATAGTTTGGGTCAAACTTCCCACACCCCTGGTCAAACCTCCCATACATGGGGAGCTTTGACCATACATGTAGTTTTTTATTTTCATAATAGAAGAATATTTATACTATTGTAACATTTTAATGAGGGTTTATCTCAAAGGTATTGAACTAATATTTAATTTGATCTGACATAGAGGGATGTACAAAAAGAATAAAAAATTAGAAAATTAATAATGTAAAAACATGGTCAAGCCTCCCCTGTCTCCCCTAGTGCAAAATTGCATGCCAATATGTCTTGAAGTTTTTGAGTAACAGGTACATGAATTTAGTAAATTTAACATGCGTAGCATGGAAGTGTCCGGACCCCCTTATTCTAGTAAAGTTTTACTAAATGAGATCTATATGTGTACATACAAAGCAATATATCCCTTGTTCAACAAAATACAAAATCAATTACTGTATTTCAATTTGACTATCATACATTTGTAATACAAATAATGAGAGCGAGTTTAAAAGTAAATAGTTATTTGATAAATAAGCCAATAAGATTGATAGTTTATTGATATTTAATTAAATATTGTAAATATTAATATTAGTGAGATTTGCCATTTAACATTACAAGCAGTATTTAAAATTATCACCGTGGCTACAAATTGTTTATATTGGATTGATTTCTGAATTTTCATAAATCAGGTAGTAAGGAAAGTGTCCTTGAACTCAATCAACCCTTCCAGGAGATATTGCAATTATGTTCACTGAAAAAACAAAGTGCTTTACATAGATGAAAGTCACATTTGAAATACACATTTAATACTTTAATAATGTAATAAACATTGATATATGTTATAAAACTATTCATTATTGTATCATGATAAAATTTTACCCACAAATTAAACTGTATAGTTTAAAATATAATAATGAAACAGCTGCATATGCATTTCTAATGTATCTGTGAGTCTCAGAGAGTCACAGGCGAAATTAAGTGGTATAGTTGTGCGAGTCAACATGATACACACGGGGCTGGGTGCATAAAGGGCCGTGAGGCAATTTGATACACATGGGGCTGAATGCCTAGTGTCCAAAATGTTATTGGGCTAGAGTGTAAACAGTATCTAAAAGGGTCAGGGCTGAAAGTGTTAATATATGTTCCGCATAATTTGATTCTGTTTTTCATTCTTGATACATTGAATGTGTTCCTGGTATTTTTTGCGAAAATACACAACATTTCGTTCAACAAATTTTGCCTAATTAATAATATAATTCCTTCCTATATCAACATTAAAACTAAAACCAAAACAATAGCAGCTATGAAAGCCATATCAACTGCCCAAAAGGTTTGGCTTAAAGAAGAAATTAAACAATATTACAAAAAGAAAGAATTACTCAATGAAATGTTATACAAACAACATTTAGATCTAGCTGAAACTTACGGAAATATATTCACTGAAATTACTAATCAAGTTGACAATTGGATTAAACCTATCGTAAAGAAAAAGAAACTATCCCAAATGAAAAAGCTTAATAAACTGATAGACTCCAAAAAAGTTAAAACTAAAGTAATTTCCTGTAAACACAAATTTCATCCACGAGTTGTTAATAAATCATCAATACAGTTTACTGATGAAGAAATGTCCCTATTGAACAGAGGCCTTTAATATAACCTACCTCATGAAAATAAATCCAGTTTGATCAATTCCCTGGTTGACATTAAAGTTGCATTCAATCTTTACCTTCTGACAAACAGGACCTATTAAGATATGACATAGTAAATAAATTAAATACTTCTTCTGACAAAATATCAAATATATCAAACAATAATTATCAAGAAATAAGCGTTTTCAAAAACATCAAAAAGAAACTTACAGATAATAATTCTCTTATTACTAAAGCTGACAAAAGAAATGCTGTAGTAATCCTAAAGAAATCTGAATATACAGACAAAGTTAACACTTTCATTCAAGAAAACAATATCCTACAATTAAATAAAGATCCCACCAATCAGTATAAAACTGAAGTGATAAAGCCATTAACAGTTGCAAGACCCTTTTATCTAAGAAAGAAATGTACAATCTAAAGATTATTAACCCCACTGCTCCTAAACTTCGTGGCCTCCCTAAAATACATAAACAGCTTTGCCCTTTAAGACCTTTAGTCAATTTTATTAATGCACCGTCATATAACTTAGCAAAATTCCTAGACAAAACTATCCGACTTTCAATAGAATTTAAAGGTAAATGTAACGTAAGAAACACCAATGATCTAGTCACAAAAATAAAAGACATTCAAATACCTACAAACACTCAACTGGTCTCATTTGACATCACAAACCTCTATACAAACGTTCCAACAAATGAAATACCAGGAATATTAGAAATATATCTCAAAGACAGCAACAAATTAAACGATGAAGCCATAGTTGAAGTTATAACTCTTCTAAATATCGTTCTTAAACAAAATTACTTTGGATTCGAAGGGAAGTATTACTTTCAGAAAGAAGGTCTTGCTATGGGATCTCCATTATCATGTATATTAGCTGAGCTATTTCTAGATAACATAGAATTCACAAAAATCAAGTCAGATTTCAACAAACACAAACATAAGATTGTTTACTGGTATAGATTTGTTGATGATGTAATTTGTTTATACGAAGGTAATCTCAATGAAATACACATATTTAACAATTTCTTGAACACACTCCATCCTAAACTTAAATTCACCTGTGAAAATGAAATTATCTAGACCTAACAATTACCAAAAATGATCAAAAACATTCCTTCAAAATTTACCGAAATCCAACACACACAGACACCACGATCCATGCAAACTCAAATCATCCTAAATCACACAAATATGCTGCATTCAAATCCATGATCCATAGACTAGTCAACACACCACTTAGTGAAGAAGATTATTTTGAAGAACTTAATACAATCAAATTCATAACTCAGCAGAATGGATACAATTACAACATAGTTGAGAAATTATTAACCAAAATTAAGAAAAACAAACGAAATATTTAAAAAAACACCAAATAAATATGTCCTCATGGAACATTCTCCACAAACGCAACGCTTAGCGGCACACACATTTGCTAAGCAAGGCTATACAGTAGCTTTTAAAACAAATAACAGCATCTTAAAATATCTGTCAATATCCACCTCAAAAAACAATGTACCGAACACTGAGAAATCAGGGGTGTATAAAATGAAATGTGGTGAATGTGATGCATTCTATATAGGCCAAACAGGTAGGAGTTTTCACAAAAGATACCAGGAACACATTCAATGTATCAAGAATGAAAAAACAGAATCAAATTATGCGGAACATATATTAAACACCTGCCACGACTACTGCAAAATTGAAAATATTGAAATTCTACATTTGGAACAAAATTTTGTTGTGCAAGTAAGGCAGTAAATTATTTATATAATTAATTTTATACAATTCAGAGCTACATATTGAAATATTGCTTTTTAGTTTGCAGCAGTTTGTTTCTCGAGAACCACTGACATTTTTAACCATGCAACTTAGACATATAAAGAAGGTGAAATGGAGTGAAGAAGAAAAAAAATTTGCTTTAAGCCTTTACTATAAGTCTCCAAATGTGTATACATTTTTAAGGGAAAGAGGTTTTAAGCTGCCCAGTCTAACTCAAATTCGTATTTGGGTAAATGTGAATAATGTTCAACCTGGATTCGGCAAAGAAGTATTTGATAAATTGAAAAAGAAATCCATGTCAATGACTGAAGACGAGAAGGAATGTGTGGTATTACTAGTAGAGATGTCGATCAATTGAGCATTAGAATATAATTCTAAGCTTGATGTTGTCGAAGGATTTCAAGATTTGGGACCCTTGGGTCGAGAAAGATCAATAGCCACACATGCTAGAGGCTCTAGTTCATGATTAGAGGATTGAAATATCCCTGGAAATGCCCAATATCATATGTATTATCACATAACTCCATTAAACACACATTATTAGCCATATTAATAGATATGTGTTTAAGTAGTGTACAAGATGCTGGTTTTCACCCTAAAGCGAGTGTGAATGACTTAGGGTCGACTAATGCTGCTGCAATTAAACTATTGGGTGCTTCATCTCAAACGCCTTAATTATGTTTGAAAATAAGAAGATATACTGTCTCTTTGATTTCCCTCACCTTCTAAAGTGTTTACGGAACAACCTGTTAAAATATGGCTTTTTGTAGAAGGTAAATTGGTTTCTTGGAGGGTCATCAAGATTTTCTATGAACTTCATAAAAAAAAAATAAAAAAAGTAAAATAAAAACTGGAACTGACTGTAGAGCTGCACCTAAGCTATCAGACAGGCATGTCAATCCACAGAGTTTTCAGAAAATGAGTGTAAAATTGGCAACTCAAGTATTTAGCCACACAGTATTGAGAGCAACGAAAACCGCTTCCAAACTTGGTGTCCTGAACAGTCCAACCCTTGAAAACACTGCTGACTTCTTTGCTAAATTAAATTAACATTTTCGACTGCTTGAACAGTAAAAACCTCAATGATAACAACCCATATAAAAAACCAATATCATCAAACAATAAAATTTCGTTAAAATGTCTTGAGGCTGCCATACCCATTGAATCTTGGTCAATACAAGGTGTCCCTAAACCTCCTTGCTTTGAGGGCTGTTTACAAACAATTCGTGCCGTAATTGGTCTTTACAGTTACGACATGCCTGAGAACAGTTTTTTATTGACTAACCGACACAACCAGGGCCCTTTGGAAAATCTTTTTGGAGTAATTCACCAAAGAGGTGGATTTAGCAACAATCCTACAGCCAAAGAGTTCAGTAGAAACCTACAGCATTCGATGTACATCCGTCTTCTAGAACCTCCTGAGTTATCCAACTTTGAGCCTGATGTGGACTTAACCCTATAAATCTTTTCTGCTGATGAACAGTACACCTCATCAATTGCACTTACAATGGACCATCATATAGCAACATGTAACGTCAACAATAAATTAATTGTTCCAATCAGAATCGTACGGACAACATATATGTTAGTTCAACTGACATTCAAATAACACCTTTCGAGGACAATGTGATTTGCTATATCGCTGGCTGGCTAGCCAAGAAGTGTATAGACAAATTTTCTTGTACAAATTGCTCACTGACCTTAACAAAAGATGCAAAATCAGTGCTTACAAATAAAGAGACCCTCATAGTTCTGAAGTCTTTTAATTGCCACACCGGTGAAATTGCTCATCTTGACAAACCATCACAAGAACTGCACACTGTCACTAAACGCCAGTCCATACATTTCATGGAGTGTATCAAATCTAATCTTCATGCAAGAAACCTGCGGCTAAATATAGAGGAGTCATTGGAACGAGACACGCAAGAAATGTACCCTATGTGGTTTAATTCCTCATGTAAAATTCATAGACTGTACATGATGAAAATATTAATTAAATGTAAAATCCATAACAGTTTGAAGTGAAAGTCAAATAACCTTAGAGACAGCAATATTTCTAAAACAAGTATGCAAAGACCACACAAAAACAATAAAATTAATCCGAAATTAAAAATACTAAAAAATTTATGAACAACTTTACCACTGCAACTTTTTTGATAACATTTGTATTTTGTTCATTAAAAAAAATATTACTATAAACTTACAGTTTAGACTGTCTAACTCCAACAGTTATGTGCCAGCAGTCTTATAGTGCGAGTCATTCTATACGCCAGCTCTGCCGTCGTTATTGTAATACACCGTCCTATGAACAGACTAAACTAACAACTTACTTTAAAACTGTAGATACTAACGCTAACAACAGTACAAACCAAAGTTCATGTACATTTAGTGTAAATTAAGTTCGTTCTTATAAGCAATTGTATATAACACGTGATTTACGTTTAGCTAAAACAACAACACATTCCAATTATAAGATATTCATTGAAAATATGGACGTTTCGGCAATCACTAAGAACTTAATTGAAGAGGAGGACCAGTCCAAAAACCGTGAAGTCGAAGAATCTGTGTCATTGATAGGTGAAAAGATAGAGTGCCAGGTGGACGTCCCGGACAACAGACACAGTTCATCAGAAGAAGAAGAGGAGGAGGACGAACCCCCACGCAAGAAACGGAAACAGGCTACATCTCAGACATGGACTCTTTTGACTCTACTGATGAGTATGCCAGCGATACGTCTCGATCATTATGGTCTGATGTATCAGAAGTACAAGAAGGCTACAAAAAGCGGAAAACTACCACGCCAGATGTTAGAGAACCTGTACCAACTGCTAACCACGATCGGAGAGATGGCCAAGATACTCGATGGGCAAACATTTATTCAGAACTACTCCAAGCACAGCCTCGCCGAGCGTTGGTCCACGATGTGTATCGATGTCAAGATGAAGCGAAAGCTGTCCAACTGGCTAATGGAATTTTCAGAAGCCGCAGAGGGAAGCAGGTGCCAACCCAATTTAGAACGAAAGGGTTCACTATGTTAGCTTCCATGCTGCCCAGTCCGGTTCAGAGTCGTTCAACCACATTCACGTCATCCATGACTGCAGATGGAATGACAGCACCTGCAGATGTGGCGCGTTCGCAGGACTCCGGCTTGCACCTTTCTACCGAAGACGTGTCAGGTATTTCTCCGCTCTATCGTCCGAGGACCTCCGGCTTCTATCGCTCTATGTCCTTCAAGAAGGGAAATTACAAGTACTGTTTGAAATCGCCGGCAATCGACGGCGATTTCATTGTGAAGTTGGAGATCTACAAGACGAAGAGCGTGATCGGACATCCGGCGATGGACTGGTGGAAGCATGCGGAGGCGAGAGCATTTGTCCCAGTGAGAGACAACACGTCAACGCTCCGAAGCGCGCTACACCTCCAGCAGGAACTTCAGAAGCTGCTGGAAGGCCAACCAGACGCAGAGGGCGATTATGTGCTAATGAGATAATTGATGTTATAATGTGCGTGCTGTGTTCACCCCTTGAGGCTTGTTTCAGATGTGATTTGTGGTTGAATGACGACAGAATGTTAACAATAAATAATACAGGTATCATAGTTAATAATTGTTTGAATAGATGTAGACTAACCATTAACAAAATGTCTGTACATGATCTTTTTCATTTGCAAAAGGATGGAAAAGCGCATTATGAATGCCTTTCGTTGAAGTATATAAATGACATGTATTATGACGTTAACACTAGTATAGAAGCCCTGTTAAGATTACTAATATTTCAATTTCACAATGTAGATACTGTTCGTAATTTTCTAGTAACTGTTTATTATTTCTTGGACAGACATCTTGATGAGGGAAAGAAAAATAAAATATTGATTGTGGGACCTCCTAATAGTGGGAAGAATTTCTTTGTTGACTGTTTGGGTAGTTTCTCTTTAAATGTGGGTAAAATAGAAAATCCCTCTAGGCAGAACCAATTTCCGTGGATGGGTGGGGTGGACAGGCGACTTAATAAATGGAACGAAGCCAGCATAGATCCTTCTTTTTTAGACAACGTTCTTGATATCATGCAGGGCAATACTATTATGGCGAATGTCAAATATCAAGCGGCAGTTCCATTGGTTAAGACGCCACTCGTGGTCATGGCTAATCGAGATGTCTTTCCAAACGAACCAAGGTTTAATATTAGGCATATAAGATATGATTGGAAAACATGTCCACTTTTGTTAGACTATCGTCATAAAAAACCTTACCCTTTAGCTGTAGGTCTGCTTTTGTTATGGGCCAGACATGATGTAAGTCTTGATTATACCTTTGTAAATAACATCATATCAAAAATACTAACCTAAAATTAATTAGAATTGTAAAGTGATACAGGTAATTAAAAGAACTATTATAACCAAAACTTGTTTTATTATACATCCTTAAAGTGTGAATCGTACAGTTCCTTGTGATAATGTTTTAAGTTATGATAATGATAATGTTTTTACAGATTAGACAGTTTAAAAGATTCTGCAAATATTGTTATATTTTTTAATCGACTATGTATATATAAAGCAATTAATTTCGGTCTTTTTACTTTCTTAATTGCTTTTTAATTAAATTAAAAGACCACTAGGCAAATTCTCGTATATTTAAGTACGTAATATGTTTAACCTTTTCATCGCTCTGTTTATTTTATTAATTGTTTTTAATGTCATTGTATATTAGACAATTAAAAAGTCTCTAAAAAAATTGTTGTATTTTTTAATGTCATGAAATATTTAAGCTAGTAATTTTAGAATGTTTTAAATTAAATTTGTATGTTGTACATTATTGTAAATATCTCTTTAATTTAGTCATACAAGTCAAAGATCAATACAAATATTCAGAAATTAATTCATTTACATTGAAGCAAGTAACGTTTTTACGGTGTTGTGGTTTGTTCTTTGTTGTAAATATTATTGTAAACTAGACTAAATAATTTAAAAGTTAGTATTAAAAAAATAAATTTATATTTAGTACATTATTGTAAGTATATTTTTCACAACACTACCATGAGTTCAGCCATTTTCGTTATGTGTTTACAACCTGCGAAACATCATATTTTCAACAGCTGTCTATTGTTTACTACCGAAAGTAACATTGTTTACAACCGAAAATTTTCCACAGTCAAAAACACCTGTTTTTATTCCGTAGTGCAGTGAAAAGTATCGTTCAAAACTCGAGTGAAAGTGTTTTGTATGTTCTCGACCATTTGAAGTGCTCGACAAGTCTCACACTTCAAACATATGGTCTCGAACATGCATAACCCCACTTTCCACTCTTGTTATGAAATATACTATTAAGACTATGTCAGAAAAGTAAAATCACAGTATAAATATTCAGATATTAACATCCAGTATTTTTAAGCAGTAATAATTTTTAATTTTGTTATAATCTTCAACAAAACTAACTAGTTTAATTTAATGTTGACTTGGTTTCAACACAGTGAAATTGACACCCGTCCTCTAAACTGAAAAGCTAGAAGCGTGCCTCTGTGCTAAGGGATGTATTTGGCCAAGAGACCAAGACTATAACGGGTTTCAAGTGACCTTCCATCTGTCAAGGGTCCACAAGTTGTTACGAATGAAGTGAGAGACCCGAAGAAGACCGATGACGAACCGGAGTGTGTGTGCAGGCCGATAATACCGCTCTCTCTTTTCTTCTTGCGCTGATCATCCTTGTCTAATACTCGCATCCAAAACGAGACTTCAGCGCTCCATAGTGGCCAGTTGCTTAAATTCAGTTCTTTACCTACTGTTTTGGTCTGAAATTTTAACATGAGAACTTTTCGTCTTATTCTATCTGTAGTCATTGCTTAAATGCAAGTTATATTTATCTCTCTTCACCTGTTTCATAAATAATCTTTTTGATCTACCAGAGCCCTAATACCAGCCGTAATCCAGGCATTCATCTGTTTTCCCCTATCATGGCTAAGTCATAGACCCTATCATAGATTATTCTTAGACTTATCATAAATACACGCACGCACGCATCCACCCATTTTATTGCGATTTTCACAAAGCTCGTGAAATTATGAATAAAATAAGTCTAAACACGGCATAATTTAGACTAACCGGTAATAAGAAGTTACGGGGTAATAAGAAGTTAGCTATTTAATCTATGATATTATTGGTACTGCTGAACAACATTTATCTACATGACTATTAAAAAAATAATAGATTAATTTTACAAGTAATCTCTGGATGTTTAAAATATTTTTGTTGAGCGGTTTCTTGCAAGTGGAATGCCCAAGTGGAATAACAAAGTAGGCCCACTTTCCTAACTTTTTTCAATGATTTGATCAACAGTAAATATTGTAGTGGAAATTTTGATGGCGTGCATATAGTACAGTTTTATACACGTTTTTTTTTTTTTTTTTTTTTTTTTTTTTTTTTTTGGACCAGCCAACGATAGACCACAAGGGAAGCGGAATATTTCGGATCGTATAGACGTCTTGAGTGACTCACCAAATTCTTGAGAGTGTTACACGGTGCAAAGTCCACTCGCATCCGTTCTCCACATTTAGTTAATGGTAAACAGTAGTGAGTGAAGGACGTGCATTCAAGTTTTAATGTAGTCTAGTTTTGCTGTATATAGTATTGTTTGTTTTATATCAGAAAGTATTCCTTCGTGGACAAGCGTGAGTAATGGACGTATAATCGGATGTGTATATAGAGTGTGTTTTGATTTAATTTTATATTGTGTTTTATTATTGTTTATTACCGATATTTCGGTATCACCATGATAGTATGAGTTCACAGAAAGTATTCTTGCGTGGGCAGGCTAGGACAGTAATAGCTTCAGTTATTGAATATTTTAGAGCTGAGAGAAACCATGGAGGACCTGTAATAAATGTCGATAGTGTTAGAACGAGTATCCCAGGCTTGTAAAACGCCTTTAAGAACTGTTCAACGTATCAATGCTGAAATTCGCCTGGAGCAAAAGAAGACTGGTGACACTATCAGTAGTGGAAGTGGACAAAATGTGGAGTCTTACGATCAGCCTGCAAGTGATCACCATGAAGAGAGTGAGTCCGTTTCAAACGTTGCTAATAAGGGAAATAGCCGTATCATTCTTACAACTCCTAGAAAAGTAAAGAAAACTACAGATAAACGTGTAACGGGCATAGATGATTTCTCAAAGAGTGCAATTTGACGCCATGTGTTGTCATACTATGAAAGAAAAGAAGTGCCTACCTTAAAAAAAGTTAAAGACAACCCTTGAAGACGCAGAACTGTTTCAAGGTGGGACTAGTTCTCTTCGGTCAATATTGAAACAATTAGGGTTTCGTCACAGAAAGTTTAACAAAGTACAATGTCTGACGATGCCTACATTGTAGGCGAAAGGCCTCACATAATAAAGCATTTTAATGGAATGTTTGAGAATTTTTTAAATTATTAAAAGGAAAGTACTTTGTGAAAAACCATCGATTCCACTTTGGCGATGTAGATTCCTACGGAAAATCAATGGCATCGATTTCAACAGATTAATTTTTTTTGACAAAACTTGGATTAATGAAAATGACAGCCAAGAGAAAGGGTGGACCGATGGATCAATCAAGGCGACGTTTAACACTCCTTTGGGAAAAGGAAAGAGACATATTATTTGCCATGCGGGAAGCAGCAGAGGATGGATCAAAGCACCTCCATTAATATTTGAATCTAAAAAAACTGGTGATTATCACGAGGACATGAATAGTAAAGTTTTTGAAGATTGGTTTTTTAACGTTTTAATTCCCTCCATTCCAACTGGATCAATTATTATCATGGACAATGCTCCGTACCACTCGCGAGTAAAAAATAAAGCTCCAACAACTAATTCAACAAAGGATGAAATTAAAAATTGGTTGAAAGACAGAAATATTTCCTTCAGTGACCAACTATTGAAACGTGAACTATACGACATTGTTCGCCGACATAAGCCTCCATTGCCAACTTATGAAATTGATAGCAAAGCAGCGGACTTGGGTTTTCAAGTTCTTCGGCTCCCTCCTTACCATTGCCATTATAATGCCATTGAGATGGCTTGGTCATACCTAAAGAGGTACGTTAGGGAAAGAAATACTACCTTTAAGCTGAAGGACATAAGGAAACTCTTTGAAACAGCTGTTAAGACTTTTAAACCGCAAATGTGGAGCAAATACGTTGAGCACACGAAGAAAATTATTAATGAAGACTGGAAGTGTGAAGGACTTGACCAAAGGTGCGTCCAACAGCTCATCATAAATTTGTCACCAGCCGATGACGAGAGCAGCTTAGACAGCTTCAGCGACAGTGATGAGGATTTAGGATGCGCACCAATATCAATTTAAGGTAGACATGTTAAATGTTAAGATTATGTCATTTATAATTACTTTTTATATTGGCAATTACCATTTACAAGTAGGTTGTGGATAAGACACTGAAACATTTTTTTAATATCCTAACTCTAATAGTGAAATAAATTATTTATTTTCTTAAAAGTTAAAACATAATATTTTTAAATAAGTTATGTCAGATATTTAAAACAAAAGACAGGCCCAAATACTGACTTAAAATATGTTACTTCAGACATGTTAAGATTATGTGGTTTATAATTACTTTTTATATTGGCAATTACCTAAGAAAAATGAGTCCAAACACGGTCCAATTACGATAATGTGTAATGTTTAAACAAGACTCATAAGAATGGCACAGGCACATCCAATATATTTATATGTAGTAAATGTTTTTTTTAAAAACATGTAGTATTAATTAATTGATTCAACCAAAAAGAAAGGAAAACTATTAATGGGACAGCTTAAATTTTGTTGTGTTAATATTTTATAAATGTGAGAAATGAGGGAAGTGAGGGAAAAAGAAAATACCCACGTTACAGCAAAAATATGAACTCAGAAAATTAAAAAATAAATAAATACTTCTAGAGAAATCGTAAAATATTATTACTTACCCTCCATAAAAATACAATATATGAAACGAATAAGATGGGTAGGCCCGGGGGTGAGCCGGTTCCTCCGATGATTCAACCAAGGAGATATTTTGTGTGCTAGGCTCATTGCGGAATTCCTCGAACATCCCTATGACCTATGACTCACTTCCTGTGACTAATGGCGTAGTCAAAACCACCACTACTGTTGGTTGTACAGCTCAGTCTTCCCTCAGTATCCGTGACACCGCGACTTCCTTTACTATTCTGTGCGTTGAAGTTTTTAGTTTAGTGATGGCTTCAAATTCGAAGCAAGTGCTGCATTCGCAAGCACGAACGGTTGTGGCTTCGGTTATTCAATATTTTTATAAGGAAAAAAACAATTTTGGACCTCTGCTAGATGTAAGAAAAGTATTGGAGCGTGTTTCAGCAGCGTGTAATATATCAAAACGAACCGTCACCCGGATAAATGCGGAACTAAAATCAGTGCTACAAGATGCTACCGATGAAGAAGACAGTGAAAGTCAAGAGGCTTCTGCTTCGAAGAAAATAAAAATATGTACGCCAAAGAAAACACCAGGAGGACCAAAACGGACCAAGAAAGTGACGAGCCTCGACGATTTTGGGAAATCGGCGGTCAGACGGCACATTCTACAATATTACGAGCGGAAGGAAATACCAACACTGAAGAAACTGCAAGAGTCATTGAAGTCTGCGGGTCTGTTTAACGGCTGTAAAACATCATTGTACAAGCTTGTGTGTGATATGGGATTCTCCTACAAGAAGTTCGATCACAGGAAAGTTTTAATGGAAAAGCCTACAATCGCTTTGTTAAGGTACCAGTTCTTAAGAAAAATAAAAAGCGTAAATCTTGAGAATGTCATATTTCTGGACAAAACGTGGTTGAATGAAAACATTCATCAACCTAAAGGCTGGACCGACGGCTCTATCAAGGGGACGTTGAAAGCTCCCTTGGGTAAGGGCAAAATGCTTATAATTTGCCACGCTGGAAGCCAAAAAGGATGGATTGGTGCTCCCCCTCTAGTGTTCGAGTCGAAGAAGACAGGCGACTACCATGAAGACATGGACCACGTCGTTTTTGAAGAATGGTTTTTTAATACTCTACTTCCTGCTGTACCCCCTGCAAGCATCATAGTAATGGACAACGCCCCATACCACTCTAGGAAAATAGACAAACCTCCTACATCTAGTTCGACGAAAGCTGTAATGATCAACTGGCTAAACCAGAAAAAGATCCCGTTCTCCACAGACCTGTTAAAGCCAGAAATATACAATTTAGTGAAACTGCACAAGCCTCCTCTCCCCAAGTACGCTATTGACACAAAAGCCAGTGAGTTGGGATTCAAGATCATCAGGTTGCCACCGTACCATTGTCACTACAATCCCATAGAGATGCTTTGGTCGTACTTGAAGGCGTTCGTAAAAGAAAGGAACACAAGTTTTAAGCTAAAGGACGTGAAGAACCTGTTCATGGAAGCGGTGGAAGAAGTTACGCCTGATCTATGGGGAAAATATGTCCAGCACGTCAAGAAGACCATGGATGCAGACTGGGAGAGTGAAGGGCTACACGACGAAAGTGTTCAGCAGTTTATAATCAGATTATGTCCTGGAGATGAAAATGACACGGAAAGTGATTGTGATACTGAAGACTCAGACGACATTGGTTGCTACCCACTGCCTTAGGACACCAGGCAACTAGTACGAAAGTTTCAGGTACGTTAAAATGTGTGTTAATAGTTGTTTTCTCTTCTCTATACGATATTATTGGACGTATGACTGTATTTGATATTATATATTTCAAGTAGGCCTACATCAAATACAGTAAATTAAAGCGTAGCAATATTTAATAAAACTTCCATTAAAAATTAACATTTTATAAGATTGAATATGAAAAACAACTTAATTATATGAATTGTTTTTTATGTAATATTTTAATGTGTTTGTTTGGAAAAATGTTTAATTTGATGGACTTGTACTAACCTAAGATTTATTTGCTATTGATTTGGGTTTTTGTTTTGGTGCACTATTTTGTTAATTATTTTATGAGTACAACAAACCTTCTTAAACAAACCTTATTTGTTAAACGTTAAAATTACTAGAAACTTTAGCTTATTTGTTGTAAATAATACATATCAAATCACATTTATTGTTATTTTAACATATATTTATATTATTTGTTGTTTATAGTTATACTTATCAACTGAAAATTAATGTATTGTGTATATATCTTTATTCTAAATTAATATTCTTGTCAATACCCTACACAAGAACAAGTCTTAAATTCTATTGAACATATGGTATATATTGTCGATATTTTAAATGGAGTATACATTAGTGTATTCATTATATATTTAGATGTACATAAAATGTAAGTGTCGACTGAACATTAATGAACTATGTAAATATTTTTCTTCTTAATTTCTTCTTAATTTATAGTTTTGTCAATGCCTTGCAAAAGAATAAATCTCAAATTCTATTGAACATATTGCATATATTGTCGATCTATGAAATAAAATATCAAATAGTGTATTAATTATATGTTATTATAGTGTAAAGATGTACATAACATGTTGGTGTTTTTTTACATATTTAATAGCTAAAATTATACTTGTTTAGTAAAGCAGTTTTGGGTTTCATTTTCACCCACCAATATCACTTGAATTTCTAATTAGAACTATGATGTACTGTTTGGACTCATTTTTCTTGGAATCTATCGCTGAATACGAAAATTTATATTCTATTTAAGTCAATGGCTGGTAATAGCATGTTGTCGTTTGTAACTGCAGTATGAAGTTACCTGTACCGGCGGTCAGGGGCGAGGGGCGCGGGTGCCCGTGAGTACGCGTGCGAGAGCGAGGCCTCTCACTAATCCCTTAGGTGCCATGCGAAAATGAACGGAGTGTAAAACATTTTTTTAATATCCTAACTCTAATAGTGAAATAAAATATTTTTACTTAATCCTATGTCTAAATGTTAACTTCATACGATAGTTATGCTGTGTTTAGACTCATTTTATTCATTATTTCACGAGCTTTGTGAAAATCGCAATAAAATGGTGATAAAACCTTAAACAAAAAAAATTATTATAACCAATTTTTGAACCCAGTAGATGACTAAGAGGTTGACCGCGGGGCGGCCGAGTGAGGGCTAACTCTATTCCGGGAAGCATCCTAATCCGACAACCGCCACTTTCCTTTGCACTCAGTAGTGTTAATGATTGTTTAGGCTAATGATTAGGTTAGTGTTTTTTTGTCTTTAAAATGGCTGGATCATCGAAAATTCGTTCTTTTGATGCTGTTTTGGAAAAACTAGACAATATGGCGTCCGACTTAAGTGAGAGTGGCAGTGACAGCGATGAGAGTGAACTTGGTGGTGTGGAACTGGACATCGATGACGATACTGATGGCGAAGAAGACAATGTAAATATTATACACAATCCCATTTGGCAACCTCAGACAGCGGGTATGCGAGAAATACCATTTACTAAAGAGAATAAGTGGACTTGGGCTATACCAGGGCAAAACACTGGATAGACTGGATTGAAACTTTTTTAGTAAAGTTTTCTTAGACAAAATAGTTAGCGAAACAAACAAAAATGCTTGGATTGTATTTGGAGTTCATACTTTGACTCCGAATTCTAGAATAAACAAATGGAAGGACTTGACGGTTGATGAACTAAAAGTTTTCATTGGTCTTATATTGTAAATAAAAATATATAAACAATACACTAAATGTATTATAATTCGTAGTTATAATGTATGTTTAAATACACTTTTTGTATAGCCAGTATCATGTGATCTATATTAATATAATTCAAGTGTATGTTTCAGTATAAATTATATTGTTCTTAAGCTGGAAAACTACAGTGCACAAACATTTACGTAACCAGCAGTTCACAACAGAAAGTTCCTCAACACATGATTCATGGTACGTCTCCACTCTGGAATGATCTCTGTAAACAACCTCTAATAAAAACCAACTGCACTTGCTGAGTGCTACAGTTCATTCTTCTACAAGATATATCCTTTACGAACTAACATTTGGTCAAATTCCACGAATTCCTACTTCAATCCAAGAACCACCATCCTTCAGGTAAACCTATGATGATTACATAGAATATCTAAAACTTAAACTTAATTCATCATTTCAACTAGCCATATTTAATCTTCATCAATCTAAGCAAGTCAATAAACAATTATATGATCATAAGACTTGTCACCGTGAATATAAAATTGGAGATCTTATATATTTACAATCTGATATACCAAGTCCTTCAACATCCAGATAATTAAATCCATTATTTACAGGACCCTACGAAATAATTAAAATACTATCACCAACAAATGTAATAATAAAAAAGGGAAATAAGAAAATATCAATTCATACGAACCGAATAAAACCTGCGTTTGTTCCAGAATCTCAGTAAAAGGATCAACCTACACTGAAGATCTTTTTACCTCAACACCAATAAGACAATCTTCAGCGATATTTTCCGAACAAATTGGAAATGTCAAATTCTACTCATCAACATGGAACTTAATAGCATATCTCAATGTATCTTCTATTGAAAACAAGCTTCGGATCTATTAGAACATACTATACAAGACAAATGAACTATGCAGCAGCACACTCTTGAAATCAGCAACGGCTTGTTCAGCATCGCTTCCGATTCTACAGAAGCTATACCACAACATCGAAGAACATGATACCTTCTTCAAAGACCTCGTTGGACATTCAAGATCGAGACGATCACTCTTTGATGCCGGAGGAAAATTCTTTAAGTTTCTCATCCGAACACTCGACTCAGATGGTGCCAGTTATTACAACTCAGCCATCAATAAACTCACATTAGGAGAACGAGATCTCATCAGTCTATTGAAAACCCAATCTCAAATTGTACAAAGCACTATAACACATTTTAACAACACTATTACTTACATAAATCGCATGGAAATAGAATTAAATGACAACACACAAATAATACAAAACCTAACAGAATTCACACAAAAAACATTACAAAAACAAACATTAGAACAAAAAACATAGTCATATTTCCTTGTTACTCCTGATTTTCACAGAACTTAATAGGGAATTTTCTAACCTTATTAATGCAATCCTCTTTGCAAAGCAGAATATCCTTCGTCCGTCACTATTATCTCCTAATAGTATAATTACTGAACTAGCAAAAACCAAAAGTTACTTACCTGTAAATACAAATTATCCAGTACCTCTAAATAGAAATAATGCTTATATCATTCTAAGTCTAACAAAACTACCAGTTTATTATGTAGACTCTAAGTTAATATTTGTCATAAACATACCACTAGTTGATAACACAACAATGTTCACACTCTATCATCTGATACCCCTTCCGATGCAAACAATCAACAATACTTATATTTTTATCAAACCTAATTCTAATTATTTAGCTATCACAAATGATAAAAGAATGTATGTACCATTGTACTCAACAAATTATTGTACACTTATACTGAATAATGTTTATATTTGTAAAAAGAAAATTCCAGTGTATAATACGTATATACAAGTATCATGTGAAACTGAACTATTATTGCAATCTATGAAAATTCCTCAATCGTGTGACACTAGAATAAGTACTTTAAATAATGAATTATGGTACCAATTGACTGAACTCAATCAATGGCTTTACATAGTACCACAAATAACACATGTCACTATAGATTGTCATAAAAAAGGATTGTATGATATAGAAATCTTAGGTTCAGGTTTCTTAGCTGTAAATCCTCCATGTGTAGGATATACTAAAGCTATTACTATCCATCCAAACTCTGAAAATAACACGTTAACAACAAAATATGTACCCGAATTTGATGTCATGTTAGATGAAAATAATAAAGATGCATTAAAGACAATATCATCTTTAAATCTTAAGACAGTCAAAACTTCTGTTTTAAATTTTGATGAATTAAATACAGCTAGCTTAAAGTTATAACAAATATCTATGTTAGCTGATCAGATTAATCATAAAACTCAAACAAGTAACAAATTAGTATCTCATGATATAATCATTGTTATTATTTGTTTACTCTGTCTTGCTTCTATCTCTAATCTTATGTTTAGATATTTATGTTCTTACTACAAAACAAATAGACTACGACACTGCTGTAATCTCTTATCTATTGCCTATTCATCCTCAGATAATTCACCCAATGATAATGAAATTGAACTACAAACATCCAATGGCAATACTTATCAATCTTTACCAAATCTTCACTTAACATCACAGCAACGTTCTCCTTCAACATCTTCTGCTACTCCTATGTTGTCCCCCACACTTCCTTCAATCCCTTCATCTCCTATTCGACGCAGTGCTCGACTAAGAGAAAGAATATAAACAAATCAGGGACGATTTGCTATCTCATAAAAAGGGGAGGAATGTAAATAAAAAATATATAAACAATGCACTAAATGTATTATATAATTCGTAGTTATAATGTATGTTTAAATACACTTTTTGTATAGCCAGTATCATGTGATCTATATTAATATAATTCAAGTGTATGTTTCAGTATAAATTATATTGTTATTAAGCTGGAAAACTACAGTGCACAAACATTTACGTAACCAGCAGTTCACAACAGAAAGTCCTCAACACATGATTCATGGTACTTCTCCCCTCTGGAATGATCTCTGTAAACAACCTCTAATAAAAACCAACTGCACTTGCTGAGTAGTAGAAGTACTGGTAGTAGTGGTCAATCGGTCAGTCGCTCTCAATTGCTAATTCTTTATTCTCACACATGTATTGTCTCCATCTCTAATTCTAAATCTAATTCTATCTCTAATGTAATGGAACTATATACTATCCATATACTGTTTGTGTGCTTTTTATTAATTGTATTTATATTTATTGAATCATGGTTATACTTTATATTTCTTTTCAATTATACTCAAGTATATTAATCATTATGTACAAGGAAACCAATGTTTAACTACAACAAACAAGACATCCGCTGAACTCTAAACCCAATGGATACACATTTACTTACCATTACCATATTGATTACTCAGGCTCAACTCTGGCCCTTGTCTATTTGCAGATCATATTTGATTCCATGTTTAAGTTCATTGTAACAAGCAGCTCTAATTTTCCTCATGAAGTGAGAAAGTAAAATAAGTCAGTTCCATGTCAGCAGCACTCGCGGTCGGTCTCTAATCATTAACCGAGTTCTCTTAAGTTCTAAATCTACTATATCTACTAAATCCTACTAGTTCAAGTTACACATTACTAAATCTTACTAATTCAATATTAAGTAGTATACTATTTCAAACCTTTCTATTTCTATTGAAATTCATTTCATAAACAAAGTTAGAGCTACTTGACATTTTAAAGGTAAATTGTAATTTTGAGTGATTTAAATAAAGAAAGACATTTGTTAAATAAAATACTTTTATTTCTAAATCCAGAAGAAGTCGGCGCACGTTACACTAATTCTAAATTTTATCAAGTGCTATATTATTCGAGGTTGTATAAATCAAAACGGTTTTAGTGATTTATATTTATTTATTCAAAGAATATACGTTTTACTCAAATTACTTCGTGTTGTTCATCACATTAACCTGATAAACTGGCCCTCGGTTCACAATATTTCACATGGGGACAGTAAAGCTCAATCGCCTCAATGACTAGTGGAAGACGTCAAGATTTTATAACTTTGGTTGTGTCCGAGAACAAATGACTCGTGATCGGTTTCTATTGATCATGAGGATATTACACTTTAGTAACGATCATCCTCAGGCAGAAAACAATGAAAAACTACACAAAGTTAGGTTGTTGATTGACACGTTCAATACTATAATGGCAATAAGATACTATCCTGATCGTAACCTTTCAATAGACGAAAGTATGATTCTTTTTCATGGTCGCCTTCATTTTAGGCAATATATTTAAAAGGAAAGCGCCACTAATATGGCATAAAGTTTTATTCTCTTTGTGAAACTGATGGATTGTGCCAACAGTTTACGATTTATAGTGGAAAGGGTGGTGAATTGGGAGGTGTTGGTAATGCCCAAAAAGTTGTCATGTACCTGATAGGAAATCTGTTGGGTAATGGACACTCTCTATGCCTTGACAATTACTATAATTCATTCCCTCTGGCTGCTAAATTATTAGTAGAAAACACATACTGTACATGCACTCTTCGTAGAAGAATGAAACATTTTCCTCCTGCAGTGACTGAGGCGAAGTTGAAACAAGATGAAACGTTAGCACAGTATGCGGAAGGTGTGATGGTTGGACAATGGGTCGACAAAAGGCCAGTGCGTTATATTTCAACAGAGTTTGAGAACACCACAGCAATAAATATCCGGGGTGTAGAAAAACAGAAACTACTGCCCATCGTCCATTATAACGCCAAAATTAAAGGAGTCGACCGCCATGACCATTTGTTGAGCTATTACCCCTGTGACCACAAATCAATCAGGTGGTATAAAAAAGTGTTCATACATGTTCTTCTAATGATGATGCTCAATGCATATAAATTGTACAAGTTTCATAATGAGACGAGTAAAATGCCATTTTATAATTTTCGCCTTGATGTTATATACAAACTTATACCCCCAAAAGCTGCACTAGCTCCAAGGCTTTCACCCCAAGGGGTTAGTGTGTCCCATGTCATTTCAAAGATTGTAAAGAGGAACGAGGAAGAAAAACGAGTTTCCAGAAGATGGTGCTAACAATGCACAAAAGAACGACATATATGTGTACCCAGTGTCCTGGAGAGCCAGCACTGCCCTTTGCAATGTTTTTCAAGTGGCATAAATTCTAAATTGGATACATATGGATGGATATAAATGTAAATATTTTATTATTTTATGTATATAAATGTACCTAAAAAAACAGAATAGAGTGATTTTTAGTGATAGCAAACTCATAGTACAACAACCGACGCTGCCATTCCCTATCAGGCATGGGACATTTTTTAGTTAATTTTTTTAAATTAATTTGTATTAAAAAAAATGTAAATATAGCAGTGATCATAGAAATTAGTGTAATTTGTGTTTTATAACATTCTGAGGAGTAACATTTTCATAAAACTTGCCCCACACGCTGCCGTTCCCGAAAGGGCACGGACATTATTACGTCACTTCCGGGTCGTAATTTCAAGTCAAAACTGTTTTGATGTAACCATGGACACTTACTTATTCTTATTCTTACATATGAGACACCGACACAACTTTGTTGATATTTTAAGGCGAATATGAATGGTTATATGAGCGTAGGAAGTTCACAAAATACAGGTAAGTCAAATAAAATGTTTTTTCAGCACCTTACGTTTATTGATTATACCAGCAGCAGCGAAAGTGTTAATGCATACAGAAAGGAAAACAAATATTCCATCGTGCACTGGAAAGATACAAATGATGTAACTGTTCTTAGCACTCTATACGATGCTTCTACACAAACAGTAAGACGTGTGAAGAAAGGGGGAGCCAGTGTCAATGTAATCAAACCAAAGTCTGTTTGTAAATATAACGAAACAATGGGTGGTGTTGACCTGACAGACCATTATACCTGACAGACCATTATATCTCAAGTTACCCATTCATCCGCAAATTACTTAAATGGTGGTGAAAGGTTTTTTTTTGTTTGAAACAGCAATTGTAAATTCTTACATTTTGTTTACAATCAATAAACCAGATAATGCCAAAACAAGACAGAGTTTTCAGAAAAAAACTGGTAAAGCAATGTGGAGAATACAAAAAACAATAACAAACGAAGCAGGCCTCCCAGCATTGAACAAGAAGACCGTTTAAATGGCAAACTACATTTATTGATGCCTCTTGATGGCAAAAGATTAAAGGACTGTATTGTTTGCAGTGGCCGAGGTGACAATTCGGTAAGAAAACGTACAAAATTAATATGCGATACTTGTGAGAATAAGCCAGGACTTTGTTTTAAAAAGTATCACACTGAAAAAGACTATAAAAATTAGTTTTTAACAATAAAAAAGCAATTAAAAAATGTGTACTTTGGATTAAACAATGTTGACACCTTTTTACTGTTTTTTATTTATATTAATATTTTGTTATATTTCCAATTCATTTAAACAACTAAATAAGTGTATATTTTATGTTTATAAAATAATTAAACCAAAGCTGTTTAAATTAATGTTTGGCCTTTAATTATTTAAAAACCAAAGTGATACACAACTGTACTAAATCAATATAAATAGCTTCCGACCTGGCAGAACATGGTGGGAGTTTGCATAGCGAGCAGACGGTGAAGCGGCCATGGCCACTAAAGTGGCCGTAGGACAACGAGGTAAGTTTATTGATCGAGCCGCTACAGAAACAGCTGTAGGCCAGTTTAGTGGCCTATCCGACATGAGAGGACAATTCTTAAACTAGGTATACAACCGCTAAGGGTTGATGGAGCTAGCACCAACATATGTGCAATGAAACAACTTGGTTTTGTGTTTCCAGATAAACTATAATTAAGGATTGGTAGCTTAGTTCACAACATTTGCGTAGTTCTGGACCAGCACGTATGTTAAAACTATGTCGAAATTCATTAGCTAATAAGGGGACAATTGAGTTACCAGTTAGAACAGATTTTCTTCACTTAATACGAAAATAACAGGGTCTATAGTTGCAAATAACCTGTCTTATAAGCCTGTTTAAAAAAGAAATTGTAAAATGAACGTTAAAATTCAGCTGAAACATTGAGTTTTAGTGTTGCAAATGCACTTGATTATTTATGTTCAGTGAATGACCCCCAGTTGTTGGAAGCCTACAATTCAATTCATAAGGATTGTTAATCAATTATTTGATCATCTAATTTCGATATAAAAAACGTTACGCGACTGCTGCTTGCGTGTTCTTGCTTACATTATATCAGATTGAACATTAGTGAGCATATTTTAAGCCCATTCCTGCTTAGTTCTTGCACTGAAACTCCCAATGACAGTCCATTCTCGATATGAAGCTGGAGATGAGATTGGATAAAGTTTGTTTGGTAGTCAAAATTATGAGACATTTCACAAAATGTAAATGTAGTTTGACACAAAGAAACTCTTAATACTCAAAACACAATTTTTTCGTTACAAAGGAAAAACTACTTGGAAGGATACTGGTACAAGATCATCTAAATGTATTGAATGTATATTTGGGAAAGAAAGCAACTGCAGCACTAAAATTTGATAACAATCTACTTGTCCTGAAACAGTTTGGGCAATGAAAACACAATTTCGTCAAAAGGATTAATTTTAGCTAAAACCCAAAAATACATAACTTACAAGATTACGTGAATCTTGGACAACCTCTCATGTATCTGAGGAAGTCTAAGACAACCTCTTACGTGAATCTTAGACAACCTCTCATGTATCTGAGGAAGTCTAAGACAACCTCTTACGAGAATCTTAGACAGCCTCTCATGTAAATGAGGAAGTCTAAGACAACCTCTTATGTGAATCTTATACAACCTCTCATGTATCTGAGGAAGTCTAAGACAACCTCTTACGTGAATCTTAGACAACCTCTCATGTAAATGAGGAAGTCTAAGACAACCTCTCATGTATCTGAGGAAGTCTAAGACAACCTCTTACGTGAATCTTAGACAACCTCTCATGTAAATGAGGAAGTCAAAGATTAATTCAAAACTAAGCCCACTCACCACTTAAACTTAAAAATAAAACCCATCACACAAAACACATTCAATAAAGAAACCAATACCATCAAACATCTGATTAAAGGCAGTTCTCTCAGAAAAAAAGTTATTCAGTAATTACATATAAAAACAAATAAACGTTTGAAGTTATTTTGGAAATTTTAATCAACACATATTGTATTCTTTTCTTTAATAGGCTCAAAATAAACTGTTAGTAAGATTTTTTTACGTTAGGGTCAATCAATTTATATTTTCACATTAATACAACGTGCGCTGCAGCCTCTTAGTAATCTTTATAACACTCATAATGGTAATCTTTATGTTTTATTCTCAACAGACATTCCCTATTTTTTTATTATAAGGAATGCACGGTATATTTTCGTAAGGCAATGTACAAGCTGTCCCAGAATTAAAGTGCTAAACTTCAGGAAATGGTTATATAAATCAAAATAAACAGAAAATCAATAATAATTATTTTTCAAAAACGCTTTGTTTACCAGATATCCGCCATTTTCTTATTTTACAAAAGAACTTTTATCTCCGATTTGTCTCAACCGATCTAATGAAACTTGTTATGCATGTTAGGATAATAAAGAGCTATTCTAGAAAGAAAAAAATCAACTTGATCCAATTTTAAAATGGCGGCCATTTTAAATGTTTAAACGGAAATTGAGAGAAAACGGCAAAAAATAAAAAATACTAAGAATAAGTTTGTTTAGATAATTTATTACCAAAATGTCAGTATCAAAAAAGTTAGGATCAGACTAAAAATACCGAGGACATTTGTGTTGAGACAGAAAAACAGCTAAAATCAATTGGGGTTTTTGCTGCCTCTCAACACAAATGTCAATGTGTCTCCGTTATTTTTTCCGATTCTAATTGTTTTGATACTTACAGATTGGTAATAAAATTATCTAAAAATACGTGTTCATAGTATGTTTTGCCGCTTTCCTTCAATTTCCGTTTAAAAATTTTAAATGGTTGCCTTTTTGAAATTTGATTTTTTTTAAAATAGGTTTCTATTATCTTAACATGCATAGCGAGTTTCAACAAGATCAGTTGAGCCAAATCGGAGATAAAAAGTTTTTTGTGAAAAAAACTAAATGGTGGATATCTGGTAAACGAAGCGTTTTTAAAAAAAATGTTTTTCTTGATTTTCTCTTTATTTTGACCTATATGACCATTTCCTGAAGTTTGGCACTCCCTTTATAGCGATAGATAATGTACACTACGAACATGATAGTAGTCTCCAGACTAGTTAGCTTGTTAGATCCTGCCTTATTGTTTGCTCCAGGAATGCTGGATGTCAAATGTGGAGACTGATGCCACTTATCGGTGTCCATTCAGTCTTGGTTGATGTGTCGTCAACAACTGATTTTTCCCACTTTTTGTAAAACTGGTTTAAAAACCCATTATAATGTGTTAATCAAACACGGTTTTAACATTTTCCAAGTCCTTAAAAAAATCAAAATGTTCTCTGTGTGAAGTCATGTTATAGGCTATTATGCTTTAACTGTTTTATTGGTAAATAGAGTAATAATTTCAATAAAGTACCCTTTATTCATTTTCTATTATAAAACACGACCGGTTTCGGCTCTTAGGATAGAGCGTACAAATATATAACCAACAATAAATAAAAAATTATAAAAATAAAACAAAAGTAGATAACATATGATTCAATTAGCGTCTGGGCAAGTTGAATTTTATTTTTGACGGTTATGTTTTTAATTTCTCTTATTTTTTTTTCATTTTCATACATAGGATTTTTTATGTTGATTTGTGTATTTAGGATGTTCTTTGGTTCATTGTAATTGTTTATGTGTAAATTCTCTTTAGAATTCATTTTTTCTCCTTTTCAAATTCTAGAATTATAACATTTGCATTGATATTTTGGTAACTTTGATTTGACTGGAGAATATGTTCAACACAGTTAGATTTAATTTATGTACACTTGTTGTTTTTTATTACTTGTATGTGTTCTTTGTAACGTGAATTCAATGTTCATACGGTTTGTTCTATCTAGAAAGAATTGAATTCTGAGCATGTGTTGAACAGTTTTTCTAAAAGCCTTATTACTTTTTGTACGATAAGGAACACTATATAATATTTTTTCCTTTGTTTCATTTTCTTATTTTTGTTTACTTTCATTCGTTTTATAACTTTGTCAACAATAGTTGAGTTGTAAACATTTATCGAAGGTAAGTATTTTATTGTTGCCTTTTCTTCTTCGTAGACAGATTTTGTCATCGGGATGTTTAACATTCTGTTCATCATTGATCTGAAATTGGCTAATTGGTATTTCCATGGATGGTTAGAATTATATGGAATAAGTAGATCACTTTGGGTTGATTTTATAAAAATATTGAAAGAGTGTATATTTCAAATATTTGTGATTGTTAGATCTAAATGGTTTTCTTTTGTGAATTTTTTTATCATGTCATTTAATGAATTTAAATATTCTAATAATTCATTGCTTTCCTTTTCGTTTACTTGGAAAAGACATATCACATCATCAACATAACGAAACCAGTATATTATTTTTCGATTTATGAGGATTTGATTTATTATTGTCTTATTGGTGTTTATCACAAGTTAACTCAGACACTATGTAATGGTTAGTTTTATGATTTATTGCTATAATTTCAACTTTTTTGAAAGAAGCTTTATGAAATTTTACCACGAATGTTATAACATATAAACAAAAGACAGTACATATATTGTATATATTTTTACCTCTATTTTATTTAATTTCGGCTGTGCCAAGGTTCACTTGATTGTAAGAAATACCAATAGGTAAGACGCTAATTAATAAGTTATAAATAAAGAAATTCAACCAGCATTAAAACCGTAATTTAATAATCCAATATCCGTTTCCAAAGGTTGTATTTCTTCGTCACATCTATTGTTATGTTATCTTACATCGTAAGATACCAACTCGTATCATATCGCAACTACTGTGGCAGATTGAATTAACGGACGTATGATCTATTGTAGAAATTGACTAGGAGCATACACCGAAATAGACGTGCCAGAAGAAATTGTTTGTATTGGACATCGCTCAGTTCCGTTCATTCCTATTAGGACACTATCACACTTTAAATGTGCAGAAAAAGATGTTAGCAAACTAACAGTATTTCTCAGTTTTCATAACAGTATTTATATATGTTATAAATCTTAAAAGTACGGAGAAATAAACATATTTACTCATACAGCCTGTATATAAAAAACTAAATTAAACACACCCAGTTATGATCTGTAGAACAACATTTAAACTCGTTTACCAAAAAGTCCACTTACAGAAGCGTGCCTTTCGAAGTCTGACTTTGTGTTAGGCCGACCGTTAACAAGCGACGCTGGGCGAGAACTAACGCCGACGCCTGGAGGCACTATCACCCCTCTCCCCTCCGCCCACTCGAGTGATCGCGCATCACTCCTTACACAACGTCAACAGTAACGATGTCACACCTTTTATACAATAAATACGATTGACTAAATTTTCTCATTCACATTGTTAACTTACATAATTGTCCCTCTGTTACGTCATGGTACTTAAATATTTAATATTAGTACTTATTACACTGTTATTAATATTCACGTTATTCCGTTATTTGACCAGACTATTTGCGTAGTAATATATACCACTGTACGTGTATGGGTGGGGGTGTATTAAACCCCAGAAGATACCTAATAAGATACGTTTATTATGCCTTAAAAAGCATGCACATAGCCAAAATGTCACTAGTAATATTTTGTTTTCAAATTTACTCCAGTAAAATGTGTTAAAAAACTTGACATCTTATCTACATTTTTACTTTTTAGTTGAAATACTAAAATAATATATATATATATTATTTTAGTTATAATACATTTTTACCAGTAGTGGGATTTGCCGGTTCTAAGACAACAGCTGATTCAGAATTTTTTGATGGATAGAAGTGATGCCTTGAGGGCCTGTGACGTCAGGCCCTGGTGTGACGTCATGGGTGGGAGTGAAGTGGGTCAAGGACATTGTGGTAAAAATGGCTTCTTGCACAGAACGTTTTCTGTGTAAGACGGCTATTTTTATTTAATTCTTTAATTACAAATCAAACTTAATAACTATATTATTTTTGCTCGAACTCTTCTGACTGGTGCTTCGTCACTTCCTTTCAAGCCGGTTATCAGTTTATTGTAAACTTGTTCTCCACACTCTCTACGACCTATGCTTTCAAGTACTGTAATAGAATAAGAGTATTCATGATGTCTTACACTGCTGCAAACACAACAATTGTACACTGCTAACAAACATCCAACAAAATGCGTACCGAACCTTTTAGTTGCAGTTTTTGTAAATTTCAATTTATATTTGATCTTTTCTACAGTCTCCGCTATTTCAGCAATACCGTTAAATTTGTCTTTAGTCTCTAAACTCCAGTCTGGTTTTTCAAACCTTAACTCAAACATAATGTTCGTCAAGTTAGTGTTCATCTTTTATCAGTAATAGCATTGATTTTATACACAAATATATTTCCCATCCAATGTTAAATTTTGAGTCTCAAAATATCAGCTGTTTTTGTGGTCGATTGTGGAGCGCTAGTGTAGCTCCATGTAAATGTAATGCAGTTTAAAACAGCTATGGTTGCGGGCCACACAACTAACAAAATTACTGCCACAAATATTTCTATTAGATGGTTTATCTATTGTAGGTGTATATAATCAAGGGTAATAGACCATATTGCTCTCGGTGGAAGTGATGGAGGGGGAAGTGGTGGAGGCTTCTGTAGTTTCCCTCAGCTCTCAGTCTTAAACTATCCTCGGAGCCTAAAAGTTAAAAGCCAGTCAGAGATATAATGAAAGCTTCCACATCCGACTGAACTGTGCTGCTAACCTCCATCACTTGTATCGGTGTGTGTTCTGATGGTCGATCTTCAACTACATCACTGCCTTACCACGATGTACAAATTGTAGAGCTAACAACACGACTTTGGTTCTCTTCAGAACTGACGTTATTCATTGTATTTAGCCGATATCTGTGCAGTGTAGAAGTACTATATGTTATATAGAATGCACCTTGTTCCACTACAATCTGCTTATAAATGACGGAGTTACACTTCCTTCTAACTTTACTCATCTTGTACGAGTATATTAATTTTTTATTTTGTTATTTGTTAGTTGTTTAGTTATTCATTACGTAGCTCGCAAAAGTTTGTTAGATTTGTTGGAAAAAGTGTTATTACCATGTAACATTTTCATTCCTTTATTACAAGATTTTTTTTAATTTTGTTATTTGTTAGGCGTTTAGTTATATAAATTCATTCCATAACTTGCAAAAGTTTGATTTGTTGGAATAAGTGTTGTTAACATGTTACGTTTTTATTCCTGTATTAGATGAATTTTGTTTTGATCAAAAAATTAGCTTTTTGTCCATGATAATAATAAAACCTACTTACCTTAATGTTAGCATTAATCGTTCCTCTGCCATTATAGGTCTCATGTGATAATTATTCCAGTCCTTCTGGAGGTTGTCAGAAATTCTTGACAAAATGTAGTCGAAAGTTTCTATTTCCATCCTCATGTAGTTAGCAAATTTTCTGGGGTGCTGTCTTAAATCGTTATACAAATGATGGTACTCCTCAAATACATTCCTTTCCACATTGGTAGGATGTGCATAATATTCACGTTTTTTAAATCCTAATAAATAATCCTTTACTGCATTTGGTGCACAAATTAAATCTTATTCTTCAGAATCATCCATCACAAACTCGTTTTTAACAAAACACGAACTCACGAATCAAACTTTCAGCGCAATGTGTCGCAGCTCAGGCCCTGTACACATGAGGGCGGTAGACGCAGCGTTGAGCGCACGTCAGAAAAAAGTGGTACCGTACACATGACAGCGCTTAACGCCGCGGTTTACAGCATAATGGACTGCCTGGAAACCAATACAGTTATGGAGTTAGCATGCATTTGGTTGTTACACCGAAGATTCAGAGCAAGACGAAGACGACAACGAAGATGGTGGGTGCACCCTGTAATTAATTATAGATTGACTATGGGTTCTTTTGTGACTCTGTACCCCAAGTTGAGAAAATACCCTCCAAAGTTTTTAACTATTTCCGTATGAGTATAACATCTTTTGATGGACTGTTAACTTTATTAAAAGAATACTTATCATCAGTTAAACATGCATTAAGAGATGAGATTTCACCTGAAGAAAAACTCGTTGTAACATTAAGGTATTTATTAGTATTAACTTTTTATATAATCAAATTTTTTTTAATTTACAGAAAAGATGTTGACACACAGTGAAATTACTTCCTTAGAAATAGTAAATCATTATATTTGTTTTTGTCCACTAGTTGGTATTAATAAATGACAAAACACGTAAATAAATGGGAAAAAATAATAACTGAAAAACTAAAACATAAAACAACTGTAACTACAACTTAACTTAAGAAGTGCAAAATAACTTGAACATTTTGTAAATGAAAAATCTATTGAGTTTTTATGCTGTTTATTTGTAAATGTCTGATAATTCAGATGATGTTTGCGAATTAATGCTCTCTGTTGGCGAAAGGGCTGCTTCTGCCAACACATATTGCGAAAAAGGCCTACCCGATGCAGCTGCAGATTGGCTAAACCCAATGTGCCCGGAGAAGGCATCTGGTTGCATTTGTTGTCGTTGATGTCCCTGCAGATTGGCCCCTGCGTCTCCCAAGAAAGGATGCGAAAGAGGCGAACTAGTAGAAGCTGTAGATTGGCTGTTAAACCCGTGCCACTGATTGTAGCTGGGATCCGCGTGTGAGGGAGTGTAAAAGTCCTGAGCCCTCTGAATGACCTCTAATAGTTGAATTTTGGTTCGGATTCGTCCATGCTCGGGTACTTTTTGTAATTCTTTGTACAATGACATACAAAATAATTTGTCATCATCTTCCTTCGGCTTCGCTGCTTCCCTTTCTTCTCTGGCAGCAACACTTTTATTTAGAATTTCAATAAACTGCCTGTCGATAAGGTTTATCTTTAACTTTTTGTTGCTACCTACAGTCTTTTCAGTAGCAGCACTACTAGGTTCAGCTGGAGCTGGTAGCAAATCCTCTTTCGAGTTCATCTTCTTGTTGACTGCCCAAAGGAGTTATAGTGACTTTATTTATTACAGTGGGTTTGAGAAAAATCAGGCATTGAAAATATATGTAAGGGTGAGGAGTCAAGCAAGGTGACCCGCTTTCGCCAATTCTGTTTAATATTGTTATAAATCCCATCTTGAAGAAATTGGAAGGATCAGATGATGCATTTGAGATAGATGATTGCAAGTTACCGGCGTTGGCATTCGCAGATGACTTAGTTTTACTAGCTAAGAGTGAAGACGCCTTAAGAAGAATGATGAATAAAGTCTCGAGATCTCTGTCTGAAATAGGATTGGCCCTGTCCGCAGAGAAGTGTGGAGTTTTTGGCATCAGAAAAAAAGGTAAGACTTGGGTATATGAAGAACCCTCAATCACCATAGAAGGCAAAAGAGTAAGACCCTATAAGCCCAATGAAGAAGTTAGGTACCTTGGTGCCTACTTCACCATCGCTAAGGGGCTAAGTAATGAAAAGAATTATAAGAGAATGATTGAGGCGGCTGACAGATGTTGTAACCTAAACTTAAAACCAAGGCAAAAGCTAGATCTGCTAGTCAGTTACGTAATGCCTGGATATTATCACCTGATGATTGTCGATCCACCTTCTCTGAGGATGCTGTGAGAGCTCGATAGGCACATAAGAAAGACTGTGGAGTTTTTTCCACCTACCTACTTCGACCTGTAATGGATTATTGCACTGCAGAAGGAAGGATGGCGGGCTTGCTGTCCCGAGGCTGAGGGATCTGGTCTTGGCGGCCAATCTCAAGGCTTCGGTACAGCTGGCTAATTGAAGAGACCCTGTCACTAGAACTGTCTTCGGGGGTCGACAGGAAGAAAAGTTCCGGCTCATGGCGGAGAAGATGGAGTTGAACTGGCCGGTCTCCGAAACAGCGATCGAGAGATGGAAATTTGAAAAAAAAGAACAAGAACATGCGGCGTGGAGAGCTCTTCCAGTACAGGGCCAGGGAGCACCCTGCTTCGGAGGCAATAGGGAAGGAAATGTCTGGCTAAGGAAGAAAGAACTGTTTCCAGGTGAAGAGATAGATCTTCTCAAGTTAAGAGCAAACATCTTTCCCACCAAAGAGACCCTTCACAGGCACGGATCCAGAGCAGTGAATTGGGGGGGGGGGCGAACCTGCCGGGGGGTATGGGATACCCCCCCAGTAAGGGGGGGGTCCGGGGGTCCCCCCCCGGAAAATTTTTGCTATTTTAACGTCCTAGAAGTATTGTTTTTAGCAGTTTGGGGGGTGTTTTTAGGGTTTAAATATAGAAGAATACCTAAGTTCTGTAATCGAAAATAAGTTTGGCATAAATTTATTTCAACAGCTGATTAATGACACTAGTATAAACAATTAATTGTCAAATTGGTATTGCCATAGGTATTGCCATTGATACTTCTTAGAACCTCTGGGTAGTTTCCTGATGTAATTTCCAAATAAATTGTACAACTTCGAAATAGCATTTAAGTATATACATTTAATATCACAACTATTAAATAATAAAATGGATTCCATTGGAATGTTGTATTGTTAAAATGTTATGGAAACAGTGCAATGAGCAACAACTTAAACATAGTTTGGACATAGTTAAACATAGTTAACTGTGTAGAGTTACATTTAACACATTCATTACACAACCATTAATATAATAACTCAACTATCAAATCAATGTCGTCTGTCAATCAGTGTCTCGGCGTCTCGCCACTACGTCGGCGCTAGACACGCAGTGTTGCCGGCGAAAATATATAGGCCTACCAATTACCAACCGACGACTCGGAAATTCTCCTTTCTACAAACTCAGACTACACATCCGAATATTATATATACTGTAATATTATTAAGATGGTAACAATTACTAATGTTATTTTCATTACGGTAAATCAAATATTTTATTCTAAGCGTGTAGGTACATTTTTGCTTTTTTCCGTTTGGGGGGGGGCGATCGCCCCCATCGCCCCCCCCCCTTAAATCCGTGCCTGACCCTTCACAGGTTTGATGAAGATACCGATCCAACTTGTAGAAGATGTCATGAAGTCCCGAAAACTCTTGGACATATTAGTGGGAGTTGCCCAGCAGGAAGAGGGGGACGAATAGCCAGGCATGACCAAGTCGTCGATGCGATTCAGAAGAGAGCAATTGAAGCTGGCTGGATGGTTGCACGAGAACAACTTTTTGACACTATCGCCGAACCACTGAGGCCTGACCTGGTCATCAAAACACCGGGAAGGGCCTTCATTGTCGACGTTACAGTGCGTATGGAAAAGGATAATTCCCTAGAAGCAGCGAATAGGGAGAAAATCCAAAAGTACGGTGCGATCATCCAGTCCGTCAAGAGAAGCTTTGACGCTGAAGATGTGACCATATTGCCTGTGGTGTTGGGAGCGAGAGGTGGACTGCCCAAGACAACCAAAAAGAATTTAATAATGCTAGGTCTCGAAGCCAAAATTGAAGATATCATCTGTAAGATGCTGAGAGCTTCGATCAGCATCTTCAGAGCTCATGTAGACCTCAGCAATTGACCAAGTCCCTGGAATTGAACGCCTTCCAGGCGAAGCATGAGGATTGGACGAGATGCATCCCGACATTGAACGCCTGCGGAGCGAAGCATGAGGAGTCGACGCTTGGCGGTTCCTGGATTGAACGCCAGCAGAGCGAAGCATGGGGAGTGGATCAAGTGCCTCCCGACATTGAACGCCTACGGAGCGAAGCATGGGGAGCCGACTGTTTCGCGGTTCCTGACATTGAACGCCCGTAGAGTGAAGCATGGGGAGGACAGCGAAGAGCCTGTTATTGAACGCCTGGAAGAGCGAAGCATGAGGGACCAAAACCATGAACCTCCACTGCAGCTGAAGAGAGTTTGAGCTGGAGGAGCCAATCAATAAAATAAAAAAAAAGAAGAAGAATAGAAAAAGTTCAGAAGATGGAAAAAAAAGAAAAAAAAGAAAAAAAAATCAGATGAAAGACCCGGCTCACCAGTGCTGTGATTGATTACTACTGGTACCACGGGGTTGGGGGAGCCCCACATCAGCTTGCTGGTGTGCCCCAACGATTGGTGTTGGACTCGTGGGGGCAGATGGTTGTTCCTTAGGGCGCTATGATTAGGGATAGGGAGATAGAGACCCGCATGCGCGTCACAGATAGATGATGGAGAGAGTCATCTTTTGACTACCCGTCTCCCAAAGAGGCGGGGAATTCATCGAAAAATAACGGCCACCCGATACGGGGCATGTTGGCAGAAGACCTGCAACAAGAAACCCGGGGGTAAGGGCTTACGTGCCCCGGAACGTGATTTAAATGTATTTTGATTTTTTAACTCCCTTGAGAAATTATCTCTGACATGTTTCTACTTCTTCTGCAACGTAGTATCTAAAAAAAATATATGTATAAGTTACAAATGACTTAGAAGTTATTAGTAATTTTACAAGCATTTAGCTGCAAGTAGCACCACTTCATCTGCTAAATAAATAAAAACTAATAAAAATTATAGATTAAAACAGATAATCCATACTATATAAGATGTTCTACATTTTCAGATATTTAACAACAGGAACCTCCTTTGCTGATCTCCATTACAACTACCGATTGGGCAAATCTACAATTGCAAATATAGTGCGACAAGTATGCACAGCTCTGTGGAGAGTTCTCAAACCTATATGTATGCCTCCGATTTCAGAAGATAGATAGAAAGAAATCAGTGATGTGTTTATAAATACGCAAATTTCCCAAACTGCATAGGAGTAGTGGACGGAATCATATTAGAATTGTGCAACCCGCTAGTACCAGATCTCTTTACTATAACTACAAACATTTCTTTTCAACTATTCTTCTAGCTGTGTGTAATAGAAACTATTGCTTCCTATATGTAGACGTAGGGGGTTATGGCAAAAGTAACGATTCATCAATTTTCAAAGAATCATTGTTTTACAAACGCATAACTGAAGGAACATTTAACATATCAGAACCCAAACCAATAACAAACTTAGATAACACAAGTTTACCTTACATATTTGTTGGTGGCGATGCTTTTGGTCTTGCCAAAAACATCATGTGTCCATACGTGGGAAATCAACTTTCTCATGTAAAAAAAGTGTTCTATGTAGCGGCTTTCAAGGGCTCGCCGCTACATAGAATGCACTTTTGGCATAGTGGCAAACAAGTGGCGAGTATTTCACAGACCTCTGAATGTCAACATAGATTTTGCTGAGTCAATTGTTTTGGCGTGCTGCATCCTACAAAATTATGTCAGACGTCGAGATGGCTTCAGGGAAGAAGACACTTATTATCAAACACCATTTCAAAGTATTGGAAAAGGACAAGTGCCTAAATGAAGTAACTACGCCAGAACTGTGAGAGATGGGAAACTGCCATGGCAAGACCGTATGGTGCAGTAAGTAGCTGTGTAATGTAGAATACTTTATATTTTGTGTACTCAACCAGAGTAACCACGAGGATTAGGCCTATATTTTTGCGGTGTGTTTGGATGTGTTAAACATTGATATATCAAAGCCTAAGATCTTGATTAGCTTATGTTTAGCTTAAGAACTATATAGCAGTTTTCTATAAACTGAAATTTTTTTTAAAACACCCCCAAAAAACTTTAATAAAAAGCACACAAATACTAAGCTTAGTTTTGAGGCAAAATGTTGTATATATTTTAATTGGCTTGAAAGTTTAATCGTTATAAAAGATCTAAACGAAGCCTAAATTATTTATGAAATTAGAATAAGGTGGGAACAGTATGTTCTTATATCTACATCGTCCCCTCCTAGGACAATCTGTGCAGAAAACAATACTCACTTTTTTATAAGGTTAGATGCATCTGGCCTACAAATATATCTGATAGTATTTTATGTGTAAAATCTGTTATAATATTACAGACATATTGCAATACTGTTAAAATAATAAATAAACTGTTTATATTTATCTAATACTTTCTTCTCTTCCAGTGTACTATTTTCACCAGCAAATATGTCCACCGGCTCTTTCCAGGCAGATTTTTTTAAAACTCTGTTCTTGTACTCATCACATTCCATGTCCCAAATACATCTTCTCTTTTACCCTTCACAATGAACAGTTCCGTATCAAAATTGTCACCTTCCATTGTACACAGATCACTTTTCAACATGGCACAGCGATGTCAACAGGGCAAAAGCGCGCGCTCGACTGAACATGTGTACGATCACATGTATCTCCTAGTAACTGGAAGCCCGCTGCAAACACGACGTTTGAAGTGAATTCTAAGAGCGCCGCGCTTTGACGACGTTGGTCCTAAGCGCGCGCGTGCATGTGAACGATACCATTTGTTCCTTGGTAATTGGAACGCGACGTTAAGGCTACGTACACATGATAGCGTTGTAACGCGCGCTAGCCAGAGCGCGTCACAACGCGCGTTGGTGAAACACTGCAAACAAATGACTGCGTACACATGCAACGTGCGTTGAAAAATGGGCGGGCTTGCAACGCGCGTCTCAGAGTTTACCCGTGAGACGCGCGCTGCAGTCGCGTCTCGAGTTCTGTTGTTATAGTTTACACTGTACACATGTGTTCAGTCTAGCGCGCACCACGAAGCAGTTCACAAGTAAATTATGGTAGACAACATGTTTGCAACTGAACCCTTCATAGAAGAGGTGAAACGTCGCCGTGCTATATGGGATATGGAGAGTGCGGATTATAAGAACAGGTCGTTAAAGAGATCAGCTTGGCAGGAATCAGTGGATATATTTTCTGGAGAGGATTCTTCATTGGAGCAAAAGAAAGTTCTCAGTAAGTTTAAACTTTTTATTAATTTAGATAACACACAATAGATGAAAAATTTAGGTAACATTATAAACAGCTTATTATTAAATTATTGCCTGATTACAAATGGTTACTCGATACATTATTAATAACCATCAATTCGAGTTCAAACCATCCTATCTTGCTAAGGCAATTTGCCTTCATTAACGAAGTAATTAGCAAATTTGTCTCTCACTTCTTTTGCATAAATATTTGGTCGTGGTGCTGTTACTCCAGACAAGTCATCAAATGGTGGCGTATAGATTGAATCTTCATACCTGCCCCCATCTCGTTGCCGTACATAGTTATGCAACAAACAACATGCCAAAATAATACTGTTTGCCAGATCTAAGTTAACATTTAGAGGCCTATGAAATAATCTCCATTTATTTGCCAAAATACCGAAGGTACATTCGATGTACCTGCGTGCTCTTGACAGTCTGTAGTTTAGAATTCTCTTAGAATGTGATAATATTTTCCCACTATACGGACACATGATGTGTTTTGACAAACCAAAAGCATCATCTGCAACAAACACATAGGGCAAAGGTGTGACATCCACATTTGAAATCGGCTTTGATTCTGGAATGTTTAATGTGCCTTCTTCGATTTTTTGGCAAAATGATGATTCTTGAAAAATTGAACTGTCATTGCTTTTGCCATAAGATCCAGTGTCCACAAACAAAAAACAATAATTAGCATCTCAGACAGCTAGCAGTATCGTTGAGTAAAAATGTTTGTAGTTATAAAAAAGGGACCCTGAGTCACTGGGCTGAATGATACGAATATGTTTGCAGTCTATAGCTCCAAGACAGTTAGGAAAGTTGGCATACTGTAGAAATTCTTTACTAACCTCTTCCCAGTTGCCTTCTGTCAGAGGTGCCATACATATAGATCTCAGTTTATTCCATATCACTGCACAAACTTGACGAATTATATTTCCCATGGCGGACTTTCCCACTCTGTAGTTATATTGCAGTTCAGCATAAGAACAACCCGTTGCCAAATACCTAAAACAAACAAAGTAAATTTTATTCTTTTGTAAATTGAATACAAAGGTTATAAAAGTTGTTTCTTTTCAGGGACTACTCTGCAAAAAATGTGGAAAACTCTACGAGACAATTTTGCGAGGGAACTAAAAAAAAGGAAGACGACAAAGTCAGGATCTGGGGCATCCAACTCGACTCCGTACATTTATTTTACTCGGCTCCAATTTTTAGAAGCTACAGTAACCACGAATAAGGCAACTACTAGTACCTTGGATCACACTATTCTGTTTGAGGAGAGGGAAGTGGATAACGAGGATTTAAATATACCTGAAAAAACTCCGGATACTCCAATAAGTAGCAAGAGAATTAAGTTAAATGCAGTCGATAAGCATTTTGCGTACATCTTAAATAAAAGTATAATGATGAGGGAAAAAAGATAACTAGAAAAAAACAATGAAGACGAGGACAAATTATTTTGTCTTTCGTTGTACAAAGAGTTAAAGAAAGTTCCTGAAGCAGGTAAAATTAGAACTAAAATTCAATTACTAGAATCCATTCAAAGAGCACAGGACTTTTACACGATTAATGATCAGCCGGGAGGCTCAAGTTATCAACCCCAATTACAACACTACCAACACCCACCATTGTACAACATGCCACAGTATGGGCAAGGAAATGCGGAGGTTGTACAAGCCAAGTAACTCAGCCTCGAAATCTGCCGGCTACCTCACCAACACAGAGTTATACTTCTGATCACAGTTCTGACATAACGGATTTGTATTAAAAACTTTTTTACTTACTAATATTGTATTAAACGAAAGGTTTTCCTTTTGAAATTATCAAGAAAGTTATTTTACGTGTAATAATGATTTTGACTTGTTTTATATTAATAACAATAAATAAACATACCTTAAAGTAATTACAGTAGAGTCTCGCAAACTCGGCCCTCGATAACTCGGCAGTCCGGATAACTCGGCCGCACAGAGAACGGAAAAAAATTAAATGTAAAAAATTAAATTATTTTGACCTTGTAAAACCAAAATACTACGCGAATGCGATAATATTGAATCTACGAGTGTATTCCCCGTGCGAGCGGGCATTGACCTTGAGCTTCAATGTGTAACGGGACAGTTATTTCCCCTTCCCGTCACCGTCGCCGGCCGCCATATTCCTGAGTCAGTCTCCCTCGTGCATTCTCAGTCCAGTCCAGTCCTCAGTCGAGCGCAGTCCTCAGTACTCAGTCAGTGTAGAGTGCGCATCACAGTGGTCTGCTATATACAAGTCAGTGCGTCGCACAACGTTTATGTACTGTTGTTGGGAGTTAGTGGATTGTGCTGTGTTAGTGTTGTTAACTCATCATGGCAACTACATCTAAAAGAAAACAAGTAAACTTATCAATGGAACAGAAGTTGTGTGCATTAAAACGACTGGACAAAGGAGAAAGTGTAAGCAAGGTGGCTATGGATTTCGGGGTCGGCAAAAGTACAATCGGGGACTGGAAAAGAAAAAGAACAGAAATAGAAGCGTGGTGTGCTAAGCGAATTTGCAGTGAAACATTAAAAGAAAGAAAAAATATGAAAGAAAGTGAATTCAATGAAGTAAGTGAGGCACTGTACCTATGGTTTCGTCAAGCTAGAGAAAAAGGAACCCCAATTTCAGGACCGATATTGCAAGAAAAAGCAATAAAATTGTATGAGCTGTGTAAAAAGGAAGGAGATCCAGAATTTGTAGCAAGTATCGGTTGGCTTGACAGGTGGAAGAAGCGTTACGGTGTCAGGCAACTTACTGTATGTGGTGAAAAACTTTCTGCGGACATGACGGGTTTTTTAAAATTCAAAGACCAATTTCAACAGCTTATTGAAAGTGAAGGTTTGACAGGCGACCAAATTTACAATTGCGATGAAACGGGGTTGAATTTTAGACTCTTGCCAAATAAAAGCCTAGCTTCGAAACATGAAAATTCTGCTCCTGGGTACAAGAGAAGCAAAGAACGTGTTACCGTCTTGGCCTGCTGTAATGCAACAGGGGATGATAAGCTAAAACTGTGTCTTATTGGTAAAGCTAAAAAGCCACGTGTCTTTAAACATATTGATGTAACCAGTCTTCCTGTGTCATATAAAAACCAGTTAAATGCATGGATGGATGGAGTAATATTTAAAGAGTGGTTTTACCATAGTTTCGTACCTGCAGTTGAAAGACACATGAAACTGGAAAACCTCCCAAGAAAAGCACTTCTTATCTTAGACAACGCCTCTTCACATCCAGACGCAGATGAGTTACAAGATGGTGATATAAAGACCATGTTCCTGTCCCCCAATGTGACTGCACTCTGCCAGCCTATGGACCAGGGGGTTTTAGCGGCTTTAAAGAAGATATACCACCGCAAGCTGCTGTCACATATTTTGGATGCCGTTGAAGATGATCAAGATTTGGTGAAAAACTTGAAAAAAATTGACTTATTATATTCGGAGAGAAGTTTCGTGGCGGCTGAGGGATTAGGACGGCCGGCAAGGCCTCTGCCACCCCCAATTAGCCCTCACCCGGCCGCTCCGGGTTTCCTTACTGAGTCACCTTCTGGGCTGAAGGTACACCAAGTACATTTTTTTTAATTCAACATATAGAGTAATTTGAAAATTAATTTCGAAATCTACATCAATTTACAAGAAAAACAAGTCCAAGAACCGCATACTTACAATAATATTAAGGCTTTATGGTTGTTTGTAAATGAAACAAAAAATAAATTATTTAACCCCAAAGTGCAGTCTATAAAACAAGTTATTGTTTTCATGAGTATGTTTATAAATTATAATAAGTTAAGCTATTTTTTCAGCGATTTACTGTCCTAATGGTAATTATAGAAGTAGATTTCTAGAATCTTAAGAAAGTGACGCACGCTCAACTGTTATTTATAGCGAACAGATAAGAATTTCCGGTGACACATTTCTTACCATCCCCCACTTGAGTCTCAAATAACTTGTGACTCATTCTTATGGTTAACCCGTTTTCTGTCAGTTGGAACAGTGTTGACTTGCAAATAAGTTCTAGCGCGAATACATTGTGTTATATTAATTTTGTGTTTGTGACTTAAGTACGGTATGTCTTCAGAGGTGCTCCACACTCAGGCGCGGTCAATCGTTGCTTCCGTGATAAAATATTTTTATGAAGAAAAAAACAACATGGGACCGTTAAAAGATGTCAGGAAAGTTTTAGAACGTGTTTCCGATGCGACAAAAGTTTCAAAAAGGACTGTTGAACGTATCAATGCTCAGGTCCACGAAATTGGAAAGCGAGGTGACGGTGAGACAACTGACTCCACTAACGACGTGTGTTTAGCAGGACAGGCGGACGAAGGTGAACGTCAGGAACAATCTTCAAAAAACAAAAGACGGATTCTTATTAGGACTCCAAGGAAGAATTCAAAAGACAGGAAGAGGCAAAACATACGACCTGCGACGGGACTAGACAGTTTCCAGCTAAGTGCGATACGCCGACACGTCCTAGAATACTATGAGAGACGCGAAGTTCCAACAATTTCCAACAAAGTTTAAAGAAACTTCTGAAATCACTAAAGGATAGAGGTCTGTACAGTAGAAGTTCGTATTCATTGCGTAGTATTCTGAAAACATTAGGATTTGTGTATAAAAAGTTTAATGGTAGAAAAGTGCTCATGGAAAAACCGTCGGTAGCTCTGTCAAGATGTCAGTTTTTACGTAAGGTTAGAAACATTGACATAAAAAAAGCGATTTTTCTGGACGAAACCTGGCTCAACGAGAACACGGTAAGAGCGAAAGGCTGGACTGACGACTCGGTAAAGGGAACATTGAATTTCCCCCTTGGCAAAGGAAAACGATTAATCATTTGCCACGCTGGAAGTGCTAGTGGTTGGATCGACGCACCTCCTCTTATGTTCCAGTCAAAAAAAACCAACGACTATCACGAGGAAATGGACTCTACAATCTTTGAAGGGTGGTTTTTCAGTGTTTTAATTCCGGCCATACCTCGAGGAAGCACGATAATAATGGACAACGCCCCGTATCATTCGCGAGTGAAGGACAAAGCACCGACATCATCTTCTAGAAAACAACAAATGGTCGATTGGTTGAATAAAAATGGAATTTCACACCCTCCTGATGCAAAGAAACCAGAACTGTATGAACTTGTCAAGAGCCACAAACCTAGGTTTAAAAAATTTGAAATTGAAAGTAAAGCGTCTCAACTAGGCTTCCAAATACTCCGGCTTCCGCCATACCACTGCCAGTATAACGCTATAGAAATGGTGTGGGCTGCATTGAAGGGTTATGCGAAAGATAGGAATAATACTTTTAAACTTAAAGACATCGAAAAATTATTCATGGAGGCAATCTCGACCATAACCCCCGAAAAGTGAATCAGTTATGTTGATCACGTCAAGAGAGTTTTAGATGCTGATTGGGCAAGTGAAGGACTGAATGATCACAGCGTCCAAGAACTGATAATCAGCTTGTGCCCTGGCGATGGTGAAGACACAGACGAATCCGATGACTCTGAGGAGGAAGATGACATTGGCTGTGATCTTTTGGAATGAAAGGTAAACGCAATTTATCTGTGTTTCATAATATATAACATACACCAATAACATTCATTAATATTATAAAATCATATTCTTGGGAAGTATAAGTTATTTTTTGTTATACCGTTAAAAAAACGAAAAAATAACGTTTTTAATACATGCACTGCAAAGCTTAAGTTTTTTTTGTTCTAGGAATGTGGTTATTTTAGCTGGTGTTGAGCTAGGATGTTGTAAATATAGAACTTTTAACTGTCATATAATTATATTATTTTTAATTGAAGTAGAAAAGTTAATATTGTCGTAATCTGTTCATTGTATTATGTTTAATTGAATTTCTAATTATTGCTATTTATTTATAATTTTGTTGTTATTAATGGACTACTTTAAATTTATTTATTTATAATCATACTTATCAAATCAATAAATTGCTTTATGGACTACGCTTTTTGGCGATATATAACTTTGTTTCATTTACAAACAGCCATAAAGCCTTAATATTATTGTAAGTATGCGGTTCTTGGGCTTGTTTTTCTTGTAAATTGATGCAACTGGAAGCTTTTCAAGAACAAATTATACTTAATGTAACTATACGTAATATGTAAATATAGAACTTTTAACTGTCATATAATTATATTATTTTTAATTGAAGTAGAAAAGTTAATATTGTCGTAATCTGTTCATTGTATTATGTATAATTGAATTTCTAATTATTGCTATTTATTTATAATTTTGTTTTTATTAATGGACTACTTTAAATTTATTTATTTATAATCATACTTATCAAATCAATAAATTGCTTTATGGACTACGCTTTTTGGCGATATATAACTTTGTTTCATTTACAAACAGCCATAAAGCCTTAATATTATTGTAAGTATGCGGTTCTTGGGCTTGTTTTTCTTGTAAATTGATGCAACTGGAAGCTTTTCAAGAACAAATTATACTTAATGTAACTATACGTAACATGTAAATATAGAACTTTTAACTGTCATATAATTATATTATTTTTAATTGAAGTAGAAAAGTTAATATTGTCGTAATCTGTTCATTGTATTATGTATAATTGAATTTCTAATTATTGCTATTTATTTATAATTTTGTTTTTATTAATGGACTACTTTAAGTTTATTTATTTTTTATTTATAATCATACTTATCAAATCAATAAATTCCTTTATGGACTACGCTTTTTGGCGATATATAACTTTGTTTCATTTACAAACAACCATAAAGCCTTAGTATTATTGTAAGTATGCGGTTCTTGGACTTGTTTTTCTTGTAAATTGATGTAGAATTCGAAATTAATTTTCAAATTACTCTATATGTTGAATTAAAAAAAAATGTACTTGGTGTACCTTCAGCCCAGTAGGTGACTCAGTAAGGAAACCCGGAGCGGCCGGGCGAGGGCTAATTGGGGGTGGCAGAGGCCTTGCCGGCCGTCCTAATCCCTCAGCCGCCACGAAACTTCTCTCCGACTATAGACGTCATTGGATGGCTTGCATATGCATGGCGTGAATTACGTCCTATTACGTTGGTGCGTTCCTGGAGAAAACTACTGGACAATGAAGGAAATGAGTTTGCTGACAAACCTGATGAAGAGGACTCTGGCCTAGTGGACTTAATAAGACAGGTTCCTGGTTGTGAAGATGCCAATGACTGTGACGTAACAGAATGGATGGAGCAGGACACTGGAGAAAACATTCTTTCGGATGCGGAAATTGTTGAAGTTGTAAAAGGAAAAGAAGACAATGAAGAAAGCATTGGTGAATCTAATGAAGAAGATAAAAGCAAGCCTACTGAAATAAAAATGAGTCACAGCGAGGGACTGAAAGCTGTTAAAAGTGCGTTGACGTATTTTGAGCAGCAAGGTGCTTCGGCAATGAACATCCTGTTTCTCCGTCGTCTGCGTGACGATGCCGCTCGCAAGAGGGCCAGGTGTGAAAAACAAAAAACAATAACCAACTTTTTTACAAAACAATAATTTACAGGGTACAGAACTGTATTTGTTTTTCGTATTATGTTTGCAATGTTCCTATGTAGTGTTTAACCCGCCGTTGGTCGAAGGGTGAGCGGAGCGCTCACCTTTGTTTTAAATGAGCCATAAATCAGTGAAGTTTCGAGTTTCCGGCCGGGAATTCCGAGTAGCTGTCGTTCGGAATGTTGAGTGGTGGGGGGTGTTTGGTCTAGAGTCATTGACCTAGTTAGTTGTGCACCTGACGCATAACTAGACGGTACTGCGCGCGAGTGAGCGGTGCGCTCACCCTTCGACCATCCACGTTATAGTTTTTTTCCAAATTCATCTGAGTGTTATTATTGTTTATTTGCGATTAGTAGTGTGTATTGTGTTACGGATTGTGTACATTTCATTATTTTATCATGAGTGAAGGCCATATAGTGCAGTGGCTTCAAGAAGAGACTGACGGAGAAGAGACTGTCGCTGAAAATTATTTTTCTTCTGACGATGAACAAGATTGTCTGAATAACAGTGACCATGAAACTGGCAGTGAACAATCAGGTGATGAAGAAGAAGAAAGTACTTATCCTGCTGGACCAACCTACGTAGGGAAGGACAAAGTTACGCTGTGGAATCGGCATTCGCGCCCACAATAAAGACGCAGGTCAGTGAGAAACATTGTTCTTCACCTTCCTGGAGTAAAGGGAGATGCTCGAAATGCAAAAACAATATTTGAAGCTTGGAAACTCTTTTTTCCGGACTTACTATTGAGGAAATAACTAAATACACAAACATTCGCTTGCAAAAACTTAGGCAAAACTATAGCCGCGAATCTGATGTTTTAGATACAAACGATGAAGAAATAAAGGCTCTTATTGGCCTGCTGTACATGGCAGGAGTTCTTAAATCATCGCACCTCAACGTATCAGACTTATGGGCTACTGACGGAACTGCTCCTGAAATATTTCGCATGGTCATGAGCTGCAAGCGTTTTTATTTATTGTTGCGAGCACTCCGTTTTGACGATGAAGCCACAAGGCAAACCCGGCGAGCTTTAGATAAACTTGCCCCCATAAGGAATGTTTTTGATGGGTTTGTTGCCCGCTGCTTGAAAAATTACAGTGCCAGCGAGTATGTCACGTTGGATGAAATGCTCGAGTCATTCCGAAGCCGGTGTAGTTTCAGGCAATATATGCCTAAAAAACCAGCTAAATATGGTTTGAAGATGTTCGCCTTAGTTGATGCCAAGATGATGTACACTTGCAATCTAGAGTTATACTGTGGTACACAGCCGGAAGGTCCATTTTCTCTTGACAATAGGCCTCATGCAGTTGTGAAAAGACTTACTGCCCCGATCCATGGTTCTGGGCGTAATGTAACCATGGATAATTGGTTTTCATCTGTGCCCGTTGTAAATGAACTAGCTATGCAACATAATTTAACGGTGGTAGCTACATTGAAAAAAAACAAACGAGAGTTGCCTCCAGAAACAGTAAATACGAGGCAAAGGCCAATTCACAGTAGCCTTTTTGCATTTGGTGAGCAATCAATGGTTGTATCATATGTCCCCAAAAAATATCGTAATGTGGTGCTAATCTCGAGTATGCACGACTCAGACGAAATTGATGAGAGCACAGGTGACTTCATGAAACCAGTTCTAGTAACTTTTTACAACAGCACTAAGGGAGGAGTCGACATTGTTGATGGTATGAAGGGAGAGTATACTGTTGCGAGAGTTTCATTTCGGTGGCCCCTCCGTATATTCTATTCTCTACTTGATATAGGCGCAATCAATGCTCAGATCATCTTGAATGGAAATACAGGAGAGACCTTCACAAGAAGAAATCTTCTCAAAGCCTTGGCTTTTGAACTTTTTAAACCACATATGGTTCTAAGGGCTACAGGCAGTGGCAGTGGACTGCAAAGTGATCTTCGCTTGAAGATAAGGAAACACCTTGGAATGGAAACTAATACACCAAGGCCACATCCAGTGCAAAACAATGACCGAGTAAAATGTGGCTTTTGTCCTAAAAAGAAAAACAGACTGACAAAAGTAAGATGTGCAACCTGCATGGCCCCGATCTGTGGAGAACACACAACATTCATTTGTGTGCAATGCAAAACAAACCATGATCATGTTTCAGACTCAGACTAAATGCACTTTTGCGTAATAGTTTTAACTTTGTTTGTTCTTTTTATTTTTATTTTTCATGGAAACCTTGATACAAATAATTAATTATCTAATTTCATTTTTTTAGATTATAACATACTCTTATTTTACTAGGCCTACCATTTTTTCTTCATTTTATAATTAATACCAATGTAGTTTCCTTAGTTTTATTTATGTATTATCACTACTACAAACACATCTATACTGTAAAATAAAGATTAATACATTTTACAATTTTATTAGGCCTAATATTTTTTCTTCGTTTACTAATATTAATACAAATTGTAGTTTCCTTATTTTATCTATGTATTATCACTATTACAACATATTCATACTTTAAAATAAATATCATTACGTAAAATATATTGTTTTATTGACTATTACACACTTTTTCATGGAATAAATACCTCAAATTTGCGGGTGAGCGCAGCTTTTCATGGAATAAATACCTCAAATTTGCGGGTGAGCGCAGCGCTCACCCTTCGACCAACGGCGTCCGCCCGGGAGGTTCGACCAACGTAGGGTTAAATCGATTTAACTTCAAATGTAATGCCTTCTGTGGTGTACTTGACGAATAATAACATGATACATATAACCTATCAAAGGACTTTTATTCGTTTAAACCTACTTTTCCCGATAACTCGGCAGCCATTGGGTCCACATTAGGCCGAGTTTGCGAGACTCTACTGTACTAGTTTTTCTTCTGGTGAAATGCTGTCCCTTATAGAATCCTCTCTAGCTGCTAAGTCATCCTTAAAAATATCCATCAGTTCGTCAAACGACGCAATTGACATTCTAAAATATTTAAAAAATTTAGGATCATGCTTTCTCAGATTAGGGTACAGAGTTACGAAGCAACCATGGGTGAACCTATCATGTAAAACCGGATGTATCCAATGATTTCTTTGCCTTCGTCTTCGTTCTTTGTAATTTCGGAATAAAGCCCAAACACAAGCTGCCTCTTCAACTTCCATGACTCAACTGGAGCTCGCGTGCATGCTGATTCTGATACATGACGCGCGCTTCAATGCGGGTTACAACGCTGTCATGTGTACACATCAGTTTTTCTGACGCGTGATTCAACGCGCGTTGCAACGCTCTCATGTGTACGTAGCCTAAAGGCGCGTTCACACATGGCGACTTTACTCGCTGCGACTAGAGTAGCGGCTACTAATCGCTATGTGTGAACAGTAAGTAGCGGCGACTAGCACTCGCCGGCGAGTAAAAATTCACTCGCGAGGAAAGTTGGACATGTTTAACTTTTGGGGCGAGTAGTCGCCAGTAGCTGACCTTGAAGTGTCACGTGGTACACTCGCCGCGAGTGGTAGCAAGCCTGTCGCCCTGTGTGAATAGTGTTATCGCCGACTAGAAGCCGGTAGCTTGCGATCTGACGACTCGTGGTTGTGTTTTGCTCCTTTTATAACGTTTTGTCAGTTTATACGGATTCTATACTAAAGATGGCCGATAGTGTGAAGTGGAGTAGTGACCAAATTGTTACTTTCCTGGAAATTTACAGAAAGCATGAGTGTTTGTGGGACATTAGGTCACCTGAATATCTAAAACGCGACTCGAAGCAACAGGCGTTTGCCAAATTGCTTGATGAACTCAGACTTAATGGAATAATAGTGACTGAAGATGTGCTGAAGAAAAAAATTAAGAACTTACGTGATGCATATCGTAATGAACTGAACAAAGTAAAGAAGTCGAAGAAGAGTGGTGCCGGGGCAAGTGAGGTGTATAAACCTAAGTTGGTTTGGTTTGGTGCAGCAGACGCTTTCTGGAATAGCGTGTTATCCGGGAGGCAATCATCTTCAAGTATGGTAAGTTAATTACTGTACATGATTAATTAATCCTAGACAGGTCAAACTTCAAGTCAGCAAGCCTTTTTTATCCTGAAGATGGGTTAAAAAGGCTCGTTTTAAAAATACAGTTTTGTAGTTAATCAAATACGGTATGTAAGTACATAAAAACATCATATTCTTGTTTATGCCCTGCCTTCTTATTTATCTGGAAATCAGAACTACCAAATTTGTAATGCACAACAATTAAGAGATAAAAATATTGAAACGAAATAGGAAACTGAAAATTAAGCATGTTTGAATTATTTTTAAATTAATTATACCAACAATTTAAAAACAAATTATACATGATTAACTTTCTGTTTCACATGTAATTAAGGTATTTTATCTTTCAGTTTTAGTACATTACGTCCTGTTTGGTACTTATTACAGTAGTTGATTAAAATAATGAACGCAACATTGTTGGTATAATATATTTACATAATTGTAAAATAAGAGGAAACATATGATATTTACAGTCACATTTCATGGTACTATATTACCATTCCATCAATGTCCATTTTTATTTACTTAGGCCAACAGCTTTCTTCTGCCACGGTACAGCCATATGGGACATGAAAGCATAAGAATATGCATTGCGGACATCTTCTCCATCCTGTGCATAGTTATTGGATTTATATTGCTTTTCCATCGGGCTCAATGTAGTAGGTACATCCCGCCACGAGCCACCGGTGAGTTGGCCCGTAATGATGTCCTCCTCGTCCACTGATCCTGGTGGTAAATACGCCCGACTAGCTGTCATTCTAAGCCAGTTGTGGATTGAGCAACAAGCTTTAGTTAGAAGCTCAGCTGTATCTACCTTGAGTGCGATCGGAGTGTTGAATACACGAAACCTTGACGATAAAATCCCGAATGCGTTTTCTACAACTCGCCTAGCTCTTGATAAGCGGTAATTGAAAATCCTCTCTTGGAGTGTTAGCTTTCTATGAGCGTATGGTTTCAGCAAGTTACTTCCCAAAGGGAAGATATCGTCTCCTACTAAAACCCCTCCCTCTGGCCAATTTAACAAATTTTGCTCTAGTGCACAGTTGAAAGTAGAAGTCTGGAATATGGTGCTGTCACTCGCTCGACCATCACTACCTACGTCTATGTATCTGAAGCAATAGTCAGCATCTACTACGGCTAACAGTACTATACTGTAGGTCCCTTTGTAGTTGAAAATTTCTGAGGTTGAGTTTGGTGGTCTTCTTATCAGCACATGCTTCCCATCGACAGCACCACAACAGTTTGGGAAATTCCAAATGTCTTCAAAAGCTTTCATAATAGCATTCCACTCCTCTTCGGTGTTTGGTACCTACAAATAAAAAAGCCTGTAAAATACTACATTTTATTTATCTAAAGATTCTAGATGTTACTGTATCAAAATTGCCAGTTTATTATTAATTTTGTGAAAACCCATATATATATATATATATATATATATATATATGTGTGTGTGTGTGTATATACATATGTATAGCTAACTTTAAGCAGACTTTGGCTTCATTTAACTAACAATGGTTTCAGGAGCCCGAGCTTTGAATGGCATTAGTTGTATATTGATGTGTTTTTCCACAGGATTGGGACACTCAGAGTGTAGCCGAAGACGACATTGCAGGGGATGAACCGGAAAACGTAGATGGTTTGTTAATGGAGCAGACTGCAACCGCAACATCAACCGCAGCACCTGCGCCTGTTCTACCTGTAAAAAGGATTGCAAGTAGCATGCCACCACCCAGTCTTCGTAAAAAACCTTTCAAGCCAGGCAATATGATAAAGTATCCCACAGGCAGTAACTCAAAGTACCCGACCCGCTTTGAATCCTCCTTAGATAAGCTGGAAAACATAGCCATGATGGTATCGCCGCAGAAAACTGAAACTGTTACAGATGACCAGTATGACAGATTCGCTAAGCACGTTGGATCTCAGTTAAGAGAATTACCTCTGAGGAGTTTTGTTCTGTTGCAACAGGAAATACAAAACTTAATTACTAGAGAAAGACTGAATCAAATCGACTTTACAAATCAGTTCACGCCCTCGCCTGCTGAATCTTCAAGTAGTTGTGATGTTTATAGTCCGTTACAGATTCAGCCGTATGACAACTCGAACACATCCGGACTAGACCTCGTGCAGAAAGCACTTTTAGAGATTGGCGAAATGCCAAAACCGTGAATGTAATACTGTGTTTCATTAATAAAGAATATGTCACGATTAGTATGTTTTGTTATTACTTTTTTCAATGTTTTGGCCTCCTTATAGGGGATTGATTTAGTTTATAAATGTTATTTGCAATTGAATAAATAGTATACTTATATGCAGAGAATGTCCAGTATGATGGACGCATTCCCCATACGTAAAAGTATGGTAAATGCATTCATTGTGCTTTGAATATTGAATTCCCAAGCCTGCATTACTTTAATTTAACATAGTATTGAAGATTATTGCTATTGAAGAAAATAAGTAATCTTACCTTCATAAATGGCTGAAGAACTTCACATATGGCACTCAGCACTTCAGGTAACAAAACGGAAATTGTATTGTATGGTACTCTAAAAAGGTATTGGAGTGATTTAAGGCTGTCTCCACTCGCCATATACCTCAAAGCTATCTCCAGTTTGGTACGGCAAGAAATTGCTTCCCTCCATCGTGTATCCTCCTTCTTTATTAATGGTGATACCATTTTTAACAACTCCTCAAACTTTGGAACTGTTAATCTCATAATGTTGTAATAAGATTGGGGATCTTCACTTGCCAATTCTTTCAATAGTGTCGCAGAAGCACCTAGCCTATCCCTTCGCCGTATCCACTCCCGGACCCACTGACGTTTTCTTTTATTTCTTAATTTATTCACTAATTCATCACAAAGTTCCTTAACACAGTTACTCAATACACGTCTCAAAGTCTCTCGCCTTCCTACAGACATTTTCCACAGCAAACCCTACTCACAACGAATCATCGAACTGTACTAACTACTACAAATCGCGATGTGTGAACAGAGATCGAAAATTTGCCGGCGAGTAAATAGCGGCGACTAAGTAGCGGCGACTTAGTAGCGGCTAGTTAGTCGCCATGTGTGAACGCCCCTTAAGGCTCTGTCACACTGAGCGACTTTACTCGCCGCTACTCGAGTAGTGACTACTAATCGCTAGGTGTGACATAGTCATTAGTTGCGACTAATACTCGCCGGCTAGTGAAAATTCGGTAGCGCAAGGAATAGGACATGTTCAATTTTTTACGGGACTAGTAGTTGGTAGCCGACCTTGAAATTACTCGCTGCGAATGAATAGCGCCACAGTCGCCATGTGTGACAGGTGTAGCGAGCAGTAGCGCTTAACCAAGCGGTTGTCCGGCTTTGTTTTGACAGGTTCAGTGATAGTTGTTAATGTTTTATCTGTTGTGGTTAATATTGTTATTGAAACAATGACTGACACTCTGAAGTGGACAATTGAGCAAATCATTACATTCCTTAATGTATACAGAAAATACGAGTGTCTCTGGGACATTACGTCCCCAGACTACTTGAAACGTGATTTCCAGACCACAATTATAACACAAGATCCCGTGACCAACATAGGCAAGTTCCCCACCGACTCCACCGTACTGCCTCACTCCCTCAAAATATGGGGCCAAAATTATTTAACAAATTGCCACAAAATATTAAAATAGAAAATAAACCGATCAGATTCAAAAAAATACTCCGTAATCACCTTTTAATAAAAGCTTTTTACTCTGTTGGTGAGTATTTATCGTATACATAGCATAAAAGTGAAATAGTCTATACAGATTTTGTTTGTTTTGCATAGCTCTAGGAGAAGTTTATATTTTTTGTTACCGTACATTTATTAAGTTTCTTGTACAATCTTTAAATTTAAGGTAGATTTATTTAATGACGAGAGTAATACAATTATAACATTGTCATGCTACACAATAAAAATTTGAATTTGAAGAATTTGAATTTGATTTAAAAAGAGAGGCATATACGCAATTGGTGGATGAACTTGGACTAGTTGATCTTCCTGTAACTGAAAATGCTTTGAAGAGGAAAATAAAAAATCTGCGGGACGCCTACAGGAATGAATTGAACAAAGTGAAAAAATCAAAGAAGAGTGGTGCTAGTGCGGACAAAGTGCATAAACCAAAATTAGCTTGGTTTACAGCAGCAGAGGCCTTCTGGAACAGTGTCATACATGGAAGAGAGTCAACATCGAGCATAGTAAGTAAAAAAATAGTATTGCATTTTTACATCACACTGCACCAATAATAAATATTAGTAAAAGTCGTAAATAATATTTGCCTTTTATGCAGTACAATGGAAAATATCGTTCGTAACACGTTGTAAATATGCTTGATTTAATAAATCACGCCCAGACGTAGGCCCTATTCATAGTCATTTCTCTATTCATAGGAAGCGTCTATTTGTTTATTTTTGTCATAACACCAATGTTTAACCTCATACTAATTTCTTTGGAGGTTAAACATTGGTGCTATGACATAAATAAACAAATAGAGGCTTCCTCTGATTAGGGAAACGACTATGAATTCGGCCGTAAGCTTCATCTCGGTGCTTGCAATGGCACATATGCTATTAATAACCTTTATTTCCCATAGAGTTTAACCACAGTTTTTTATGTGTAAGAGGTAATAAAAAATAATCACACAAGCGATTGTAACTGATGTATATTTTAATTAGTTACATGTAGGCCTACAGCTTTTTCTTGCCATGGAACGGCGCGGTGTGTCATGAAAGCATATGAATAGGCTTTCCTGATATCTTCTCCATCATGGGCGAAATGATTAGACTTATATTGCCTGTCTAGATTACCTAACGCTGTTGACATGGGCGCCCATAATCGGGGGCAGGGGGGGGGCCTTGGCCCCCCCTGGCTTCCAGGGGAAAAGACTGCTTTTTAATAAAATATTGTTATACAGTTTCTTTGGACAAACTGAGATTCTGTTACTTGGCAATCTTTAAAATTGCTGAGATTGTGTTAATGTCTACAAATATCACAACTTAATTATTGTTACAAGCTCCCTCTGGAACTGGAATGAGAGGCGAGTAAGTGCGCTGTTCATGCCTCTATCTGCTATAAGCAGCCGCTTGACCATGGCCCCCACAAGGGTGGGGCTGGAGCAACTCTGGTTACAGGGCCCCGGTTTATTTTATTTTTTTTCGATTTTTCTGCAGATCATAGCTTATAAATCAAAATTTATAATTATAAATTTTTTTTACTAAAATATATACGGTACTAATTCTAGTATTGGTTTTTATTTATAATTAGGTACATGTATGCCTAGTTACTGTGAGTGCATTTTAGCATACAAAAGCCCCCACGGGCCCCACGCATTCCCTTTACCACCCCACCCCCCCCACACCTACTCACCAAGCCTACTTTCCAACTGTTTTCCTCCAGTTTGTTCTAGAAATAGACGTATCCTATCAGTTATCAGTTCGTCTGTTGACCCCATTTGACGTGGATTTAATTATTTCATCTTGGTCAAGTGTTGTTTTGTTCTATAGTTAACTTCTTTCTATCGTTTTGTTTTGTATTTAAAGGAGCCATAAATTCAGTGAGTGTGGAACAAAAAGCAAAAGTACGTCGCAAATACCAGCATATTACAGAGGCATGAGTCGCGAGTTGGCGCGCCGGCGCCGCGCCGGGCCGACAGACAAAGGGCCATGTCATACGAGCGCTATTGCCGGAAAAAGTACATGTCATACGTGACGGCAAATGCGTCGCGTTGATGTCCCGCCAACGCCAGGTGCCTGTCTTACGTAGCGTCTTCCGGGTGCATTTGCCGTCGCGACAATTTTTTTATTACCAAGATGGACACCATCCAGTTAGGTTGTATCAGCTTTTTGCACATTTTATATACATATGAAGAGTATTATCGGAAGAATCCAAGACGATGGGGAACCCATCCTGTGCTTTCTTCTCGTTTGGCGACAGGACAGTTTCATCTGATATTCCAGGAACACAGGAAGTATGAAGATAAATTTTTTAGTTACTATCGAATGTCGGTTGCTTGTTTTGATGAACTCCTTAGTGCCGTGTGTGACAAAATAAGAAAGACAGACACAGTGATGAAGATGAGTATAGAACCTGCAGAGAGACTGGTCATAACATTAAGGTAACTATGTTAATATTGAATAAAAGTGAAAGAAACTTACCTTAGACGAATCCTGCACTAAATTAAGAGTAACAAAGAAACTTACCTTAAGGAGAAATATGCATAGGAATAATAGAAATTTAGTTGTAATTGGCAGTTATGTTGTGAAATGTAGTGCTGCTCTTAAAACTCGTAGGACATGTGCTTTAACGAGTGTTTAAAAATCATTTTATGGGTTAATAATATTAAAAATGTTATCACATACATTTTAGCCAATAAAATACTCTGATTTCATTAACGTGACACAACAAATTAAAATAAAAGGGTCGCGGCAAAACCGCATACTGTCCTCTCGTAGGATTTGTCAAAAGTTGTTATCACTCGTATGCCATATTTTAACCCCACTTATTTTCGCTACTAAAAGTGGATTTCCTTCAAGTTTAGTCTTTTGCAAGAGTAAAGATTTTAAATGTACAATTCATTTGTAATGTGGCGTGTAGGCCTACATAATGGAAAAGGCGTCCTAATAAATATAGACTATTTACTAATAATACAATATTTATTCAAAACACATTTGCTGTTAATACAAAAAAATATGTTTCAGCTCATTGTTTAAAGATACATAGTTATTCGGAAATAAACATAGCTTCTGAAATATTAAATGTTAGGTAATTGTTTAAAAATATATAGTTATTTAGAAAACATAATGTTTGAAATGTTCCTTGCAATTCCTAAACTGCAAGTTATTTATCTATTACTCTTTAACAAAACATTATAGACAAATAAAAACTTAATCAAATAAACAAAATCAAGTTAAACTTAGCGAGTAAACAAAATCAAAGAAATACAATCATGAGGACCGGCTAACCACTACATTGCTATAATTTTATGAAATCGGACATGTTGAAATGTTGAGAGTCTGGGACAATCATGATTGTCAACTAACTGATCGGAGCTGTGTGCACTTGCCGGTGTCACACGACCAGGATCACTGAACTGATGCACGTTAGATGAAGATGTAGATGGAGAATATCCAGTTGTTGGACCGGATGTGCCACAAGGGATGTACATATAAGAGGATTTTTCGATTGCGTTGCGGAATACATCCGTAATTTGCATCCGAACATCGAATGCCAAATTCGGTGGCAAATTATCCATAGTAGGGACAAAAGAAAGCAGGAAAGCCTTGTTTCCAAACTTGTCGGACTCCAAACCAGCCTTCTGAATTTGTAGACTTTCTTGCATGATGTTAGTAATGTTCTTTGAGGCGGATGCCAATGATAAGCCCACAACTGATCTCTTCTTCACCCTTTCCTGCCGCTGTAGACGCTCTTTAACAGAAGAAGAAGAACTTGGGTTAGAGTTTTCCGGTGGTACTGTGTCTCTGTTGACCTCCGATTCATTTCCATCTTCATGAAGTGAAGCAGTTTGCTCTTCCGGTGGGGCGATGTTGGACGCAGTGTTTTCACTTCCTTTTACGTGAGGGAGCAGGAAAGTCAGTTGGTCGTAAAAAACATATTTTTTTTTTTATTTGCTGGGACTCCTGTTTCGGTTTTCTTCATTAAACGGAAATCTCTAACGAAGTTATCGCGCAATGTTTTCCATTTCTTCATTACTTCTTTGCCTAAAATAAATCAAACACGATTCAGTAAAATCGTAACAATAAATTAGAGAATAACATTATGTATATCACAGATAACATATGAATTATTTTAAATACATTTATGTAACGTAGCAAACCTTTTTTTATAATTTTACTACAGGAAGCAAAACGGTTCTTTTAAGTTGTGTTTTTAACAGTTATGGTTTTTTGTATGTTGCAGGTATTTGGCCTCTGGAATGAATTTTGGAGATCTCGAGTTTAACTTTCAAGTCGCAAGGAACACTGTTGGTGTTATTGTTAAAGAAACTTGTGAAACCATCTGGGAAGCATTGCAGCACCAGGAAATGCCATCGCCGAACCAGGAAATGTGGCTGGAAAAGTCTCTGGAATTTAAACAGTTTACTGACTACCCAAACTGTATTAGGGCTGTCGACGGAAAACATGTCCGTATTCAATGTCCACCGAATTCCGGATCTGAGTGCTTTAACTATAAGAAATATTTTTCGTTGGTGTTGTTGGCTGTAAGTGACGCTAAGTACAATTTCACTGCTACTGACGTAGGTGCGTATGGTCGTGAAGGCGATTCAACTATTTTCAAGAACTCTAATTTGTACAAGAGACTCAAGGCCGATCAGCTATGTTTGCCCAAAGACAAGCCCCTCACTCCGTCAGGCGCACCAGTACTTTTCGTTCTTCTCCGAGATGAAGCGTTTGGATTGTCAAAACGTGTGATGAGACCATACGCGCAAAAGAACTTGAACAAAGGAAGAAGGGTGTATAACTACCGGCATTGTCGTGCGAGGCGTACTGTTGAATGTGCGTTTGGAATTCTATCTAATAAGTGGCGCATTTTACATTCATGCATCTTGGTGAGAGAGGAATTTGCAACTGCAGTTGTTCAGTGTTGCTGTTTATTGCACAACTTTGTAAAGAAACGCGATGGTTTCATTTTTGATGACACTCTGACCTGCGAAATGGATGACGTAGAAGATGTTACATCTGTAGGAGGGAAATCAAATGGGATTACAGTTAGAGACCTTTTTTGTGAGTACTTCAATGGTCCAGGAGCAGTCTCTTGGCAAGAGAGGTACGCGTACTTATAAAGCAAAAAGACGTAGATGTTCCTTCAGTAGAGGTTAAAGAGAAATATGCCTGTATTCTATTTGCTTTGTAACATCAATATCTAATTCTGAATAATAAAATAAAGTTTCAATAACACAATTTTATGAACAATTATTCATACCTACAGCCTTCACTTTTAAATTTTGACTATTTATGACTAATTAATTTAGTATGTATGTCACCATGTTTCCAATGCTATAAAGTGATTGGTACAAATAATTGTTAAACGGTTTTCAAACTGAAGAAATTTCCAAATCAATTTCTACTATACTTTTTCAAAAAGAAAAAAATCTTAGTCAATAATGCAAAGGTTTCCTTAGTACGTATCACCTTTAGACGTATAAATTGAATGCCAATTCATAAAATACTTTTATAACAAAAAACCCTACTACAAAAAATAGGCCCCACCGTTGATTATGCTCTGATCATGCAAAAGTGACACAACATATCGGCCTGTTCATAAATATGGCCTGACAATTAATCATCTGAAAACCTTTTACAAAGTATTGTTCTCGACTTATACTCAATACTATACAAGTAATAATTATAAATACGTAATATGTAAACAGTGAGGCGCTGCGCCAAGCCCTTTTCTCCAGAAATAGTGCCTACGTGACTTATCGGTGATGCGAGGAACGTTTGACTTGTCCTTGAGACGAATCACTTCCCCCACCCCGTCGCCACTCACCCATTCCGGTCACCGACTTGGCCATTTCCCCATTCCCCGCGCCCTCTTCTGTTTCTCACGCTCTTCGGCTATGCATTTATTTATGGGATCAAAATCAGCTGTTTATTCACATCAGCTCAAATAAAAAGTAATGTCCAAGGAATACGTGGGAACTTTGAACTCGCCTGCAACTGGCGCTAATAATAGTTTGACTCTTAATGTGCGTGTGGCAATTTAAATGTACACCGGTAATTTTGAGGTTTGTTGAAGATAAATTTGATGTTAGAACCTCCCAGATTCTTATAAAAAGTTACCTTAAAAATTCATCTAAAGAGTTTATGACAGAAATCAAAGGAACAGCATTATTTTTATTTAAATATAAAACAAGTACAACTGCTTACCTGCATTGTCTTTTTCAACAGCTGTCATCTGATTCCAGTTTTCGTGCATGGCCTCCCCAACCTCGTTCCAGCACTGTGCCTTCATTTGCCTGTTGCTGTAATCATTTGACTTTACATCGTACAGAGGTGGCAGTTTTTCAACTAAATAAATAAATTTTTCCGTATCAAACATCGTGTCAAATATCGTAATGATCACTCCAAAGGTGTTCCAGCTGTTCTGACACACTACGTGCTCTGACAGTGCTCACGCGGCAAATGCGTCCCGCTGGCGCTAGCGCTCCGTATGACAGGGTCCCCGCGTCACGTGCGCCGCGTCGTCGCTAACGTGACCGACCGCGTTGGCTGCGCTCAGCGTCCGGCTAACGCGGACTCGCCGACGGCATTAGCGTCCGTATGACATGCGCCTAAAGAACCCCATTGCCGGGTTGGAGCGACTTTAACGCAACGGCATCTGCGCGACGGTAATAGCGCTCGTATGACATGGCCCAAAGGAGGGTGGCCAGCATGTAACGGATGTAGATGACTCATCCTACCTCCGTGGAAAACAACCACCTCATTCCTTTAGTCAGTTTTGTTTGATCTTCCGTGGAGTTGACATCTACTATCTAGTAAACCTATACCGTAGTGCCCGTAGTTGTTATTTTAGTACACAGTATATATTTGTACTATTTTCTCATTCCTTTATTTTATTGCGTTTTTTAGTTTGTTTATAGTTTAAAAGTTAGAGTTAGTGCAGTTTTTTGTTTTGTAAATATTTTATAAGCTGTTAATCTTTAATAATCTAATGAATACGTATATAACCGATGTGGCCAGGAATTATTAGTTGTGAAAGGACAAGTTGTGAAAGTGTATATTGATTTCTGTTTTCTGAAGCACATGCCTTACAAATCTCAGAAAATAAGGTAAGAAAATAGTCCACTAAGTTTCATAAACTTATTGTAAGTAATTCTTAAGTAATAAATATTTTTGTAAAATACACGTACCAACATAAAAGCAATAAACGAATCAAGATTGCTTGTAATATTTAGCTTGTACAAATATTTAAGCTTGTAAATAAATAGTTATAGTTTAATTGAAATCACCAGTAGTTTTTTTTATTTGTTTAGACCCGTAGCCCGTAACAATACGTAATTAAGCAAAATTACATGATAACTACATGGTTTGGCATTTATGTCAATTCACAGGAGCAGATCAATTATTTCAACAGACGTCAAAGTTGATCAAGTTATTAATGTACTGTATTTGCATCAGGAGATTAGATTTTGTGTTGAAGATTTGGTTTTAAATTTTTTATTCAAATTATTACGTATTGTACAACATTTTTTGAAATTACTTTTCTCACTTTTAAAAATATTATTTTTTAGTACAGCCTGCAAATTCATTTTGATACATCTTGAGTTATCGCCATATAATAATTACTAAGGTATATTGCAACAATGTTATGAAATTTTATTCGTTGTTCTATATGAAATTTAAATAAATAAACTTTGATTGATGACATATATTACACTCAAATAGGCCTATTGTAAATAAATAATAAAATATAATAATACAATGGGTTGTTTTTAACCGGTTTAATTAAGTTTCCAACATAAATTCATAAAGAATATGGCCTTATTAGGCCTCTGTCGGCCTCGTTAGACCACTGTTTGGGCACTACCTCGAACAGGTAAGGTTTGGTTCGGTTAGGTTACAATGTATTTGTATTTCCTTAATTTGTAGAAATGTTGTATTATAATGATGTTCCAACACTTGAAACGTGTTTTGTATAACTATTAAGTTTATTAATATTGTATTAATATTATATTAAAAAATTTGGAGGTGGTGCCATAATCGTATACCATCAAAAACAGCTTAAGGGATAGTGAAGTAATGTTCATATGCTTTGTCTAAGCAAAGCAGCCTCTTCGGGTCTAAACCCGAAAAAACAATTATTTTACAAAGCTTCTAGCCGAATTTATTTTTTGTTTCAGATTACTTAAAAACAATAATTTAAGATGTCGAAAAGCTATAAACATAAGTAAGGAGCATTAAAAAGAAAGCTCCAGAAAGAAAAATTAGAAAAATCAGCTAAAGGTCGCCAGGATATTACACAATTTTTTAGGAGTAATGAAAAAGAAGGGTTTCAAGAAGTTCAATCGGATGTTAAGCCAGAATCTTCATCAGCCTCCCAACCTTCTTGCTCTGGTGTTCAGCCGGCTTCAGACCAAAAAGATAACAAAGAAGGCGACAGAGATAATTTTACTGTATGTCAAAGAAGTATTGAAGAATGTGCTGATCTACATCTTAGTATGGATACTGACGATGACAGTAAAATATGTAATTTTGACGATCCTAATACCTGGCCTGCAGTGATGAGTGATAAAATACGACAGGAAATAGTATTGTCTTACACTGGTTTTTCAGCTTTTCAGGCCAGATCAAAATCATTTCCAACTTACACCTCAGGGAAACGTTTTCATGAGACATTGTTGTACATGAAAACAGCCAACAACAGAACATGTAAACAAATTCCACGAGAATGGCTAATGTGGAGCGAGTCGAAAAACAGTATCCATTGTTTACCTTGCAGCATTTTTCAGTCAAATCAGAGTAAACTCGCAAAAGCAGGATTTTGTCCTGAAAAAGAACCATACAAAAGACTTTACAGGATATTATCGATGCATGAAAAAAGCTCTGAGCACAGAAAACACTACTTAGAATGGAAAAGTCTTCAGATGTCTATGAAGGGAAATGGAGTAGACAGTAATCTTCAACAGATTATTAACTGTAAAGCAACAAGATGGAAAGCTATATTACAACGAATTTTGGACACAACATTGTTCTTAAGTAGCAGAGGTTTAGCTTTCCAAGGGGAAAATACTCAGATCAGTGATGTTCACAATGGAAATTTCTTAGGAGTATTGGAATTGATAGGAAAATATGACGAAGTAACTCGTGAACATCTAGCTAAAGTCAAAGAAAACCAATTGAATAAAAAAAGTATGATAGGTCAAGCCCACTATCTCTCATGGTACTCTCAAAATGAATTTATTTCTCTCTGTGGCGAAAAACTACTCAAAACTATTTTGCTTCAAAGAGAGGAATCTGTCTTCTATGGGATTATTGTTGATGCAACCCCTGACATTTCTCACCAGGAGCAGAATGTAATCATTCTGCGTTACGTTTTTCAAAATGAAGAAAAAAAAATTTGAAATTTTTGAGAGATTCATTGAATTTATGAATTTTAACGGGAAAACAGGTGGAGTCATAACTGACGAAATACTATATACTTTAGAAAATATTGGAGTACCACTTGCGGACTGTCGAGCTCAGGGATATGACAATCAAGAATACTTGAAAAGAACCAGTCTGCCATTTTTTCTCCCTGTGGGGCACACTCTCTCAACAGAGTTGGTGTCAACACTAAACAACTGAACCACGATGTTGTAACATTTTTTGGAAACATTGATAGTTTTTATTCTTTGTTCTCCAGCAGCACTGGTCGTTGGGAATTGTTAAAACAGCACGTACCTTTGTCTTTACAAAGCCTCTCCGAAACTCGATGGAGTGAAAGAATTCAAGCTGTACGCCCGATTGTCAAGCACTATCCATCGATTCTCAAGGTTTTGGACCTACTCCTGGAAGACAATTTACCTACATTGACTCCATCTGCCAGAAATACTGTTTTGGCGTTAAAGAGGTACTTTGGATCTTTCAAAGGTCTCTTGATGTCATCGTTTTGGCACAAGATCTTGGCCTGCATTGATCAAAAAAATGTGATAATTCAAAGCAAAGGAATTTCCTTGAACATGGCAACTCAACTGGTTAAAGATTTATTGAACGAATTGCAAGTGCTAAGAGATTCATGGGAACCCATACTCGATGAAGTACAACATGTTGCCGAGGCAGTTGGAATTGTACCAGAGTTGTCTATCAACAGGAAATCCAGTGCCGTTGAAAAGACTCCCGAGCAACTTCAGCAACAATCTTTTCGGGATTTCAAATCTTCTGTTGTCTTTCCTGTTTTGGATTTTATCATGACTGATCTGAAAACAAGATTTGCAAGCTGTGAAGAAATCTGTAACTTGTTTGCTCCAGTTTTAGTTTTCATGGATCTAGACAACGAGGAACTGAAACTTAAAACCACCAATCTCGTGTCATATTATCCTTCTGACTTCTCAGATCCAGAAGGATTATTTGAAGAAACTCTTCATATGAAGAATGTTTATGCTACAGTATTCCAAACAGAAAAGGACCCGTTGAAGCTTCTGAATTCAATATATGAGAAAAACCTCCAGCCCATTTTTTTGAATTTTTGTACCGCAATAAGACTTTTTTGTACCATCCCAGTGACAGTTTCTACAGCTGAAAGGTCTTTTAGTAGGCTAGCAAATTCATTGAAAACTTGGCAAAGAAGCACAACTGGCCAAACCCGTCTCAACCATCTGGCAATGTTGGCAATTGAAAATGAATAGGCCAAAACAGTTGATTTTTCAGATGTAATTGAAAATTTTAGTCAAAAGAAAGCTAGGAAAACTATAATTAACTAGTTTATCAAAGTAAGCTTTTTTAGTGAGTGTATTAAACACAATACAAACGTCGTAATTTATGTGTGAAACAATTTATCAATAAAGGTTGGTTTTTAGATTTAACTGAATAATCTTATTAATTTATACCTTACAATCAATTATTCAATTTAAGTAAAATTTTGTAAAAGGGTAAAAAATAGCCATGTAATTTTAATATGGCACGTGACTGAGGTGTAGATGGGGGGCCCGACCCTGGTCCTGGTTACATGGCCCGCAATCGAATGTGGGGGCCATGCGCTTGACATGATCCAACCCACGCGAAAGTTAGAGCAATGTAAATACCATGATAAATTGGGGAAGCAGAATAACACAATGCTAGAGGGCAGATCATTCGCACCGTACCCCCTCCCTTTATAAATCATCTTTGTCTTCTTCTTTCTTCCTCTCCCTCCAGTGGTGTGGTGTGACATGTCAATCATACTCATCAGTGCTGAGGTGTAGTGTTCAGATTTGTTGTTTTGTTTCTGGAAGGTTTTGAAGATACAGCATTCATTTAAGTTATAAATACAGGTTTATATCAGGTAAGAACTGAGTTATTTATATTATAAATAAAGATATCAATAAGGGTTTGATGAATATTAATTTTGACGATTTCAGTGTGTTTACTGACTTGTTAAACCGTTGGTTGTGATGTTTTGTGATTACATTAAAATTGTGTGAATTACTTCTGAGTGATATCGTGTACATTAGTTAGCTCATTTAATTTTGCAAACGGTATTCTACTCTTTTATTCACAAATTGCTTATAGCTTGAGATGACAAGTTAAGTGTCGGGTTTAGGAAACAAGATGATCCAAGTTTAGTATTACACATATAAATAACAAGGGGGGCACACAACACACTGATGGGAAGTTTAATTTAATAAATGAATAGTTGGGTATATTTTATTTGGATATAAGTTAGTGAATTAAAGTATGTAAGCACAGGCTTACAACAGCGCTTAGAACAGTCTAAGCGTAATTACATCCGTTTGAGGAATTGAGGTTAATAGGTTATGTTACATAACCTCAAAACGGGCGACCAAGACTGACTGCAGAGAATAAGAAGATAATAGTCGGGGAAGATAGCCATAGATTTAGTTTGAAACCTTAGTCGATATGTGTCTTGTTATAACACTTAAAACAGCTGCATTTGCTGGTTATGCTGCATTTGTTTTAGTTCATGTTTTGGGAATTTATCCACGTGAATTCACTGATTATACACCTTCAATGATGAACGTTACCTCAATTTTGTTTAATTTATATTTTTGTTTGTAATAATCAATTGTAGGACAGTAAGTTTGGGATTTTTCTTCACGCACTAATATATATTTCATCTAGTATTTAAATTATGAGTATAATTAAGGATATAACAAGATACGTGGTTCTGATTTACTCCTATTAATTTCAGATATGGATATAAGAAATTTCTTTGGTTGGAAAAGTAAAGGCCGGCAGGAATCACCACAATCTCAATAACCGACACCGGCCAAAGTTCAGCGTTTAACACCGCCCGAATCACCATCTACACTATCTGTTGACTTATCAGTTGATATCCAGGCTCAACATGGTTCACGACCGTCCGAACTACCATCAACACCGGTTACTGACTCATCAGGTCCATGTGATCGGGATCTTCAGGCTCTTCATAGTCCAAGATCGTCGGAATCACCATTTACACCGGCCGTTGACTCATCAATCGTTCTCCAAGCTTTAGATGATTCAAGATTGTCGTTACCATCATGTTCTTCCTCAGCTAGTGTTGAAATTCCTTCAATAAATCTCGATCACGATGTCACAGAATTAGATGCAGACATCGACCCACTGATTTCACGTTCAGCTGCTGACCAAATTGACTTGAATGAGCGGCAACCATTAGATGTAAATCACAGCTTTGATGTAGGCGAGTTCATGAACTCCTCAGTTTCAGAAGATGTAAAGTACCAGCTCATTACAAACCCACACACTCAAAATTCATCCCATGATTTAAAAAAAGACATTGATGAAGTAAGAAAACTAAAACGGCCTTTCCAGAAAAGTTGGTTTGAAAAGTACTCTTGGTTAGTTTATTCACCTAAGCTTAAGGGCGGTCTCTGCAAGTTTTGCAGTCTTTTCAAGCCAGTTTTGAAGAGAGGGACTTTTGGTAACTTTGTAATTAGGGCCCACAAGGATTATAAACATTTTCACGAAGATGCTCGAGGGCATGAAAAAAGCAGTTGGCATATCGAATCCACAGGAAAAGCCAAAAGCTTTTGTGAATCGATAGAACTGAAAAGAAAAATTGTGGTTGAGCAGATAGACAGTGGGGTTTCAGAAATCGTAAATGCCAACCGCACTAAACTTAAATCTATTCTGACAACATTGGTATTCTGTGGAACTCATGACTTACCAATTAGAAGCAAACTGTCAGACGAAGGGAATTTTAAGGATTTACTTCTGTTTAGGGTAAATTCTGGCGACAAGGTGTTGGAGGAACATTTAAATCACCACAGTGGAAAAGGAAAATACACCTCACATCGGGTACAAAATGATCTACTAAATATTTGTGGTTCTGTGATTCAAGAACAAATTGTTGGCGAGGCTAACAAATCTTCAGCATTTTCATTGCTAGCCGATGAAACTGCAGACATCAGTGGAAAAGAGCAACTGTCTATTGGGATACGTTTTGTAGACGAAAGTTTGAACTTCGTTGTAAAAGAAGAATTTCTAGGGTTTTCAGAACTGACTACTTTAGATGCTGAGGGAATTTCTACAGCTATTTTGAAGTTTGTTGAAGATTTGGGCTTAGACATGAACAAACTAATTGGTTCAGGTTTTGATGGCTGTTCTACAATGCAGGCCATGAAAGGGGAGTTCAAGCTAGGATTAAAGAAAAATATCCTATAGCTGCATTCTTCCACTGTGCATCACACCGACTAAACTTAGTTGTCAATGACCTGAACCAGGTTCAAGAAATACGAAACTGTTGGGACTGTTATACAAGTTATCAGATTTTTCAGAGAAAGTGTATTACGGAGAAAACTGATACCTAATATTCCTTTATTCTGTGAAACTAGATGGTCCTATAAGTACAAATCCATAAGGCTGTTTAAAGAAAACTTTTTGGCAGTGAACGAAGCTCTCGACACTCTCGCAAGTAGCCATGAAATCAACCAGGACACCAGGTCTCATGCCAGCCAGTTAGCTAGCGCAACTTCAACTCCTACCTTCATCGTGTGCCTACATGTGATGTCTAGATACTCTGCCTATCTAGAACCAGTTGTAAACAGACTTCAGAACACTAACACTGATCTTCACACTGTCTACAAATACATAAACACAGATCTTCTTGCAGAGTTTCAAACATACAGACGAGGTGATGATGAATTTATGAGCATATTCGAAGGCATTGAAACAGATTGTAGAAAACTCGACATTGATATGAAAATTCCAAGATTAGCTAAAAGGCAACAGCACAGGGCTAACGTTGATCTGAAAGACTTGACACCTAAACATTACTTTCAAGTAGTATGGATTCTATTATCATGTCGCTTTCATCAAGATTCGAAAAGAGTAAGGACGTCCCCTTCAAAAGTGGGATTATCCATCCCCACTTTATGAAAAAGGAACAAAAGGAAGACTTCATAAAAATCATTAAGAGTTTGGTGAAGTTCTATAACTTGGAAAACCTAGAAGCTGAAGCCCGACTTTGGTTTGATTTATGATATTATACAAGAAACCACATTTTTTCCATCAGTAAGGAAAATACTTGTAATCTACCAAACCATTCCTCCTACAACATGCACTGTTGAGCGCTCATTTAGCACTCTGCGGAGAGTGAAAACTTGGTTAAGAAGCACAATGAGAGAAGATCGTCTTTCAAGCTTGTGTCTCCTCAGTGTGCACAGACTTCGAGCCAAGTCTCCTGGGTTTGAGGAAAAGGTCATAGACAGATTTGGTAAAAAAAAAGAAGAAATTTACAATTTCTTTTTTCAACCATCTATTAGTTTTATGTGAATCGACCTTATAATTGCTTAATTACATGTTGGGCCTAAAGAAAACAAAAACAAATGGACTGTTAATGTCTTAGAAAGAAATGTTAGTTTTCTCTTTTCAGTCAAGTGTAATGTTAAATTTAAATTTTTTGTTTAAATACAATTAGCTATTATTTAATTTGTGTCTAATTACTGTCCTTAACACAAATTTAAACTTAAAAACTAAAATGTACTCTAAATTGAAATATCTTCTTAACTTGTATTTAAGTTAGCTAACTTTTATTTTTACGATAATTTCACAATACATTTTACAATACTATTGTAACTATATGGGTATATTATAGTCAACAAAATATGGCAAATCATGCTTCCAGAACGCTTAAAAACACGTTTTAGGGATTAAGTTTGAAAAAAATTTTCCGGGGGAGGACTCCCGGACCCCCCCTTTTTCGTGGGGAGTATTCCATACCCCCACACCCCCCGGTAGGCTTGCCCCCCCCTAAAATAAATCCTATGGGCGCCCTTGGCTGTTGGTACATCTCGCCATGAGCCAGGTGTTATTCTACCTGTTATAACGTCCTCCTCGTCCACCGATCCAGGTGTAAGTAGGCCCTACCTGATGTCATTCTGAGCCAGGTGTTAATATAACAGCAGGCTTTTACTGCTAGCTCAATTGTATCAACATTGAGGTCTATAGGTTTGCTGAACAACCGAAATCTCGATGCTAAAATGCCAAATGCATTTTCTACGACTCGTCTCGCTCTACTTAAGCGGTAATTGAACATTCTTTGCTCGAGAGTTAATTTCCTATGCGAATATGGTTTCAAAAGATATGATCCCAAAGGGAAAAAGTCATCCCCTACTAAGACCCCTTCCTCTGGCCAGTTTAAACTGTTGTTTTCCAATGCAACGTTCAAATTTGAACTTTTAAAAACTGTCGAGTCACTGGCTCTGCCATCACTTCCTACATCAACGTAGCGGAAGCAGTAGTCTGCATCAACTAAAGCAAACAGCACTATACTATAGGTGCTTCTATAGTTGTAGAACTGTGATGTAGAATTAGGAGCTCGTTTTATCTGCACGTGTTTCCCATCAATGGCGCCGCAGCAGTTTGGGAAGTTCCACAGATCTTCAAAACCTGTCATGATATTTTCCCATTCAGCTTCATTTTCCGGAACCTATAACCAAAAATAATGCAGTAGTGTAGTGTAAAACAAAACTTAATTGTACGCTAATGTATGTGTTTGCCAACAGGATTTGGACACCCTGACTCCAGAAAACGATGGTTCTTATGAGGTACAGCAGGATCCAAACGATGATGGTTCATCAGGAACAGAGTCAACGAACATATCACAACAGGAGACTTCTTCTGTCCAGCCTAAAAAAGGAGCAAGGATATGCCACCACCCACTAGCAAAGGTATAAAAACGACTATGAATACGAAATATCCTTCTCATTTTGAGACAGTTGTCAACAAAACTGCAAGGTATTCCAGAAATGGCTTGTGAACAGCCCATTGTCGAGCCGAAAGTCGGGGACCAATATGATAACTTTGGAACACATATAGCTTCTCAGTTGAGGGAATTGCCCCTGCGTAGTTTTGTTGTCATACAAAACCAATTTCAACAAATTTTAACAAATGAAAGGCTGCGCCAAATTTTTATGAGAAGTTGAGCCCCATAGCACCACACCATATCTTAGGCTAGACTCTATAAGAGAAGTATATAGTTGTAGAACTGAACAAAAAAAAAAAAATCTCATCAGGAAATTATTTTTGTAATTCGCGAGTCTACCTAACACAAATAGTTGACTAGACAATTTAGAACAAAGTAGATCAATATACGGAGACCAAGAAAATAATCTATCGAAAATCAATCCCAAATATTTACACTCATCACTTAAAGACAGCTCATTATCACTCATGAAAATACAGGGATCCAATTATTCGTCATAAATATTTTGTGAAAAAAACAAGCATTTCGTCTTGGAAGCATTTACATGAAGATTATTACTATTTAGGTATTGGTACAGCTCGGAGAGGTGCAAATAACTTTATATTTCCAAACCACTATTCATTTTAAACTTCCGAAATTCATTTTTTTAAATTTGCCATATTTGCCTTAACCAACAACTTATATTCTCAACTAAAGTATATTTATGCTCCACCTATAAAACCAATCATCTTCAGTCGTAATAATGAACAGCTGTTACAAAAAGAAAAGATTAATACAAACACCACCACACTTTAACGGTTCATACCTAATTACAACAAATGTCTCGAATGAGTTAAAGCGCGCTATATGAAAGGAGACAAGAATAGGGCTTTTCTGCTTTGTATGTTGCTGGGGGGAGTTAAATGTTGGGATTTTTTTTCGAGAAAAAATAAAAGAAAATGGAAATATTTGTAGTACTAAAGTGTTATGTATGTTATAAACACAAGTAAAAGCAATACAATTATTTAAAAACTATTAGTTTTCTAGGGAATCATATTAAATATAGAAAATTAAAGAGTCTTGTACCTTGAAATAGTTGTAAATATTTTTTAAATACGAAAAAATCTGTTATCTCTCAAATTGTAAAATTTGGAACATAACATAAAATGTATATAAATGTACATAAAATGTAGCAATAAATGTAGTACTGTAATTGATTAATTCGGACTATACATATCCTGTAAGTACAGTATATGCCATTGGCAACCAAATCATGTTTCAAATAAAAAAATAACGAAAATCACATTTCTTAGAAATGTATAAACGGAAAACTTACTTTGAAATAAATTTGCGAAAATAGCACTAAGTTCAAACGCATGTAAAAAATATAAAAACATTTTTGGGAATTTTTATTACATATATTATTGTAGAGTAGATTCTTCCGAGGAAGGAGATATATGATTTGCTTGGTTTTATGTATATTCATCCAATTATATCACTAATTATTCTAGCGGCCTTTCAGGGCACTGACCTCAATTCGTATAATCCATTGTAAAATCCAAGAGTTCGGGGGAAATTCTTTTATAACGTTTCTCTTTGGAATACAGGGTTGCAAGTTACAGTTTTACAAGGCACATAACATTCCCTGTCGATTTGTCCGCATTCGGAAAGATCTCTAATGCCGGGTTCCCACAGGTAGTGGATACGAATGCGTGGCACGCTTGACAGCACGCGTTCGTAAAGCTAAGTTTACACTAGCATGTAGCAGTGGCGCCACTTTTACTGGCTTCAAAGTGGCGCCAAAAATGGACCGTGTAAACCCCTAATGACGCGCCATTTTTAGTGGAGAGGCGTAGTGGCGAGCCATCTGGAGTGACGCCACTAATATATGTTTCGACAAATTTAGTGGCGCCAGTAGCGGCTGACGCGCCATCTGTACTGACGCGTCACTTCAGGTGGCCCGTGTAAACCACAGCGCCAGTGCTAGTGGCGGACGTCTACCTAGCTTGCTGTATAAACGTGTGTTTTTCGGTTTGTTAAATTTTATACAGTGAAGTGTTTGTTGTCATGGAAGAAACAGAAGCTGGACAGGTGATGGAGGAACTGATTGATGATCAAGTCGATAGTAGTCAGAAAGAATACTCAGTGTTAGGAATAAAAAAATCAAAAGGAAAGGTTAAGAATCCAAGTAAGCAGAAGAATGAAGCTCTGGTAGAAATTCCAGAAAAAGTTGAAGGTAAAAAGAAGGAAGATAGATGGAAGCCGGCCGAGATAGACCGATTTCTCGAATTGTATGAACTTTTCCCCTGCTTATGGAATTACAAAGTCCCCGAATATAAAGATCGAAATGCCAAAGAATACGCATGGGGTGAAATAGTTACACTCATGCAAAAAAAGGATCTAACAGTTAAAAAATGCAAAGATAAAATCCGCGTTCTCCGGAACACCTATAGTAACGAGCTCATGAAAATCCAGAAGAGCAAGTCCTCGGGCAAAGGGCTGGACGACGTTTACACACCAACCCTTAGATGGTTTAGTACCATGGACCGTATCGTGGGACAGGTTGTCCAGATCCGAGGAAGTCAAGCAGTCGGACTTCCTGATGAGGTATGTATGCCTATATTGCATTATAATAGGCTATAGAAGTGTTTAGCCATTGTTCATTGTTATCAGTTTCCGTGTAGGCCTAAAAAATAAATACTAAATATGACATATCTCAATTAGTAATACAATAAACTATGTTATCCAGTTCAAACAGAAGTACCCACATCAAATACAATTTTCTGTATATTGTGGTTATTTTTTTATAAGAATGCTATGTTTAGTATAAGGCCTATAATGTATTTTGTTATGACTTTGACATAAAATCGTGTTGGCAATGAACAAATCGTATCTACCAGAAGGCTAGGCTCAAAAGTGGCATTTGTTCACCATAGTTTACAAGTCTCTCTGGTCTAGTGGTAAAAGGCTCTGCATTGAAATCTGAAGGGTCAGGTTCGATTCCTGGCAAGTGCACATACATTTTCATAAGTTTCAATATATAAATGCTTGTATTCCGGTGTTCCCAGATAAGAATTTTCAAATTTATAACTTAACAGGGTTTATTTTAGAAATAAACAATGATTTATTTTATCTTTGCTAATACCTAGGTTATAAATAATTGTATATTGTTTTTACCAAACTAGTTTTAATTTTATTTTGTTCTGTGTAATATGAACAGTCTGAAAATAATCTCATTCCAAAATTCTTTTTTTCTCAACGTATGGCACTGTTATTTTATTAAAAAGTTATTTGAGACTACTCATACCTCAGACAAACGAATTTGTAGTTAAATGAAAAGTTAAAAACATATTTAGACCTAAAAAACCGCATAATTACCCCTTATAAATTACAATTTATACCTTTAGCAATTGCCACATTGCTAATGGTAAAACATTAGTAATTACCATTTAGCAATTACCACATAAGACTTGGACAAAAAAAATTAAGGCACATATCATGTTAATACATTTATTAATACAAATGATTAATAACAGAGTTCTTGATACAATTATTGAAGTACCCTAATTCGTTACAGTATTTCGCTTAATCTCCTTCGTGGCTTACAAACTCTCGTTGCCAAGGAACACTTCCTTCTCCCATAAACCAATCGGCGAGTCTATCCCTAACATCCTTTGCTCTCTTTGATGGGTTGCGTTGTTGTGATATCTCTTTTACACTAACCAATCCTTCGGATATGACTTCTTTACGCCATTGTCCTGGTATAATAGTACCAGTGACTAAATCTTCTTCATCAACACATCCCCTAAAGAAATATACACCAGGACTTGTTAGACGTAGCCAATTATGTATAGCTACAGTTGCTTTGACCACACCATCTACTTTGTTAGGGGATAACGGAATCGGCCTTCCAAAAATACGAAACCTGGCTGCAAGGATGCCGAATGCATTTTCAACTATGCGTCGTGCTCTAGAAAGACGATAGTTAAAAATCTTCTGTCTTAGAGTTAAAGGACCACTTCTAGTACTATATGGTTTCATTAAATATTCCCTTAAAGGGAATGCATCATCACCAACAAACAACGCATTCTCTGGCAAATTAAGCTGTTTGCTGTCTATTGCCCTTTGAAAAGCACTATTTCCCAACACTCCCCCGTCTGACGCACGCCCATTTGCTCCAATGTCTATGTAGGTAAAGCAATAAGCATCATCCACAACTGCCAGAAGGATTGTACTAAATGATCCTTTGTAATTGTAATAGTCAGATCCACTGTTACTAGGGCATAGTATTTGGATATGTTTTCCGTCGATGCTGCCACAACAACGTGGGAAATTCCATCTAGTAGAAAATCCTTGCATTATATCGATCCATTCATTTTCTGCAGTAGGAACCTATAAAAAATGCTTTTGTTAATAATATAGCAATTATATATATTTATAGTTATATCTTCAGTTTAACAAATACAATAGGTTTCATTCGGTGCCTCTTTTCAGAAACTACCAGACACTCAACCAGATGAAAACGTGGACGAACCGGATAAAACTGAAATGGAAAGGATTGAGGATACTGTTGAACAACCGTCTCCAACAACTCCTGTCACGGGCAACGTCACTCGTATACCAAGAGAGAAGCCAGCAACTACACCAAAGCCAAATCATCCGTATGTAAGACCTTTGTCAAAGAAAGTTGCAGAACAGCGTTTAAACAAAATAGAAACTGCAGTTGGTGAACTGAAATCAGTTAGTAATCAGCTTTTAAGCCAGGGCACTTCTAGTGTACAAACAAATAATGAATTTGATATGTTCGGCAAGTTTGTTTCAACCCAATTGCAAAAGCTTCCACAGATTGAAGCGTTGGCTGCAATGCAGGAAATGCAGTCCTGCCTATTTCGACCAAGAATGGCCTGTACAAACAGGTCAAGTAACATTTTGCAGGATCCACTATGGGATGATGGCGATTACAACACCAATACCGATAGCACAGGTTCCATTTCTTCCCAAAGAGTCCAAGAAGACAGAAACATTGAGCAGGGGGGTAAAGACCTAATTAGCTTAGCAATCTCAATGATGAATGATCAATAATAACTGTCATAAAGACTACAGTTTTTTACATGCTAAACAGATCTAATGTAATCATTATTTTCTTATAACTGTTTGTTTCATGGTCAGTATGTGGTCCATGCTATTGATTTCCTCGCCAATATACAATGTAATTAAGTTTAAGTTTAATTTAATTAAGTTTTTGTTACTAGTGTTGTTTCAACATAGAAATACACTTAGGCTATGTTTCTCTTTTAGTGTGTTACATGGTCAATATTAACGGTAACAGCTTTTGATTTTCAAGTTATTAAATTTAATTAAGTTTAATTAAGTTTCTGTTACTAGTGTTGCTTTAACATACACTTATCTTATTCTTTTGGTGTGTTTCATGAACAATACTAACGGTAACAGCTTTTGATTTTCAAGTTATTAAATTGAATTAAGTTTCTGTTACTAGTGTTGCTTTAACATACACTTATATCTTATTCTTTTGGTGTGTTTCATGGACAATACTAACTGTAACAGCTTTTTATTGCCAAAAGAATATGAAAAATTTAATTTAGTTTAAGTTTAATTTAGGCTAAATCAGTTTTTGTTACTAGTGTTGATTTAAAATATAAATAAACTTATGTTTCTTTTAATTGTGTGTCATTGATGCAATAAGCGGTAACATTCCCATTCCTGTACTTAATTAAGCATTAAAATATAGCATGTTACAAATAATGGTATTTTCAAACTAACCTGAACGTAATCCTTAAGAGCCTCGAAAATTGCATCACAAACTTGTGGTATAAATTTTGAAATCGTACACTTAGGAACACGGTACATGTACTGCAATGACGCAAACGAGTCACCCGTAGCCAGGTACCTCAATGTAATTTGCAATTTTAGTCTAGCTGGTAAAGCCAACCTCATCTTTGTATTTGATTTTTGAATTGCAGGCGTAACATGTTTTAGTAACTCCTCAAACTTTTCTTCTGTCATTCTTAGATGATTTTTGAAGCTTTCATTATCCTCAGCAGCAAGTTCCTCTAACAATTTGGATGCACCAAAATGTATCCTTCTGCTTATCAATTTCCTTTCCCAACAGGACCTAGGTTTCTTGGGTTTAATCCGACTCACAATGTCACGTGCTTCCTCCAATAACTCTTCACTAACCACATCAATCACTGTACCTAACACATTCCGAACACTCTCAATGTAATCGGACATTTTAAAGGTAATCAGACAACAGCTACAAAATAAAACCAACCATTTCTGTGCAAAAAACTCGAGTGTCTCCATGAAAATGACGCCATTAACAGTGGCATGGCTTGAACACTCCCTTTTGTGTGTAAACCGCTAGTGTCATGACACTAAAACTGGCGCGATTTAGTGGCGCCACTGCTACATGCTAGTGTAAACTTAGCTTAAGCCACGCTTGTAGTGGGGATGGAAATATCATTAATGAGGCATGGACTGTTCCCACGGTCCACGCTTCAGTTGTTCAGTTTACCTGAGACAGTCAGTATGGAGAAGTGTATTGTTGAGTGTTGTGCAGTAATAAGTTCAGTTTTTTGTAGAAAGTTGCAAGAAAAGTTGAGACAGCCACGTGAACCGATCGGGAAACGGAAGAAAAGACGTTTTTGGGTAAGAAAATGGATACTTGAAAGGGGTACAGGGGTTAATCCGTTGATTGACTTGGAACTGAAATGGAGTCACTCAGATGATTTAAAAAATTTCTTCAGAATGTCTGAACATCAGTTCGATTACCTATTGGAACAAGTGTCAAAAGATATTATGAAGTCGGATACAAATATGAGACAATCCATAAATGCAAATACAAAGCTACAAGTTACTTTAAAATATCTAGCCACTGGAGACTCCTTCAAGAGCTTGGAATATTTATTTCGTGTTCCAAAAAATACTATTAGCAAATTTGTACCAGAAACGTGTGACACTATCATCGAGGCCCTTAGAAATTTTATAAAGGTAAGTAATAAAAAGTAGACATATTGTATAAAACGAACATTTTTATTTGTCCTTTAAAAATATTCTAAAACAAAAAGATAATGTGCTTTACTATCAAGAAACTAATAATTTAGATGTGAATATCTCAAAATGTCACACATATTCAATGTTTAGTCTAACTTTAAGAAATACTAGGACGAAGTAAAAAAGGAAAAATCAAACATAACTGAAACTGTTATGGTAAGGCCTAAGTTGCAAACATAGGTTAAACTAAAGATTGCTATACACAGATTTTAGCAATAAAGTTGAATCTTCATCAGACAACTCGTCAGAGATGTTAGTGGCAGCACTGTTAGAAGTGGGTTGATAGGACGAATTGTAAGAAGTAGATTGACCCCAAGGAGATTGTGGTGGAGATGGGCAAATTGCTTCAGTTAGCAGACGCGTCATTTTCTCTTGCAGCCTCATAGCGGTTGGAAACCAAACTACTTTGGGTACGTAAACACCGTCAGTGCCAGACCCTGACCTTTCTGGATCGGCTATTTTCTTTAGCTCCCGACAGTAAGAATTTCATAAGTTTTTTAATTTCGCACAAACTTCTTTAACACTGCAGTGGTCGCGCGGATTACTATTGTAATCCAGAGGTAAATATTTTGTTGGTGATTTGGGTTGGCAGCACTTATGACCTTGAGCGGTCATCTACCTGTCACGCACACATCCCCACTGCTACCATTCAAGGAGCAGAGCTGTATGAAGACGCATTATTTTTTGCATATTTTTTTCTTCTTGTGGATTACAATAGTAATCCACGCGACCACTCCTGGTACATTTTCTATACATGAACTAGTTTTAGTATTTTATGTTTTAAATACGTTCTGTGCGAAAAACAACAACTAAACTGTTATTATATTTATCTGTAAACAATGTCTGAGCTTGACCAAGAACAATTACGACGCTGGCTTGCCGAAACCGAGAGTGACAATGAAAGTGTGATAGGGGTGTCCGATGGCGATGAAAATGAGGACAACGTTGAAGAAAGACAAGACAGTGAATGTACTGAAAACAGTGATATATGTTCAGAATATAGTGATCAAGACGACAGTGAACTAGAACCTCATCAGGATATGCTTCAAAGGGAATTTTACATCGGGAAAGACAGAACTTCAAGATGGTACCTTGAGCCATTGGAACCACGATCTTCTCGCGTAAGGCGGCACAATATTATTCCTTTGCTGCACAAACCTGGACCTCAAGGTGAGGCTAAAAATGCTAATACTCATTTAAAATCAATTGAGTGTTTTTTGGATGATGAAATAATTGAAAACATTGTTGATAGCACTAATATTTATATAAATAAGATAAAGATCAACTTCTCAAGAGACAGGGATGCTAAAGAAACAGATAAGATAGAAATTAGAGCCCTAATTGGTATTTTGTATTTATGTGGAGTCTTACGTGCTAGCAGAAGAAACCTGATGTCTATGTGGGACATGAGTAGTGGAACAGGAGTAGAAGCCTGTTATTTGACAATGAGTGAACATAGGTTCAGATTCCTTATGCGGTGTTTGCGTTTTGATGACGTAAACAATCGCCTTGCAAGGAGGGCAACAGATAAAATGGCTCCATTTAGAGATATCTTTGAACAATTTGTTCACAACTGTAAAACAATGTATAAAACAACGGACTATCTTAGTTTGGATGAGCAACTGATAGCTTTTAGGGGGAGATGTCCATTCAGGCAATATATGCCTAAGAAGCCTGCCAGATATGGGATCAAGGTGTTTGCTCTTACATCATCCAACAACTACTACACAACTAATCTTGAAGTTTACTTAGGAGTACAGCCAGACGGTCCCTACAAAGTAAGCAATTCTCCCAATGAAGTAGTTTGTCGTCTTGTAGAACCAGTAGCAGGCTCTAACCGTAATATAACGGCTGATAACTGGTTCTCGTCAATTCAAGTGGCAAAGGAGCTATTTGATACAAAATCGCTTACCTTCATCGGAACACTCAAGAAAAATAAACGTGAAGTCCCTCTTTGCTTTTTACCTGACAAAGACCGTGATGTAAATAGTTCAATGTTTGGCTTCCAAAAAAATCTCTGTCTAGTTTCTTATGTGCCAAAGAAAAACCAAGCAGTACTGTTGATATCAACAATGCACAACAGTAAAGCAATTGATGAAAGCACAGGAGAATATCGCAAACCTGCAGTAATTACATCATATAATGAAACAAAATATGGCGTAGACATATTGTATAAAATGTGTGGCCAATATGATGTTGCACGTAATTCTCGACGATGGCCACTAACTCTCTTCTTCCACATCATAAATGTGGCAGGAGTAAATGCTATTACTGTGTTCAGAGCCAACAACAACAATACAATGCTATGTCGTAGAGATTTTTTACAAACTCGGCTTTGGACCTCATAAAACCGGAAATACAACGGCGTATCAGTACACAGATGATACCCAAAGAAATCAGGCAGCGGGGAAAGCTATTCCTGAAAGTGGAAGAAAATCATGCTGACCCACCACCGGTCCATGGAGTACTTGGAAGATGTCATCTTTGTGGCCGAGCAAGGAACAAGAGTACCAGAAAAAGATGTTTTCAGTGCACAAAATGGGTCTGCCCCGAACATCAGAAGAGTGTTTGCAATGAGTGTGCAGACTAAAAACTGAAAACTTCCAAGGCCTGGACACATTTACTAACAAAAATAAACATGGTTATATACTGTTATACAACTACTTAAACATATTTTTAATACATTTAAAACAATCTTTTAGAAATATAATTTTTACTTTTTTATATTTTTTTTTCATTATGACAATTGTATATAGAACAATCTCAAAAAACAAGCTTACATTGTTTTATGTTATATAATACTTTTGTGTTCTAATAAAAAAAATAGTTATCATATTTGTGTTGTATATCATACCTCTAGATCCTATAAACCGTGTTATAAATTTTAAAATCGTTATTTATGTAATTAACTCAATTTCAAAATGGATTACAATAGTAATCCGCGCGACCACTCACGTTAGTAGTTTTCGCGCGACCACTGCAGTGTTAAGCCCAAATTATATTTAAATAAAGTAATAAATGTAATAATATTTACTACTGTATGTGTGTGGGTGGGCGGGAGGGGCATTTACCACTGTATGTGTGTGAGTGGGCGGGTGGGTCATTTACTATTGTACGTGTCTGGGTTGAATCTGTAAGCGTTTGAACAGTTAGTTACACACAGTTTCAACACACATCTATTTAGACTCACTGCACCATCGAGAAGAAGTTCAGGCAAAACGAGAAGCGTCAGATGTAGCGAAAAGCACTAATTTGATAACAATTATGCACAGGAATACAATCCAAAAAGGTCAGTCAGCTGTGTGTCAATGAATATTAGTGTGAGAAAGAGCTATTGGCTCCTAGTTGTGTTTTTATTGTTTGTGTAATATGCTTGAACTAAATTCTCCGTATTAATTTTCAAATCAATAGTTTTATTTAAATGTAATTTTATTTAATTAAATAAAATTTATTACTTTATTAAATCCATTTTATTAAATGGATCTTTAATAAAATGTAATAAAAGTAATAAAAAAAATAAATTAAATCCATTTTATTAAATGGATTTAAGCCCAAATCCAGGAATAGACATTGCTTCACTTATTCTTGTAACTGCTGCCTTCCTGATATCACGATCTTTATATTCTTTGCAGCTGGCATCGTACAGTGACCGTTCAGCAGCATATAGCTCAAGAAACTTCATTGTTTCATTGTCTTGAAGTTTAATTACACGTGTTCCCGATGGCTCCGACATACTAAATTTCACCAAAAACAAACACAGCAACAAAAGACTCCGTTTAGTTCACGCTCCTGTTCACGACTGAATATTAAACCAGTTTAATTCCAAGCGTGGACGGGCGTGGACTGTCCCCACAACTGGTGACGTCAGAGGCAAACTCACTCTGCACCGTTCCCACGGAGCGTGTTCCACGAATGTATGTCTCACGCATTCGTGCCACTACCCGTGGGAACCCGGCGTGTATGACTCACGCATTCGTGGAAGACGACCCGTGTGAACGATGTGTAGTGAGTTTGCCTCAGTAGCCTCCAGAAGCGTGGAGAGTTCACGACTGCTCACGCTCCATATCAAACGTGTTTGATTTTGAAGCGTGAATACGACAGTTGCCATCCAAATTGTGACGAGTCGACACGTATTTATTTAGTCGGTTGAAGTAGTTTTTTTTTAGTTGTGAGCCATTTATTTATTAGTGGGCAAGATGTCTGACTGGCGGCACGTCTACCCGGCACCAAATCTGACCACCGCTCTAAGGTTAATCAGGCGTTACTAATGTCACAACTTAACCCGGCACCGAGACAGTTTGAAGGTAGGGGAGCTGGGTTCCCCCTCCACAACACCAAACATACGCCCCTCATTCTCTTCTTTCCCTCCCTCGAACCCTAGGCATCTCATCGCCCTAACTCCTTTAACCTAACCTAACCTAACCTAACCTATGGAACAAAGCGTTGCCTTCATTTTACAAAGCTCACCCCCATTCATTTTAAAACCATCACACACCTTCGTTTAGTAAAGCTCGGTCCCCGGACATGGACAGCGCGAACCTACGGCACCTTACGAAAAGGGGAGAAAGGAGGGGTTGGGAGGGGGTAGTGTAGGTGGAATGGGTAAGAGGGGTGGCTGGTGCCGGGTTGACATACTGTCATGGCGGCCAGTGAAAGGTCCAGTGCCGGGTTGACGTGTTTTTTTATAACATATAAAGCTTGGTGCCGGGTTGATGAACTCCCGTCTGACTCAAGAGTAGTGAAGTTACAGGACAACGAAACAAATAAGTTCATCGAATTGTATGCAAGTGAGAGAGTGCTATATGATTCGACCTGCAAAGCCTACAAAGACAGGGATTTAAGATTGGCCGCAGCGAAAAGAATTAGTGAAGCAATGGGGATTGACGGATTTGGACCGAAAGAGGTCATTAATAAATTTAAGAACCTTAGAAGTTCATATTGTCAAGAGCTGAAGAAAATAGCTGACACTGAAAGATCTGGAAGTGGAACTGACGATGTGTACGTACCGAAGGTCGTTTGGTTCGAGAACATGAATTCCTTCATCCGACCGTTTGTTCAACAACGGACAACCAAATCGAATTTGGTAAGTAAAATTCAATAACTAATTACTCAATGTTACGTCAACGTTAATTTTTAACTTCGATTAGCACATCATTGATATATTTATCTACGCTAACTTTAATCTACAAGCCAAAATAAAATGCATACAGTAATTAACGCGGTAGATAACCTTCTATACAGGGTGTCTGTTTAGTATGTTGCCAAACTTTAATTTATAGTTATTTCCGACAAAATGAGTAACAAAGTTCCTATAAACATAGGCCCTAAAATGCCTCGTCATCCGTCTGTCTGTCTGTATGGGTTTTCATTGAAAAAATCATAACTTGAAAACCGCTTAAGATATGTTTTATACAAAGAACATTTATACTTTAGAGGTCTATTGACCAATGAAGATTTGATGTACCTTGAACTTTTTCAAGAGTGCGGCCATTCTAATTATTCACTAAAACATAACTCGAAAACCTGATAATAAAAAAATTTACACGAATAATAATTTAAAGTACATTGTATTACAAATAAAATTACATCAAAAGTTTTAAAATCTGATGAATAATAAACAAGATATGACTTTTTAAGTTTATTAAATTGCGTAACAAATACCCAGTATATGTACATAAGTCACATACAACAAAATATCATATTTTCTTACCTCAGAAAAGTTCAAATATAATGTAACAATATTTTAATGCATTTATCAGATTAAGTTTAATTCATTTTAAAATTTGATAAGATATTTTTAAGTATACCAATTTAGTTAACGCTTTAAAAAATTGAACATATTTAGTAACATTAAAATTCGTATGGCAAAAATTTTCAAAAGTAATTTTATAAAATATTAGGAGTGGCATATTTGAACTGCAGTAATACGCCAGAATATGTTGGAGTTTTAATGTAAATACAATTTCTGAATATGTATTATGTTAACAAATCCTTCTCTTTTCATATATGTAAACATGTATTTTTAGACTGTTCACCTTTCTTATATAATGTATAGAGTATGTGGTTATTCACTTGTTGTAGCATCGATAGCACTGACTAGTCTATATTGCCAGGGCACTGCTCCCTCGTTGTTGAAGTAATCACGGTACTTGTCTCGAGTCTGTTGTGCTTGTCGTTGTGGATTTCTGCTGTTATTTCGCGGAAGGTCCTGCAAGCTGCCAGTTGGGGTTTGACGCCAGGAGCCAGGGATGATGCGATGGTTTTCATCTTCGTAGTCTATCAAACCACTGGAAACGTACGTGGGGTTTGTTTTCCGTAACCAATTGTGTAAAGAACAACAGGCGAGGACTACATAATCAACCGACTCAATTTTCAATGATATTGGTCTTTCAAAAATTCTGAATTTACTAACAAGAATACCGAAAGTGTTTTCTATCACTCTTCGAGCCCTTGCCAGTCTATAGTTGTAGATTCTCTCCTCTTGGGTCATATTACGCCGACTATAGGGTTTCATCAAATATGTTTTTAAAGGAAATGCATCATCTCCTACAATGACAAAGTCTCTATATTTAAGCTATTCGTCTCCAAAGCTGCATGTAATGAGCTACTTTGAAAAATGCCACCATCAGAACCTCTTCCTTTTGCACCCACGTCAAGATACAGAAAATTGTAATTGGCGTCAGCTACCGCCAGTAGTACAATGCTGAAACTGTTCTTGTAGTTGTAAAAATCCGATCCACTGTGTGAAGGGGCTCGTATAATCACATGTTTTCCATCGAGACTTCCTGCACAACCAGGGAAATTCCAGCGCTCTCTGAAGTTATATTCAACGTTCTTCCACTCATCTTCAGTACATGGTACCTGAAAAAAATACATCTTGTAATTTTCTATTTCAGATGATGCCAGCGAATCCAATTAGTCCGCACTCAGTTGATGATGATCAGCAGGAACACTCTATCGACATCTGCAGTGAAAATACACCAAATACAGCATGCCATTCCATGAGCACTGTCACTCCAGATGCTATAAATACTACAATGCAAAGTGAAAAAACGGAGCAGGCTCCAGCGACACCACATGGTAAACGGAAAACCCCACCTGAACCATCGCCATCTCAGAGGAAGAAAATAGCTCAAGACCCCCAAATTAACTACGTGAGTAGTGCCATACAAAAGTTGAATGAAATTTCAACTCGTGCTGCTCAAATTCCAAAAGAAGACTGCTATGACTATTTTGGAAAATATGTGGCATCTATGCTGCGGAACATAGGACCACCAACTGCAATGAGGCTGCAAGACCAAATAACTCGTCTCGTAACACAAGCAATGTGCCCACCACCCAATTCCTGGAGCCGACCACCCTCATCCAACGAACTATCGAATGACAACACATCCCTTGGTGGCACAAGTGACTATTCTGATAATTTCACATACGAATTTTTGTAATTATTAATAAGAACATGGTTTTTGTTATTTTGATAACTTAATATTAACTTTAGCATGTTAATATAACTATTGTAATTATTAACATCAATTAAACTTACTTTTATGAATTCTTCGAGTTCTTTGATAATAGCCTTGCATGTTTCTGGTATAAATTTGCTTATCGTGTTTTTTGGTACACGAAACAAATATTCCAAACTTTTGAAAGAGTCCCCAGTAGCTAAGTAGCGTAGAGTAACTTGCAGTTTTATTTTAGGACTCAGAGCTTGCCTCATGTTGGTGTCTGATTTTAAAATATGTTTAGTTACACGTTCCAATAGATAATCGAACTGTTCTTCAGGCATTCGTAAAAAGTTTTTAAAATCTTCATGTTGATTACTCCTTAGCTCATAATCAACCAAATTTTGAGCCTCCGAACTTCTTTTCAGTATCCACTTCCTCACCCAATAACGCCTCTTCTTCCGTTTTCTTATCAGTTCATGTGACTTTAATCTTTCGCCTAAAATAGCACTGAAGGTGGAACAAAAAACTGCACAACTTTCGGCTAGGAGCACGTTCATCGCGGTCGGCTTCGCAAGGAAAACTGAATCGTGAATTTGACTGTGTGTGAACCGCCCACGACAGTCAGCTGGTTCACTGCCTATCCCTACTCCAGTCGTGAGCCACGACAGTGAGTACGAAAGAGTGGCACGATTTCGTATTTTTGCCCCGTGGGAACGCGGTTTTAAGAAGCAGTTTCTGTAAAATTCCTCCAATTTCAGCGCTTGCGCCTAGCCTGCCGGCGGGAGATTTGAATGGGCACTTGTGTATTGCGTTCCTATTTCGGTTGGCATTTGTTTATTATTAGAGATATCAACATAAAACGTACTGAAATGTAAAGATAATTAAATTCGAAGTCTTAATTTATTTCCACAAAATTTTTAACAAACTATCAACAACAACAACAAAAAATTCAACAAATCCGAGGGCGTTGAGGGGCACTGATCCCGGATTTAGGATTAATGTTTTGTTTTGTTCATCGTTGGTTTGTTCAGTTCCGTTACCGAAAGAATGGTGGACATTGACTAAACAGTTAATTCTTTGTAACCTTGGTGTAAAGTGCTACATTCTGCTTGTCTCTTGTTCTTTGCTTTATTTACTATTTTCTTATATCTTGAGGCTAAATTACCAAGTGAACTAAAAACAATTCTACAGTGTCGATGCTGCATGTATGAAAAAAGTGCTTACGATATTGGTTCTTACTTGTCAACAACTTACTTGCAATATACGCTTTTGTCGGTTTATCCAGTGACCCAGATCTCTGGCATGGCCACAGTGTTTTGTCCAAAACTTCACAGATACAGTAAAATCTTTGTTAAAACCAACTTCTACCCATCATATTTACTCTGATGATGCCAGCAGTAAATATGTTAATGCCTCGTCCAATGGTGTAATCAAAATGCTTAATCCTCTCATTTTAGTTAATAGGTAATTTATGTATGCTAATATAGTAAAACTTTGTATGCTATTTTAGTAAAACCTTTTTTTAGAATTTTTTAGAATAGAATAGAATAGAACCTGGAATGAAGATACTTTTTTGATATGGGCACTTCAAATATTTGTAGGTCAGTCATTAATTTTGTCTTCGAATTGATAATTTACACTTAAATTGTATGGTTAGTATTATTATTCATAAGTATTCCTACTAACAAAATCACCAGGCCTAATTATATACAGTATTTCAATGTAAAACTGAAAAAAGATCAGCGTGGTAGAATCTTTGTAAGTCTTGTCAAGAAGCAAACAAGCAATCTAGAGACGTAGAATATCTACTTTATGAAAGTAATTTAGGACGCTGCTGTTGATATCTAACCTTATACACTTAAAAGGTCCCCTAAATAAGCGCCCGGGCCCGACGTCTCCACTGAGCAACTTCTCTACCATTCCTTATCACCTTATCGCCGTTTCTGCAAGATAGTTCATATTAACGCTCAGTCTGTACCTTGTCATATTGATGAAATCCGCTCACTAAATAGAACTCCATTTTGTGATTGTATTCTTATATCCGAATCGTGGCTCAAGCCTCACATACCCTCAGCTTCTGTAAACAGACATATCAGGATAAACTCTATCGTAATGACCGTCTGTTTTCTGGAGGTGGGGGCACAGCGGTTTACATCAGGTACTCTATTACTACTAAGGTATTGGAGATCTCTGACACCTCAAGACCATTTCGACCTGAGTGGATGTTTATGGATATATCACTTAATGGTGTTCATATGCTCCTTGGACTTTGTTACCGACCACCTAAAGTGGGCTTCTTGGCAGAATTCGAAAGTGTCCTGTTAAGACTGATGCCTCGGTATAGTCATGTCATTGGGACGGGTGATTTTAATACTGATTTACTGGGACGAGACACGTATGACAAACGACAACTTACCACTGTTTTACTCAAGTAACTTATCATGGCCAGTTGTCTGTCCCAGGGATATCAAAACATGACCTTCTGTACTGTGTCTATAAAATCACATCGCCACAGCACGTGCCTAAGTTTGTTTCTTTTCAAAATTTTAAAAGCATTAACCCTGCTAACCTTTTAGCAGATGCTAGAAATTTGAATCGGGACACAGTTTTATCTGCTAATGATGTTAACATTATGGTCGACAACTTCAATGATATTCTTGTCAATCTACTGGACAAACATGCCCCCGTTGTAACCAAACGAATAACAAGGCAACCTTCCCCTTGGATCACTCCTGCCATACGTCATTTAATGGCCCAGCGTGACTCTTTCCATAGGAAATTTAAGAGGACTAAGGACCTCATTGATAGAAATGTCTATAAACATCTACGAAATAGAGTTAAACAAGAAATGCGAAATTTAAGAGCTAGGTACATATATACATATTTCACTGAAAATAAATCATCTACTGAAATCATCTTGGTTTCTCGTCTGATCAAGAAGTTGGGGGTGTCCAGGATTAAATCTGATAGTCCCATCTCAGTAAATCTTAATGAGCTTAATAATTACTATATTAATCTCCCTGTTGATAACACTGGGGCTGTTGTATTTTCAGATCATCTAAGATCTCAGCTTCCAACTCCTCGTGATTCATATTTTACTTTAACTATGACAAATGAGAACGAGGTCTATAAATCCATTATGATGATTAAAAGTAATGCGATTGGGGCAGACAACATTTCTATGAAGTTATTAAAAGTTATAATCCCCGCAGTTTTACCTGTTATCACGACAATCCTGAACAAATCACTTGCAACCTCAATATTCCCATCTGCCTGGAAATCAGCGATTGTTCGGCCAATCGCCAAGACGTCCTCTCCATCTTCTCCATCTGATTATCGACCAATCAGTATCTTACCTGCGCTCTCTAAATGTCTTGAGAGGATTGTTCACCAACAAGTATGTAATTATCTTTCTAGTAATGATCTTCTTAGTAAGTTTCAGTCAGGTTTTCGGAGAAATCACAGTACCACCACTGCACTTCTATATATCACTGAGGATATTCGAAAAGCTATGGACATCAGACAAGTGACATTGCTCACTCTGTTTGATTTTTCTTAAGCGTTTGATTGTGTCTATCATCCACTGCTCAAAGTCAAACTTTCTCATCTTGGTTTCTCGTCTGACAGTATTTCCTGGTTTGAGTCCTATCTGACTGGCAGGCGTCAGGGTGTACATGTGAATAACGAATACTCTAATTGGGGAAGTGTAACCAAAGGTGTCCCTCAGGGCTCTGTACTTGGACCTCTGCTGTTTACTTTGTACATCAATGACTTGTTCAACAGCATTTCTCACTGTAAATATCACCTTTATGCTGACGATTTACAAATATACTCTCACGTTGATGTATCAGACTTAAATGAAGGGGTTAATAGAATGAATTCGGACATTAAATCTTTTGGTGACTGGGCGTTCAGGCACAGCTTAAGACTGAACAACAACAAGACTCAACCTATTATTATTGGACATAACAGACTGATGGCACAGATTGATCTTTGATACAGTACCCCGTATCTCTATTGATAATTAATAATTCACTTAACTACTGTGACAAAATTAAGAACTTGGGACTCCTTATGAATACTACACTTACATGGTCTGATCATGTATCTTTAACATGTAATAGGGTTTTTGCTGGTATTCACACTCTTAAGAGATATTATAACTGTTTACCTTTAGATGTTAAGATTATGCTAGTGAAAACTCTTGTATTTCCCCACTTTGACTACTGCGACATTGTCATCAATGACATGCCTACCCATCTTTCTGATAAACTTCAACGAGCGCAGAACTACTGTCTACGTTATATTTTCAATCTCCGTCGAGATGAACATATCACTCCTTACTTCAGACGGCTAAATTTACTAAAGTTACTTGAGTACAGAAAGGTAAAAATTTTAGCTTTACTGTACAATGTTCTTCAATCCAAAAATCCTTCTTATTTAGCTTCGAATTTTGTGTTTAACTTCAGCATAAGTAATCGGAACACGCGTCAGGGTTCTTCAGTGTTAACTATTCCAGCTCATCGAACAGCACTTTACAATAGATCTTTTACTGTCACTGCCTGCAGATTGTGGAATAAACTTGATCCTTCAACTCGAAATATTGATAGTCGAGCTCGGTTTGTTGCGGCACTAAGGGAGTGGTTGTCGGCGGATTCGTGGGGGTTGTAGGCCTTGGCCGTGCTGTCAATGCTGGACTGAGTGTGTGTGATGTATGTTTGTTGTGATCATGGAATATATTTTATTTATTATTATTTTATTCATTATATATATATTTTTTTATTATTTAATTTTTTTTATTTTTTTATGTAAGTAATAGTTTTTGTTTTCTTCTTTGTTTTATGTTCTTTCATGCTTTATGCTTAATTTGTTTAGTTTTAATTATCTTAAAACTCTGATTTTTTAAAATTGTTGTTTAACTTATAAATAATGTGCTCAGCAGCAGTGAACACGTAAGAACTCTTTAGATATACTCATTTTAGTTATGTATTAATTTTTCTTTATAAGGTTAAGTGTAAGAGAGGACCTAATGGTTCTAACTTTGCCTCACAAAATAAAACGTTTTTCATTTCATTTTATTCATTTCAAATCAACATATATTGAATTGTCTTCTAAACCTACTTATTACAAGGCATATAGGCTGTGCAAGCCTATTGAAAAGAAAGGCCTACTGAAGAGTATTCTAAATGGATACAAATTAATTTTTCCTTTCATAACATTTGCAAACTAAGAGCCCCTGACGTATTTCTAAACTCTTGAGCACTGTACATTGTTTTTTAGTTCTGTATTCATTTTTGTTGAATTTATAACCTCATACGATTGACTTACTATTCTTAAGTTTTTTCTGGAAATTTGTCATCAAAATTAGGAAAATTGTCTGGCAATAATAGAGAAGCAGCGAAAAGATATCTTTTAAAGTGAAATCTTTTTTTATTTGATTTAGAATAAAATCACAAACTTCTTCAGCTTCCCTTTTCCATTCTTGTTTATCAAATTTTCTTTTCTTTAGTAGAGAAGTTTGTGGAGTTTCAACACTTTCAAAATCAAGGTCTCCACTTACTTTGCTAATGTCTTCTTCAAATTTTAAAAGACAAATTTTAGTAACAGAAGGATCAGTTTCAGTTTTTTGAAGATGACAAAAAAATGGTCAATAAAAGAACATATTTTTTAAAGAAAGAAAGCCAAAAAGAGAACTCTTGACTAGCTAATATTTTTAAATGACCAGATGCCTGTGTGATATTGTATTTGTGATGTCTTTTGGGTCTAAGACTGTCTTCCTGCAATCTATTACATCTTGTTTACGATTGTGAACTGTTGTGATGCTTCTTGATTGGAAATTTCAACTGTTAGAGACAGACCTAGGGAACCGTTTTCACTACATCATCTAGTACAACAGTTCTTTGAGGAATCATAGAAAAAATGTACAAATTCCCTGAATATTGGTAAACAATATTTAATCATTACGGTTGATGGAAGCAGCTTTTGTCAGAGCTAAATTTAGTCGGTGAGCATAACAGCGTATGTATTGTGCAACAAAAAATGTGTTTTTTTTAAAACAAATGTTCGAAAACCATTAGAATGAACCCCCCCCCCATTACTGAAGCTCCATCATAAGTTTGGGTAGAATATTATGTAAGTTGTGTCTTCTTAGTTCTTCAATTATACATGATGCTAATGTGTCCAAAACCTTTCTACATACTTTTTATTCACCATGTACCCATAAACAATAGCCATCTGAAAGATCACTAGAATCATCTGCTGTAGCTGCCAGAAAATTAGTTGATTTAATTTCTTCTGAATTTTTTAAATCCTGATTAGGTGATGAAAAAGAATCAAGTATGTCAATGAAAGGCTGTCATTTTTTATTACTTAGGAAGGAAGCAGATAAATTACTTTTCAAAAAATTCATGTCTACCAGGACTTTATACACAGTCTCCATTTTTTCTTTATGAAGTATTTTTTCACCCTCTTATAGCATTTATGGTAACATTTCCAATAATATCACTCATTTGGTTGATCTTACAATGTCACAGTTCCTTAAATCGATATAAGATGAGATATTTGTTGGCAGTTAAGTAATAAATTATTACAATATCCAACCGGGTACTTTATTTAATTGTACATGAACAATTATTAAGTAATTCAACTTTTCTTTAAATTGGCTAAAGTAAATTAAGAAATTTGATATACTTATCAGGCTGATTGCAAAAATAAGTAGCAGAAAGATCAACCAAGAATCGCAAAGGAAACTTTTTGATGGTGAATGTCAGTCATGCCGCCTGTCACCTTAAACAAGCATAAAATACAGTTACAATATACTTATAAAAAATATCATAGTGTAATGTAGCAGGAAATGCATCACTATGTGGAACCACAGGTCTGAATAAAAATTGTAAAATTTATTGATATCAGAAGAAAACTCACATTAGTGACAATAACGTTTTTCAGCAATCGTTTTTCATTTACTATTTCTTGTATACACAAATTTGAATACATATGAAATTCAAAACTAATATACATTTCTAAAATAAACATTAGAAAGTTAATATGTTTTAAAACATACAAAACAATTAAGAGAGATATGACAAATAATATGACAGTGATAATAAAATAATAGATTAAAAATAGTGAAAATTAAAAAGTATACATTTCCTTTGTTTGAACATAGACCAAAATTGAACTTGGAACAAACATGTAAACCAAATTATGTATGCACTTTTTAGAATGTCATTATTATGTAATATTAAAACATTAAAAGCAATTTATTATACAAATACATATTTCATTGTATTTGCTTATATGGCACAGTCATTTTTACTACAAAAATATTATTTGACAGTAACCTGCATTTGAGTGCGCGTAGTTACATTCCATTTATTTAAGTTTTGGATTTTAGATGGAAAATATCTTTATTCTGATCATACAATTGTCTCTCTGTAAATGTGTTTAATTTACCTGGTATGTTCTTTTATTATATTAATTGTTCTTTTATTTTTATGGATAGCCTATATTTTATGATCATACGTTATAGGAATTTCTATTACCTGTATATAATATTAAATGACGATACCATTAATAGGCTAAAACTACTATTAATTTAATAAAAACGAGTAGCAAATAAGATAATAACCGATACTTTTCAAAATACTTACGGCGCAATGTGTTAAAGAAAACAATATGGACTTATTGAGAACTTTGTATAAATATTTGTTGTTAATTTGAAATATTAAATACTGTGAAAATGGAATAATTACACACGCTAAGTTGCAGTTTACACTTTTACACTCTCAGAATCCATATCTTTTTTGGTACTTTTTTAATTCCATTTTTCTTTCTGTAAATATCAATGTGCAATGTGTTATGTGTTTACCAAACAGCTATTTTTAATGTCGAAATGACTGTGTAAAAGAAAGCATGTTTTGTTCCATTGGGCCACCCATGTTTCTTAAGGCAATTTTTGTTTTAAATCTCATCACAATTATAAAATGTGAATTTAAAAAAAATTTCCTAGGGTCCACATGGTTAGATCTACATATAGTCCAAATTTAAAAGTGTTACGACACTAGGAACTATTGGAACACTAGGTATAGTGATTAAGTGATCCCTATCAAGCATTATATATGTATGCTTCTATTAAGCATTAAATCTATATGATCAGAATTTTTTTAACAATGTATTTGTTTACGTTTCATATATTTTATATATATATATATATATATATATATATATATATATATATAAAATGTATGATATATAGAAACATTATATGTAAATAAAAATGATTTATTGGTTTACACATACGTTAGGAAATAAATAATGATATCTAAAAATAAGAAGTTTCTTTCAAAAAATATTTGTAGGGTTACGAAGAAAAGGTTTGTTATCCAGCAGGTCACTTGAACAGTTGATGAACAAGTAATATTTTCACTAGAGCTGCTTTGTATTCTGCAGAAATCTCACTGTGCTGAAAATTCAAAGACAACCAATTTTAGTAATTTTGAATTTGATTTTTATTTAACGCTCAACACAAATTTGAACACTGTTGTGTTCTGTGACGATTATATCTGAATATATAAAGGAAAAAGGTACTGTCACAGCGAACCATGATTAGATGCCATTACAGGTCATTACAGGATCATTACAAACAAAACCTAATAGGGGAAGCCGGGGTAATAAGAGAATGGGGTAATAAGAGAAAAAAATCATAAAAAAATAAATAAAAGTCATAAAAATATTTAAAAAATAGTGTTTAGTAGTTTGAACATTGGATTATTAAATAAAGTTGTAAGTGTACTCCAATCTTCATGTTAAGTCATCACCATATTAGGCTAAAAAAACGCTTACGCCTGATTTAGTAGTTTGAGTTTGGTAAGCCTCTCATATACTGTATATATAAATTTTATCAGTAAAGAGTTGTTAAAAAAATTAATGCTCGTTTTTTTTGTTTCCAAGATTATAAAGAAGATATGAAAGGAGTCATCAGCTCGGTTAATTTATTTAAAAAATAATTATTACCAATTCTCTTATTACCCCACAGTGTTTATGACGGTGGGGTAATAAGAGAATAGGCTGATGAAGTCATTTCATTTTTTTTCTTTTTTTCATTTTACAGGATTGTGTTCTGCTCGGTTGATTTTTCATAGTTAAAAGTTATAAAAGTACATGTTGAAGAACATTTATCTAGTGAAAGTTGTTGAAATTTTTCATAAAAATGCCAAGAAATTATGTACCAAAAGGAAAACCGAGGGTAACCTACAGCAGTGAAGCTATGCAAAAGGCCCTAACAGCAGTGAAAAATCAAGGACTAACACTTAAACTGGCTTCTCAAACGTATGGAGTTCCACTTTCCACTCTGGGAAAACATTATAAAGAGGAGGGAATAATAAATATAAAAGGAGGTAGGAAAACCACCCTGTCCAGTGAGGATGAAGCAGCCATAGCTACTTACTTGCAGACATTAAGCTCCTGTGGCGAAGGTCTTACAAGATCTGAAGTATTAAAACTTGTCAGTGAGTATGTAAGGACTAATAACATTGGACAATCTTACTGGAAGAATAGAAGTCCAGGAAATGATTGGTTCAACAATTTTCTAAAAAGACATCCTCATCTATCAATGAGAAAAGGTGAACTATTACCTGCCCATCGCCAAAAAGGAGCAGATCCATTTACAGTTCACAAGTTTTATGAAGATTGGGAAAACATCCTAAAAGAAGCTGATATTGACCCAGAGAAAGATTCATACTTAATTTATAATTTATAATTGTGATGAAACTGGATTTAACCATGACTTGAAAGAAATAAGAGTGGTTGCAGGAAAGGGGACAAAAAGAATTTCAAAAAACTTACCAGGATCAGGGGAAAAAAATACAACTGTTCTTGCTTGTGGATATGCTGGTGGAAAAAAACTACCACCTCTTATAGTTTTTTCAGGAAAATATGTCTGGAGCTCCTGGATCCCCAAAACAGGTGCCTACCCAGGAACATGGTACACAGCCCAAAAGAAAGGCTGGATGGAGGGAGGTATTTTTGAACACTGGTTCAAAAATGTTTTTTTGAAGGAAATACCAGCAGAAGACATCAGAGGCAATAAGAAAGTTATTTTGTTGTATGATGGTGCAGCATTTCATACAAGCCTGGAGTTAGCAAAAACTGCTGTGAAGAATAATGTTGTATTAGTCCGGTTGCCTCCAAATTTAACTCATTTCATGCAACCTTTGGATAAGACAGTTTTCAAGCCAATCAAAAATCATTGGAACCAGTTAATGATAGAGTACAGCAGAGAACATGCTGGAATACCATTACCAAATGAAGAGTTTGCTAAAAAAACTTGCTGTTGTTTGGGAGGAATCGTTCAAGCCAAAGAACTTGCGCTCTGGATTCGAATCTACTGGCCTTCTACCAGTCAATCCAGAAAAGTTCCCTACAACAGCTTATGATCAGATCAAGTTGAAGAAGTTCGTTGAATACAAGAAGAATAATGAAAAAATACAACAAGCGACCACAGATGAAAGATGTAGCACAGTAATCACAGGATCTCAGATTGAAACAGAACTACCTACGACAACTCCCGAGCCACAGCCAGGTCCGTCTACATAAAAAACGACCAATGTGCCTGATTTCATCCACAAACCTGTAGGCCTACTAGATTATGTTCCAGAAAAACCAGCCGATAAAAAACAAAAAACACCTAAAAAAAAAATAGGCATAACTAAAAACACGCCTACACCAAGTAAAAGAACACCATCTAAAGTATCCCCTTTCGAATGTTCATAAGAGAAAAGCTGAGTGAAACTAAGGACACTGATCTTAAGACTCAACCAATCAAAAGAAAAAGATTGACATTTGATGTAGGATCAATAATAACATCCGATGAAGCTATCAAGAAAATGGAAGAACAACAACAAGATCAATTGGAAACTGAAATGCGGAAGAGTAAAGGAGGAATAAGAACTAAAAGTGGAAAGCTATTGCCCAAAAAAAGAGTGCCCGTGATCGAAAATAAGAAGAAAACTAAGAAGTTGAAAACTATAGTTACGAGCTCAGATTCAGAACAAGAATGTAGTGAAATAGAGCTGAAAGACAGTTCATCTGAATGGAATGAATTAACTTCTGAAGAAAGTGACAATGAAAATGCCCAGAGTGAAAAGGTCAATCTTTTACTTGAAAAGTATTACACAGTGTATTATGACGAAACGTGGTACTTGGCAAAGCGAGTGGACTTTTATGATGAAGATTCCTCAAAATTGAAATTTTTGAAGAAAAATCTGGAGCAGTTTTACTGGCCACCTCAAGGCAGGGAAGAAACCGAAATTGTGAAGAATCATTTCATTTTTCATGGACCAGTTAAACTTCTTGGATCAGGACCCTTTTCACTAAAAAGACACGAAATCAGTTTAATTGATAAAAAATACAAAACCATGATGAAGAATAAAGTGAAAGCCTAAATTATTAGTCAAAAACTGTAAATAGGTTATTTAAAGACATTTTGTTTCTATAAGAATACTTGAGTTTAAAAGTGGGTTCGTTTTGAGATTCGATCCTTCACGCGTTAGCACAAAAGTTTACAAAAAAAGTTAAAAAACATTAAAAAATTAATAAATAATATTGTTATAAACTATCAAGAGTTACAGTGTTAGTAGAGTGGATATGTAGCCAAGAAACATTAAAAAACTTTATTATGTGAGAATAAGTGGTTCTTAGGTTGAACTTCAAGTCGGAAAAAGTGCCCAACTTGTTTTAAAATCAACTAATAAAAAAAAGGTAAGTTGAGCTACTATATTTTATTTTTACCACTGATCGGTTTTCATTGATGTCTTAAGATGACAAAAACTGAAATTGGGCTGTTCTAGCTTATTTAAAATTTAAGAAATCCTTATTTGTGTAATTTTACGCACAAATTTCCGTGGATTAATACAACAAATATGTATTTTTCTATAAATTTTTCTCCCAAAGCTTGTCCTATTATAAGGTTTCTCTTGATACCCCACAAACTTCTGAATACTATCAAATAAGAAAATTACAGCCTCATCTCTTATTACCCCACCTGGGGTATTAAGAGAAGTCAGTGGGGTAATAAGAGAATTTTTTTTTTTTTTTTACATATTTGAAAAATTTTAGAGCTTCCAAATTAATTGTTCAGATTCACCATTTGGCCCACTTATTAGATGATTTTTTTCATTATTTTACACTTATTAGATTTAGAGATACAAATTAGTGGTTCTCTTATTACCCCGGCTTCCCCTACTTACAATACTGAATTTCACAAGTATTTATGCTGGAGGGATGGCCGGCAAGCTGCCCCGGAGGCTAGGCACCCAAACTTAATGCAATTTTCAAATATATTTGAAGGTAATTTATGAATAGGTGGTCTATAGGTGAAAATCGTATTTTTCGAACAAATTTTAATTTATGAACATTTTGTTCCATTTTTAACATTTGTAATTTTTTTTAAAGATTTGACATTTTGCATGCTGAAAACTATTTGACAACTATTTTAGTCTACAACAATTTAATGTATCGATATCAAGGAAAACTACTTATGTGGCCATTCACCTGTGGTGGTTAAATAACAAGGTTAATAGGAGCTATGACTAACCTATTAAAAAATACCATTTCCATATACAACTGTTAGAATAACGTCTAGCAGACCGCCTAGATGGTCATGCACACTATTGTAACCCATGTTACGAATGTTGTTTGATTAAATAGATAATTACCACATATTACATTATGTTTAGATAGGTAGGAATAGACTATTTTCCGTCTTTAAAAAATATATTACAGGAAAAACAATAAAAAAAGTATTAGTGTTTAGCATAAAAGAAGATGACAAATGGAAAAAATATTCTTGAGTATTGTTTTTTTAAGAAAGTTTATTTTATTATTACTACACAAACAATGGAAATTTTGCAGTTTCCAGTCACCTCAAAATAATTGAAATGTACCGATTAAAATATTAATTGAGCAGATCATTGCGCTTGGTGGAAAACTAGTTTGTCACCAGAAAATCGTCTTAACTATCATTTTAAGAAATGTAAGGAAATGATTCTTGTTTAAATCTATATGATCAGAATTTTTTTAACTTAATGTATTTGTTTACGTTGAATATGAATACAGTAGAACCTCGCTAATACGAACTTCGGTAATTTGAAAATCTCCTCAATTTGTATTTTCTGTCGATTCCCTTGCGAAAACCTCTAATAATTCGAAAGGATTTACCGTACATTTAGCCTCTACAATTCAAATTTATGAACAGTTGGGCCTCTAGAATTTGAATTTTGTTGCTGAAAATTAAAGCCTACCTCTAAAATTTGAAGTTAACCTACAATTCGAACTCCGACATCGAAAGCCCCTGAAATACAAAATGAGGACTAAAACAAGCCTGTTGAAACATGAACTAATGTGCATACTGTGCACAGTTTCCACCCTAGTTGATCCATTAGTCATTGTCGTCCGCTTATTTGTATGGTTTGTTATGGTCCGTTGTTTTTTTATGTGTTAAGATTATTTTACAATAAAGAATCACCTCTATAATTTAAAATTTTTCACACTACCTCTATAATTCGAACTCTTGACAATAAAAACTCCAATAATTCAAAATAAATTACCTTTCACTTGAACTTTGAATTTTCGAGGTTCAACTGTATATTGTTGTAGGTGGAAGTTTACAATTTCCATGAATATAAGCTCTTCACTAACCTACCTTTTGAGTTGTAGATAGTTGCTGTTTACAATAACCGCATAATGGCTGCTATTTGCAATTCCCCGTTAATGTAGTTTTTCCGTTATATTCATACAAAACATTTTTACAAACAAAAATATGTTTCAAATTCATGTTCAGCAAAAAACACAAGAAATATATATATATATATATATATTACTTTTATATTATATATAAAATTACTTTTAATGGTCGCCGAAGAAAAGTAATTTTCAAGGATTACTCTTTCATCTTTCTATCGAGCTCCCATGCTCAACCCTTTCTTGCTGTCGGGTGCTAGTTGTACTTCAGGACTAGTAACCTTAGAACTTTGGTTCTACTACCCAATCCCAGGTTTCTGGGTAACGGGCGTAGTCCAGAGACTTCACTGAAGTAGAGATTGCAGATGAATCTCGCACCCTCTTGGGAGGTAAAACTCCCCGGTCTACTGTCGGGCCGTAAGGAGGCAGCCCATCCACGGCAGTGTAGGGTGGCTGGTTCAACAGGCCAGTCACCCGAAAACTTCTTGACAGTTCCTAATAATGGACAATATTTGCCTCGGATGGCTCCAGAGGGACCGTACTCCCCCTCTGTTGCAGTCTGACCGGAGCACAGGGTGTCGGCTGACAATGCCCCATCACGGGTTGCTGGCATTCTTCATGTTTTTGTTGTACCGTGGGCGGCTTCCGTGTGTCAGTCCTGTCCCCTGTGGTACACCAGTCTTCGTTTTAAATGTTCCAAATGCATGCTTTGATAATATGCATAGTTTGCTGTTCAACACTTTAGACCCCATGCGGTCCATTTTCGGACATGTGATAGGTATACTAAGCAGACCAAGTGGTCAATATCTGGATGTTCGTATATTATGCTAATAGGACTGGATGTGGTCAATTCCTGAACGCCAAAATTTTGGTAGATTTAAAGAAAAGTATAAAGATGTTACTGTTTTAAATATATTTTTTAAACATACGTTAACACATATACAATTAGTTCAAAGTATTTTTACAACCAAAACAACTGTATGTAATTGACTACAAGAGACTATAATTGGCTCTGTCAGCTGATAGTTGACTTGCCGGTGGACACCCAGTGCTAGCTGTCCGGTTGCTTATATTATGTCGTTTTGTTTGAAAAAAAAATTAAAGATCGTCTTATTTTACCAGGCGAAGTTAAGCCCTCTCTAACACTTAACCTGGGGACCAACGGCTTAAGGGTGACTTCCGAACCACCACCAGTGACCTGGCAGGCGGGCTGCATGCAAGGACGGGATCGCTCAGACGACGGTCACCCATCCAAGGGACAGCCACGCTCGATGTTGCTTGACTCCATTATCTTGCGATAACGTCGGAACCCTCCGGTCAAGGCCACTGGCTTGTTTGTTGTTGGTTAGTAAGTTAGTAAATGGTTATGTTTTCTTTTGTCGCTATTGTGCTGTAATTTATGATTAAAATGTGATTATATTTTACATATAATGGCTAATGAAAACTTTTGTAAACATGTGTGTAAATAGTAGTCAAGTGAAATTTAGTGTATATTTTTGTATGTATTATAAACAGTAACTTATAATGACATCTTTTGATCTGTAATACATTGCAAAATAAGCTAAGAATGTGGTAACTTCAACATCTTTGTTCAGTATGAAATATATTTTTTGCATAACTACACTATAGGTCATGGAGCTAGTTGCTACAGCACTCGACATTGTGCAAGGAGACAAATCTGTCAGCATCAAGTTTCTTTTGCCAACATTGACGGTGGTGCAACAGACTCCCAAGAGGTTCTCAAAAGTACAGTTCTGTGAACCTTTAAGGGAGGCGTTATTTGGAGGATTTGAAAAAAGCAAATATAATACTACTTTCTAAAACTATAAAACATTATTTTATGTGATTTATGATTTTTTAAATTTTGTCAGCTTTGCCAAATAAAGTATTTTTAAAATTTAGCGTACAGGTGTCATTACGCAATCAAACTTAACTGGGTCAAGGACGAGGAAATAAATGCCAGGCAGATCTGGAAGACCAAATGACGAAAGAAGCTGTGAAACTGGACATCCAACACCCTTCAGTGAGGAGGAAGGACACATTCACCCAACCATCTTAGGAGTCACTAAGCAAGATCAGGCACGGATCCAGAGCAGTGAATTGGGGGGGGCGAACCCGCCGGGGGGTCTGGGGGGCATGGAATACCCCCCAGCAAGGCGGGGGGTCCGGGGGTCCTCCCCCGGAAAATTTTTGCTATTTTAACGTCCTAGAAGTACTGTTTTTAGCAGTTTGGGGGGTGTTTTTAGGGTTTAAATATAGAAGAATACCTAAGTTCTGTAATCGAAAATAAGTTTGGCATACATTTATTTCAACAGCTGATTAATGACACTAGTTTAAACAATTAATTGTCAAATTGGTATTGCCATAGGTATTGCCATTGATACTTCTTAGAACCCCTAGGGTAGTTTCCTGATGTAATTTCAAAATAAATTGTACAACTTCGAAATAGCATTTAAGTATATACATTTAATATCACAACTATTAAATAATAAAATGGATTCCATTGGAATGTTGTATTGTTAAAATTTTATGGAAACAGTTCAATGAGCAACAACTTAAACATAGTTTGGACATAGTTAAACATAGTTAACTGTGTAGAGTTACATTTAACACATTCATTACACAACCATTAATATAATAACTAAACTATCAAATCAATGTCGTCTGTCAATCAGTGTCTCGGCGTCTCGCCACTACGTCGGCGCTAGACACGCAGTGTTGCCGGCGAAAATATATAGGCCTACCAATTACCAACCGACGACTCGGAAATTCTCCTTTCTACAAACTCAGACTACACATCCGAATATTATATATACTGTAATATTATTAAGACGGTAACAATTACTAATGTTATTTTCATGACGGTAAATCAAATATTTTATTAACATTTTATTCTAAGCGTGTAGGTACATTTTTTGCTTTTTTCCGTTTGGGGGGGGCGATCGCCCCCATCGCCCCCCCCTTAAATCCGTGCCTGAGCAAGATGGAGGAATTTTTTCTCAATTGAAAGGAGCAGATTCTATTTCCAAGCACGCCCAAGACATCATTGCAGTAGCTGAAGCAGAGAATATAAGATATCAACACAATACTAACAACATCTTACATCTATCTCATTTAATACTTCATACTTATACTTAAAGGGTTTCACCCGTGGATTTGGCGGCGCGAAAAATGCCTCTTCTTTTTAAACTCTCCTATCGTTATTTATCCACATATTGAGCTGAAATAAGTGTTAATATGTTCACAAATAGTGTCCTTTTGGACTGGCTGACCTTAAAATTAAAATACTACCTCCAATATGTGAGATGATTTCGACTAAAAAACGTAAAATACGAATTTTTCAGATTGAATTATGGCAAGTAAAATTGTTTCTAAACAACTGCCAATTTCATCCAGTTTAAGCTTTGATTCCTTAAGAATATATGAACAGGTCTACCATAACTGTACGGCGACATTCCGAATTTTAATCATTTAAAATAGAGAGGCATGTTCTTGAATGTGAGCTGTCTGGACGGAGCTGTAGAGTAGCGGTGCCTGGCGGAGAAGCGTAGTACCTCGTCCCTGCAACTCATGTTGCCAACTGTTTTCGCTAGCAACGAAATATCCCAGGTAGTGTAAATTTATGTATCGCCACAGGTATCGCAATTTCTTTCACGATAATACGGTACGCTACTGTATGTGAATGACGAGTGTACAAATTAAACAACAGCTATTTGGACAACATCTAAAGACGTGGCTACAAGACCAACCATTCTACACTTTAAATGAATTTTTCAATAATTAAACTTATTTTGTAAACTCTGTGACACTATTCTCATCTTGACGATGATGTAATAAAGATATTTTGACTTTGACTTTGTGTGATCTGTGTTCGACACATTTGTATAATAATTGAATATCAAATGTAATTTTGTATTATTTATATAATTTTAAAATATAAATTTGATTAATAATTTATTACTGCATACTAAATGTTCTATTATTTGTTGAGCTTTATGCAGTGTTTACTGTTTATCGATGAAATATCAAACACTAATCCAAAATTGCAAACAACTTTTACATCAATAATGTTGCTTAAAGTCAAAAAATGTTTTACAAGAAAATTATTATACACCGCAGTGTTTTGTGTGTGTATATTTAAAGAAATCTATTTAATATAGGTTATATATAGTGTTATATGTATCAAGTTAAAGTTATATGTATCGAGTTTACTACCTAGTCCTAAATTCCTAACCAGTAAATACTCTGGAATCCTGAGATGACGAAAATATACATAGTAAGCCTACATGTTTACATTTTACTGTACATAAAAATATAGCATAATATCAGAATCTTTTTATGTGATCTTTTTAATTAATGGGCTGCATTATATAAAGATGAATCTACATAATATGTATTCAACTCAACGAGACGACGCTTCATGTGTGTGACTCAACGACGAGGTGTGCTAATAAAAATTTAAATAAATTGAATGTTAGTACACTGATTGTGTCAGGGGTCTTTTCCAAGACCAGTCTTTTCTGCAATAGAGGAATTTTATTTTAAAATAAGAGTTGTTGGCCAACCTATTTATGAATATACTGTCGGAAACGGATGCGAATGACTCACAGGTCAGTCAGTGGTGTGCTTACGCGTCTTCAGGCTGATTTATATTTCTTACTGTAATTGTTCACGTGTTTCAATATGCCTAAGCGTAGACGGTGTTTGAGTTCGTATGTTAAAAAAAGACGACGAAATCCTGGTTTATTAAAATGGCAACAACAAAAGGAAGCAAGGTAAGTGATTATTTTTAAAATGTTCAACCTGTAGTTCAAATTGTCATTGGTTTAAGTAAAAATAGAGTATATCAAAGGTATTTTCTTGAGCTTAGAACCGTACCGTTCTAGTTGTTTAGTAGGCTAATTGTGTAAAATACATAAGTAAGCACAAAATTATATAAGCTGTACCTAATTTACGGTATTTTTTAGGTTTCATAGAAAGTTATTAGTCGCATTTTTACAACAAAACAAATACACTAAATTGTAGCTAAACAGCAAAACACTGACGTAGCTGTGTGTGTCGTCAGTCGTGGTTATATTGGTGGGTGTGTGTGTGAAGCAGTAAAAATTCAGTTCGGTGAAGTTTATAGTGGAGCAGTGCGACCAAGGCCACTTCCCGCCAGCTGGCTGTCTCAGCACAGGCAGCATCGTGGCGGTTGTCATAGCAACTATCTTTGAGCAACCTGCACACTACACAGTGTAGTAGTTTCGCTGACTGTACACCCTACCTACAGAGAACAGCTGTCAGCTGTTGCATTTACTGATTTACGAGTACAAACAGCTTCGTAGATTGTTGTCTATCCGTGATATTACACTATCAATATATTGACAATAAGTATTGATGAAATATTGAAGATATGTTGTTTGTTTACTTTTGACAAAAGGACCAAACTCATAATAAGACGAATCCCAGCTTAAATATACACTTTCGTTTATAGAGATAGAGATTGTCCTCAATTTCTAGTCATGAGCAATCCAGATTTCCCTGCACCTGGTGTTCCTCTTGAAATATGGAAGTCACAATTCGACAGCATCAAGGTTAAAGGAGGTCTTGTACAAACTGTAGGAGACCCTACACAGGATAAATATAAGCTTCCTACATTGATAATAGACCCAATGAGTTGTATAATAGCATGTCATACACATGCCTCCGCCTCGGAAGTCTGCTATGCAGCAATTTGTGCCATTTTGCAAAAGCACCCGGAGGATACCTTCGAAAAAACATGGGCTCATATACCAGTTGACAGAGCAACACAAGAACAAAAGGAAGCTGGTCTTGCTGTAGAGGTCCCTATTGATAAAGGGCCTCAAATGTGCTTCTTCGTGGGCATGGCAGCAATAATGGTACTTGCAAAACCCATTATGGATAAGGGAGAGAACTACGAGTATATCGTTAAAAGATGGAAGGCCACATTGGCAGGCCTAAATTTAACTAGCAAAATAGAAGATGGGTATGCGGTGGCCACGTGCAGAGGGTTTGTTACCACGTTTAATAGTGAAGTACAGGCCAATAAACATCTAAGAGACATGTACGTGAGATTTATTCTTAAATTATTCTTAAGTGACAATCATCCTCAAGATCCGACCACCAAAGCCACAGTAGACCAAGTTAAAATGGTGTGGTCTTACCACGGCATGTATTCACTTACAGCTATGGAGAAATTGATTGATGAAAATGCCATGCCTCTCGGCTGTTCAGTCATAGCAGAAGAGGCCATAAGACTTAAGAAAGGGATAGTTAAATTGAAGCAAAAGATTGGAGATCTATTTCCATATGCAAATATTCTAGATCTAATACCCCCTGAACTCTCCAATCCCCATTTTCCCAACCTATATACGCTATTTAAAGTTGCATCTAGGAATATAGAGACCATGAAAAACTTTAAATGGTCTCAAACAATTCAGTCATCCCTGCACCCCACACAGTTGAAGAGAATGCTAAAAGGAATGAAACAAATATCCTTGATTAGTCAACAACAATTGGGCCAATTACAAGAAATAGGTCTCCTTCCAGGTGAAACCTTGGAAAATGTTACAGCCAAATATGCTCCTACCAATAAAAGGAGACGAGAACCTTCAGAATCAGAACAAGAGGCCAGCGATTCCGACTCCGATAATGGGAGGTCAAGAAGGAGGAGGTGAAGATGTATAACAGTAAATCTCATTGAAATGTAAATAATGTACATAAATGTTAGTAATGAGAAGTTTATAGATGGTAAAACAAGTAATTGTTTTGAGTTTTCTTTATTGTTTTTAGTTTAATTTTGTATTGTTTTAATGTTAATTCTAGTTAGTAGTTTGTATAACCAATATGTACTTGAATTTTAAGTCATGAACATAAAGAGAGAAAAAGAGTGACCAATCGAGCTCAGTCTAAGATCTCAGAATATTGCAATTGGTAGAAAAACCAACCACACAAAATCTCAAGAGAGGCACGACCCCCAACATGGAGAATCATCAATTAATTCAAATTCAAGAGTCAATAAAGTCTCTAAATTCCAGAACACAGAGGATTGAGGGCTCAATAGTTGAGATAGAGAAGAATTTAAAAGAGCTAATAGAGTTGTTGGTATCTGTAATGAGGGACATCAAAATCATGAAATGTATGATTAGTGAAAAAGACATGGAGGATGACTCTCCACCACCTTCACAAGACAGCTATGAGTGTGAAGATGAAGAGAGTGATGATCACAAAAAGCTAAATTAATTACATTATAAAAACAGACAAATATGAATCTCATAACAAGCTTAAATTCTAAATACTCAGCAAATTTACTATAAGTTGTATCCATGATTATTAGAAAAATTGACCACACAAATATAAGAAGCAAAGAGCCAATTAGGGGAAAACATTCCATAATACAAGACAAATAAAAGACATGAGTTCAGGATCAAAAACACCGACAAACAAGAGGGACAGATCCCGATCAACAGAGAGCGAGGGCGAGATGAGGAGGAGGAAGTCAAAATCCAAGGACAAAAACAAAGGCAAGAAAGGTTACAAGTACGACAAAAATGCCTATAGAAGAGAAACCCGTTCAAATTCTCGAGAACCCTCCAGATCCTACACCTCACCTATGAGGAAGAAGGACAAAAGACTGTCCACAACAAGAGAGGAGGCAGGAGCAGAGTCGGACGGGAGTGATGAAGTAGTGGAGGTTCCAACACCTCAAAAGCAGTTTGTGGTGCAAGAGAAGCTCATGAATGATAGTGAGTTGGAGGCCCTTATGCAGCAGACAATGCAAATGCCTCCTCCTGAACAAACTCCCACTCTGTTTCCATCTTTACATGCTACACCAGTGATGGGTCCTCAGATAACACCAATGATTACGAACAGATTTGTTCCTCCACCAGATAGGGCGTTCACTGATCCCTCATCATCTTCTAGATCCCCTCACTTAGGGAGGGGTGCCATAGAGATTTTGACCTCCATAGATGCAACCTTGCAAAAGATGCTTCTTATTGCAAGAGAGCAAAATCAGAGGTCTGATATTATAATGAATGAACTCTTGAATTTGAAAGACAGAACTATGGCTCTGCAAGCAAGAAGTGAGGAACCATGTAGACCATGTTCACCCCCCTGTATAGACTCCCAGCCTCCGTCCCTGTACAAGGATCCCAAAAGTAAGGAAGCTGGAGAAAGAGAACTGGAGATTCTAGACCCAAGAGAGTGGATCCTAGCAAGATGTAGTTGTTAAGAATTGATTTTAATTGTATTATTGTTATTTAACAACAAGTGTTATTATGTTGATACATTGAGTATCTCTTGTTCTTATTATTTTCATGTTAATTTTATTTTATTATGTTACCCTAACCCATATAAGGACATATGCATCTTCACCATCTGCATGATGTCTGTGTCAATGCTCAATTTTTTAACGTATGTTCCTATTTTGAATAGATATAATTAGTTTTATAGAAAAAAAAAAGAAAAAAAGTCGGCACTGGTGGCGCAGTGCTGTAACCCAGCTACATGGGGACAAAGTGTTTGGGAGATTGTAGGCGATAGGTTGGATGCTCGGTCCTCTTAATACCAACATGGCGTCCGCTTGATGGTTGCTATCGGCGTGGACACTACTAGAGAAGTCTGGGGTGTCCATGTTGGGTGATAATCATTGTGTGGATGATGTTTGGGGGAGATAACTGAGTATCAGGCTTGTCAATTAGCTGAAAATCAGACCAGCACTACGTGGTTCGGATTCCACGTAAAGCTGTAGGTCCCTTAGTTGCCCTGGCTGTTGGGCTATTAATAAATAGTCCTCTCTGAGGAACAGTTGAACTCAGATAGTAACCAGACTACACTCATTCACACTCATCCTACACTCATATAACCATTCATATTCGCCTTAAAATACCAACAACGTTGTGTCTGCGTCTCAAATGTAAGAATAAGAATAAGAATAAGACATTTCCGTCAATATATTGTTTGAAATGGCGGAATTTCGCCAGGCTCGAACAGCTGTGTCATTACTGCCGTCAATATTGACATAAGCCTCAATACATATTGTCAATATATTGATAGTGTAACAGCACCATATAGTTGCAACAACAGTCGTCTTGAGAAAATCAGTTGTAACCTATTATGCACAAGAAATCAATTTAGCCTGCGTGTGACTTGATCAAACGGTCAAGAATTATAGAAATAAAATGTTTGCAGGTCTCAGATACAAGATGCTGTATTGTCTGCTACGTCTGTTGAAAATCTAGAACCAAGCCCAGGAATAGAACAAGATGATAACCCTGTCTACGATGATGACGAAATGTAAGACAGTTATAGTGAATTAATTAACTTTATTAATCATATATCTATTGATGATTTGTTTGTTTTTTATGCTTTTTTTAGCAAATATTTGATATTTTGTTTTCTTCCACAAAATAAATTTTAATTTTGAAAATCAATTTTTTAAAGTTGGTGTATATGTTTAATTTTGTTATGATACTAAGGAATTGAATAAATTACCACTTTTATAGAATACCTCGTTTCCAAAAAAGGCCGTTTTCCGTATCTTTATGTTTTTTGTGCTTACGCAAATAATGCACAAAACGGCACATAGAAATGATTTTAATAAAATAATAAGTAGGCCAAAGCGGTGTATAAAAATAAATTCCTCTAATCTACAAGGCCGCAAGGCCTACTATACGCGGTACGGGTGCGAGCGTAAAATAGGTGAGCGGGCACTACAGCTATTGTTTTTAATATTTACTTGTGTTTTTCAGAGTATGTAGCAGTACTCCAAAGATGGCTTCGGCTCAAAACCCAGATTCCCGAAGAAGGCTAAGAATGGATTTGGAGAAAGAAGACGAACATGATTTATTGATTGCTGAATCCAATGTATCCAACTGTGTTGAAGAAGACATGCTTCAATTTGACGAACTCTTGTCGAACAGTAATCAGCAAACAGGTTCTGGAGAGAAATTCATGGACGGTGTTCAATTGTCTTCTTGTGGTGTAGAAGGGCGACGCATGATACATTTTTCTTACTTTTTTGAACAAATTAAATTGATAAATGAACACAATCGCACATTTGGATGTACCATAAGTAACTGTTGTGTTGTTAACGAACGTTTCAGTGGACTTAAATTCACAGTTACATTGAAGTGCAACATGTGCAACGAAAAGTTTTCTTTACATTCAGAGGATCCTAAACATGATTTGATGGACGTCAACACTGCTAGTGTCGCTGGTGCCATGGCTGTAGGTATCGGTCATTGTCAAATGAAGGAATTGTTGGCAACTTTGGAGGTAAGATATTACGAAGTCGGATACAAATATGAGACAAACCATAAATGCAAATACAAAGCTACAAGTTACTTTAAGATATCTAGCCACTGGAGACTCCTTCAAGAGCTTGGAATATTTATTTTGTGTTCCAAAAAATACTATTAGCAAATTTGTACCAGAAACGTGTGACACTATCATCGAGGCCCTTAGAAATTTTATAAAGGTAAGTAATAAAAAGTAGACATTTTGTATAAAACGAACATTATTATTTGTCCTTTAAAAATATTCTAAAACAAAAAGATAATGTGCTTTACTATCAAGAAACTAATCATTTAGATGTGAATATCTCAAAATGTCACACATATTCAATGTTAAGTCTAACTTTAAGAAATACTAGGACAAAGTAAAAAAGGAAAAATCAAACGTAACTGAAACTGTTATGGTAGGGCCTAAGTTGCAAACATAGGTTAAACTAAAGATTGTTATACACAGGTTTTAGCAATAAAGTTGAATCTTCATCAGACAACTCGTCAGAGATGTTAGTGGCAGCACTGTTAGAAGTGGGTTGATAGGACGAATTGTAAGAAGTAGATTGACCCCAAGGAGATTGTGGTGGAGGTGGGCAAATTGCTTCAGTTAGCAGACGCGTCATTTTCTCTTGCAGCCTCATAGCAGTTGGAAGTCCAATGTTACGTAGCATAGATGCTACGTATTTTCCAAAGTAGTCTTAGCTATCTTCTTTAGGAATTTGGGAGGCACGACTTGAAATTTCGTCCAATTTTTCAATTACACCGTACATGCAATCAGCTTCAGGGTCGTAGGTTTTCTTTACTTTGGTGTTTGAAGATGGCTGAGAAGGAGCCTTGCGTTTATTGGCAGACGTCTTGGGTGTCGTCTCCACTGGATTATTTGGCTGGACTTCAATTGAAATAAAGTCGTGAATACTATCCACATAATTTTCAGGTTCAGTTGGCTCTTCTGGCGAGATAGCACAACTTAAGTTTGTTCCTATCACCTGAAAAAAAAATTAGACTAAAAATCTTATTTAATTTCAGGTACCAAACATCGAAGATGACTGGAAAAACGTTGAGTGTGGGTTCAGAGAACGCTGGAATTTCCCAGGTTGTGGAGGCAGTATCGATGGAAAGCATATCGCAATACGCCCCCCTTCTGGAAGTGGATCAGATTTCTATAACTACAAAAAAAGTTTCAGCACCGTACTGCGGCCATAGCTGACTATGATTATCGTTATCTGTATGTTGACGTTGGCGCAAAAGGAAGACAATCTGATAGTGGTATATTTCAAAGTAGCTTATTGCACACTGCTTTGGAAACGATTAACAACTTAAACTCTCCCGAAGGTTTCGTAATTGTGGGAGATGATGCATTTCCATTGAAAACCTACTTGATGAAACCGTACAGTCGGCGTAACTTGTCTCGAGAGGAAAGAATGTACAACTATAGACTATCAAGGGCACGAAGAGTTGTGGAGAATACTTTTGGCATTCTCGTGAGTAAATTCAGGATTTTTGAAAAACCGATATCTTTAAAAATTGAAAAATCTTAAAAAACTGTGGACCAAGTGGTACTCGCTTGTTGTTCTTTGCACAATTGGTTTAGGAAAACGAACCCTACATACATCTCTACAGGTTTGATTGATTACGAAGATAAGAATCATCACACTTTTCCCGGATCTTGGCACAACATTCCTTCTAATGCATTTAGGGATCTTTCCCAAGATGTGTGCAGGAACCCACAAAGACGAGCTCAACAGATAAGGGACAAGTATCGTCATTACTTCAGTAATGAAGGAGCAGTGCCATGGCAAGATTCCTTAGTAAACTGGTATAGATTTTGAATAAGAAATTTTAATATTCATTTATTTATGTCTACATGATAAATGATATGTGCTCTATATGCAATCTTAAAATAAAATTTGTTCAACAGAATGTGAATTTTTTTACAGTACCTGAATTTACAAATTTTTAACAGGTAGACTTCCATTTTTTATTCTTTGTTCTGCTAAAAACTGTATTATGAACACAGGCTCTATGTATTTATTTAATAAATAAAACTTGTAATATATTAAAATAAAGGTGTTAAATTATTATTATTATTATTTGGTATGAACTAAACATTACAAATTATAGTATATTACATTTTTAATAGGGTGTTTCAAAAAGAATCATCCGATTTTGTAGGTTTATAATTTCAATACTAATAATAATATGGACATGAGGTTAATTTTATATTAAAGGATAACTAATAAAGTTTTTTTACATAGTTAAAATAAAGTTTTTTTTTACATACCATTTACAGGTGCTCAATATGGCCCCCTTGAGATGCACGGCATATGTCTATGCGATACTCAAATTCGTCCTGTATTCAATTCTTGTAGTAATTGAATCCTGTATGGTTTCAAATGTAAACGTCGGCGTAAAACACGCCATACTGATGTTGAAGGAATGTTAAGTTCCCTACCAGCACGGCGAGTGGATTTTTGCGGGCTACGGGCGAAACTGACGCGGATGCGCTCCACGTCTTCATTGGACACACGTGGACGACCCGATGATTTTGCTTTACAGAGACAGCCTGTATCAGTAAATTGCTTATACCATCTTCTTATGCTCTGGGCTGTAGGAGGATCAGCACCATATGTGGTACGAAATTCACGTTGCACGGTAATCACAGACTCACATCTAGCAAACCGTATAACACAAAAAGCCTTCTGTTGTTTAGATGCCATTTTGTCAATAACTGAGCTGGGCGTTGACAGAAGCGCGCTACTGCTACCTAGCGGAAAACACTCGAAACTTAAGAGCTTCCTCTTACTGACAGTACATTGTTCTATCAAATCGGACTTATAGATGAATAGCAATTAATTTTTAAAATCGGATGATTCTTTTTGAAACGCCCTGTGTATTACAATAAAATTGCTCAACTAAAAAATACTTTTATAAAAATTAAAGAGGTGTTTTCCTTAAAAAATAATTTTTAGTAGTTAGGGAAATACGTGTACCATCCATGTACATATTTTGCCATTTAAATTGCATGGGAAAAGTATCTCCTCTTTTAAATAATTGCAAAAAATTAAATTTTTTCCACTAGGACTTACCAAATTAGATTTTGTTGGCCGTTGCTGTACAAATGGACGAATGAAGGAATTCATAGTTTCAAACCAAACTACTTTGGGTACGTAAACACCGTCAGTGCCAGACCCTGACCTTTCTGAATCGGCTATTTTCTTTAGCTCCCGACAGTAAGAACTTTTTAAGTTTTTAAATTTCGCACAAACTTCTTTAAGCCCAAATCCAGGAATAGACATTGCTCACTTATTCTTGTAACTGCTGCCTTCCTGATATCACGATCTTTATATTCTTTGCAGCTGGCATCGTACAGTGACCGTTCAGCAGCATATAGCTCAAGAAACTTCATTGTTTCATTGTCTTGAAGTTTAATTACACGTGTTCCCGATGGCCCCGACATAGCAAACTTCACCAAAAACAAACACAGCAACAAAAGACTCCGTTTAGTTCACGCTCCTGTTCACGACTGAATATTAAACCAGTTTAATTCCAAGCGTGGACGGGCGTGGACTGTCCCCACGACTGGTGACGTCAGAGGCAAACTCACTCCACACCGTTCCCACGGAGCGTGTTCCACGAATGTATGTCTCACGCATTCGTGCCACTACCCGTGGGAACCCGGCTTTAAGAGGCAGTTTCTGTAAAATTCCTCCGATTTCAGCGCTTGCGCCTAGCCTGCCGGCGGGAGATTTGAATGGGCACTTGTGTACTGCGTTCCTATTTCGGTTGGCATTTGTTTATTATTAGAGATATCAACATAAAACGTACTGAAATGTAAAGATAATTAAATTCTGCATCGAAGTCTTAATTTATTTCCACTAAATTTTTAACAAACTATCAACAACAACAACAAAAATCAACAAATCCAAGGGCGTTGAGGGGCACTGATCCCGGATTTAGGATTAATGTTTTGTTTTGTTCATCGTTGGTTTGTTCAGTTCCGTTACCGAAAGAATGGTGGACAGTGACTAAACAGTTACTTCTTTGTAACCTTGGTGTAAAGTGCTACATTCTGCTTGCCTCTTGTTCTTTGCTTTATTTACTATTTTCTTCTATCTTGAGGCTAAATTACCAAGTGAACTAAAACAATTCTACAGTGTCGATGCTGCATGTATGAAAAAAGTGCTTACAATATTGGTTCTTACTTGTCAACAACTTACTTGCAATATACGCTTTTGTCGGTTTATCCAGTGACCCAGATCTCTGGCATGGCCACAGTGTTTTGTCCAAAACTTCACAGATACAGTCAAATCTTTGTTAAAACCAACTTCTACCCATCATATTTACTCTGATGATGCCAGCAGTAAATATGTTAATGCCTCGTCCAATGGTGTAATCAAAATGCTTAATCCTCTCATTTTAGTTAATAGATAATTTATGTATGCTAATATAGTAAAACTTTGTATGCTATTGTAGTAAAACCTGGAATGCAGATACTTTTTTGATATGGGCACTTCAAATATTTGTAGGTCAGTCAATAATTTTGTCTTCGAATTCATAATTTACACTTAAATTGTATGGTTAGTATTATTATTCATAAGTATTCCTATTAACAAAATCACCAGGCCTAATTATATACAGAATTTCAATGTAAAACTGAAAAAAGATCAGCGTGGTAGAATCTTTGTAAGTCTAGTCAAGAAGCAAACAAGCAATCTAGAGACGTAGAATATCTACTTTATGAAAGTAATTTAGGACGCTGCTGTTGATATCTAACCTTATACACTTAAAAGTTCCCCTAAATCAACATATATTGAATTGTCTTCTAAACCTACTTATTACAAGGCATATAGGCTGTGCAAGCCTATTGAAAAGAAAGGCCTACTGAAGAGTATTCTAAATGGATAAAAATTAATTTTTCCTTTCATAACATTTGCAAACTAAGAGCCCCTGACGTATTTCTAAACTCTTGAGCACTGTACATTGTTTTTTAGTTCTGTATTCATTTTTGTTGAATTTATAACCTCATACGATTGACTTACTATTCTTAAGTTTTTCTGGAAATTTGTCATCAAAATTAGGAAAATTGTCTGGCAATAATAGAGAAGCAGCGAAAAGATATCTTTTAAAGTGAAATCTTTTTTTATTTGATTTAGAATAAAATCACAAACTTCTTCAGCTTCCCTTTTCCATTCTTGTTTATCAAATTTTCTTTTCTTTAGTAGAGAAGTTTGTGGAGTTTCAACACTTTCAAAATCAAGGTCTCCACTTACTTTGCTAATGTCTTCTTTAAATTTTAAAAGACAAATTTTAGTAACAGAAGGATCAGTTTCAGTTTTTTGAAGATGACAAAAAAATGGTCAATAAAAGAACATATTTTTTAAAGAAAGAAAGCCAAAAAGAGAACTCTTGACTAGCTAATATTTTTAAATGACCAGATGCCTGTGTGATATTGTATTTGTGATGTCTTTTGGGTCTAAGACTGTCTTCCTGCAATCTATTACATCTTGTTTACGATTGTGAACTGTTGTGATGCTTCTTGATTGGAAATTTCAACTGTTAGAGACAGACCTAGGGAACCGTTTTCACTACATCATCTAGTACAACAGTTCTTTGAGGAATCATAGAAAAAATGTACAAATTCCCTGAATATTGGTAAACAATATTTAATCATTACGGTTGATGGAAGCAGCTTTTGTCAGAGCTAAATTTAGTCGGTGAGCATAACAGCGTATGTATTGTGCAACAAAAAATGTGTTTTTTTTAAAACAAATGTTCGAAAACCATTAGAATGAACCCCCCCCCATTACTGAAGCTCCATCATAAGTTTGGGTAGAATATTATGTAAGTTGTGTCTTCTTAGTTCTTCAATTATACATGATGCTAATGTGTCCAAAACCTTTCTACATACTTTTTATTCACCATGTACCCATAAACAATAGCCATCTGAAAGATCACTAGAATCATCTGCTGTAGCTGCCAGAAAATTAGTTGATTTAATTTCTTCTGAATTTTTTAAATCCTGATTAGGTGATGAAAAAGAATCAAGTATGTCAATGAAAGGCTGTCATTTTTTATTACTTAGGAAGGAAGCAGATAAATTACTTTTCAAAAAATTCATGTCTACCAGGACTTTATACACAGTCTCCATTTTTTCTTTATGAAGTATTTTTTCACCCTCTTATAGCATTTATGGTAACATTTCCAATAATATCACTCATTTGGTTGATCTTACAATGTCACAGTTCCTTAAATCGATATAAGATGAGATATTTGTTGGCAGTTAAGTAATAAATTATTACAATATCCAACCGGGTACTTTATTTAATTGTACATGAACAATTATTAAGTAATTCAACTTTTCTTTAAATTGGCTAAAGTAAATTAAGAAATTTGATATACTTATCAGGCTGATTGCAAAAATAAGTAGCAGAAAGATCAACCAAGAATCGCAAAGGAAACTTTTTGATGGTGAATGTCAGTCATGCCGCCTGTCACCTTAAACAAGCATAAAATACAGTTACAATATACTTATAAAAAATATCATAGTGTAATGTAGCAGGAAATGCATCACTATGTGGAACCACAGGTCTGAATAAAAATTGTAAAATTTATTGATATCAGAAGAAAACTCACATTAGTGACAATAACGTTTTTCAGCAATCGTTTTTCATTTACTATTTCTTGTATACACAAATTTGAATACATATGAAATTCAAAACTAATATACATTTCTAAAATAAACATTAGAAAGTTAATATGTTTTAAAACATACAAAACAATTAAGAGAGATATGACAAATAATATGACAGTGATAATAAAATAATAGATTAAAAATAGTGAAAATTAAAAAGTATACATTTCCTTTGTTTGAACATAGACCAAAATTGAACTTGGAACAAACATGTAAACCAAATTATGTATGCACTTTTTAGAATGTCATTATTATGTAATATTAAAACATTAAAAGCAATTTATTATACAAATACATATTTCATTGTATTTGCTTATATGGCACAGTCATTTTTACTACAAAAATATTATTTGACAGTAACCTGCATTTGAGTGCGCGTAGTTACATTCCATTTATTTAAGTTTTGGATTTTAGATGGAAAATATCTTTATTCTGATCATACAATTGTCTCTCTGTAAATGTGTTTAATTTACCTGGTATGTTCTTTTATTATATTAATTGTTCTTTTATTTTTATGGATAGCCTATATTTTATGATCATACGTTATAGGAATTTCTATTACCTGTATATAATATTAAATGACGATACCATTAATAGGCTAAAACTACTATTAATTTAATAAAAACGAGTAGCAAATAAGATAATAACCGATACTTTTCAAAATACTTACGGCGCAATGTGTTAAAGAAAACAATATGGACTTATTGAGAACTTTGTATAAATATTTGTTGTTAATTTGAAATATTAAATACTGTGAAAATGGAATAATTACACACGCTAAGTTGCAGTTTACACTTTTACACTCTCAGAATCCATATCTTTTTTGGTACTTTTTTAATTCCATTTTTCTTTCTGTAAATATCAATGTGCAATGTGTTATGTGTTTACCAAACAGCTATTTTTAATGTCGAAATGACTGTGTAAAAGAAAGCATGTTTTGTTCCATTGGGCCACCCATGTTTCTTAAGGCAATTTTTGTTTTAAATCTCATCACAATTATAAAATGTGAATTTAAAAAAAATTTCCTAGGGTCCACATGGTTAGATCTACATATAGTCCAAATTTAAAAGTGTTACGACACTAGGAACTATTGGAACACTAGGTATAGTGATTAAGTGATCCCTATCAAGCATTATATATGTATGCTTCTATTAAGCATTAAATCTATATGATCAGAATTTTTTTAACAATGTATTTGTTTACGTTTCATATATTATATATATATATATATATATATATATATATATATATATAAAATGTATGATATATAGAAACATTATATGTAAATAAAAATGATTTATTGGTTTACACATACGTTAGGAAATAAATAATGATATCTAAAAATAAGAAGTTTCTTTCAAAAAATATTTGTAGGGTTACGAAGAAAAGGTTTGTTATCCAGCAGGTCACTTGAACAGTTGATGAACAAGTAATATTTTCACTAGAGCTGCTTTGTATTCTGCAGAAATCTCACTGTGCTGAAAATTCAAAGACAACCAATTTTAGTAATTTTGAATTTGATTTTTATTTAACGCTCAACACAAATTTGAACACTGTTGTGTTCTGTGACGATTATATCTGAATATATAAAGGAAAAAGGTACTGTCACAGCGAACCATGATTAGATGCCATTACAGGTCATTACAGGATCATTACAAACAAAACCTAATAGGGGAAGCCGGGGTAATAAGAGAATGGGGTAATAAGAGAAAAAAATCATAAAAAAATAAATAAAAGTCATAAAAATATTTAAAAAATAGTGTTTAGTAGTTTGAACATTGGATTATTAAATAAAGTTGTAAGTGTACTCCAATCTTCATGTTAAGTCATCACCATATTAGGCTAAAAAAACGCTTACGCCTGATTTAGTAGTTTGAGTTTGGTAAGCCTCTCATATACTGTATATATAAATTTTATCAGTAAAGAGTTGTTAAAAAAATTAATGCTCGTTTTTTTTGTTTCCAAGATTATAAAGAAGATATGAAAGGAGTCATCAGCTCGGTTAATTTATTTAAAAAATAATTATTACCAATTCTCTTATTACCCCACAGTGTTTATGACGGTGGGGTAATAAGAGAATAGGCTGATGAAGTCATTTCATTTTTTTTCTTTTTTTCATTTTACAGGATTGTGTTCTGCTCGGTTGATTTTTCATAGTTAAAAGTTATAAAAGTACATGTTGAAGAACATTTATCTAGTGAAAGTTGTTGAAATTTTTCATAAAAATGCCAAGAAATTATGTACCAAAAGGAAAACCGAGGGTAACCTACAGCAGTGAAGCTATGCAAAAGGCCCTAACAGCAGTGAAAAATCAAGGACTAACACTTAAACTGGCTTCTCAAACGTATGGAGTTCCACTTTCCACTCTGGGAAAACATTATAAAGAGGAGGGAATAATAAATATAAAAGGAGGTAGGAAAACCACCCTGTCCAGTGAGGATGAAGCAGCCATAGCTACTTACTTGCAGACATTAAGCTCCTGTGGCGAAGGTCTTACAAGATCTGAAGTATTAAAACTTGTCAGTGAGTATGTAAGGACTAATAACATTGGACAATCTTACTGGAAGAATAGAAGTCCAGGAAATGATTGGTTCAACAATTTTCTAAAAAGACATCCTCATCTATCAATGAGAAAAGGTGAACTATTACCTGCCCATCGCCAAAAAGGAGCAGATCCATTTACAGTTCACAAGTTTTATGAAGATTGGGAAAACATCCTAAAAGAAGCTGATATTGACCCAGAGAAAGATTCATACTTAATTTATAATTTATAATTGTGATGAAACTGGATTTAACCATGACTTGAAAGAAATAAGAGTGGTTGCAGGAAAGGGGACAAAAAGAATTTCAAAAAACTTACCAGGATCAGGGGAAAAAAATACAACTGTTCTTGCTTGTGGATATGCTGGTGGAAAAAAACTACCACCTCTTATAGTTTTTTCAGGAAAATATGTCTGGAGCTCCTGGATCCCCAAAACAGGTGCCTACCCAGGAACATGGTACACAGCCCAAAAGAAAGGCTGGATGGAGGGAGGTATTTTTGAACACTGGTTCAAAAATGTTTTTTTGAAGGAAATACCAGCAGAAGACATCAGAGGCAATAAGAAAGTTATTTTGTTGTATGATGGTGCAGCATTTCATACAAGCCTGGAGTTAGCAAAAACTGCTGTGAAGAATAATGTTGTATTAGTCCGGTTGCCTCCAAATTTAACTCATTTCATGCAACCTTTGGATAAGACAGTTTTCAAGCCAATCAAAAATCATTGGAACCAGTTAATGATAGAGTACAGCAGAGAACATGCTGGAATACCATTACCAAATGAAGAGTTTGCTAAAAAAACTTGCTGTTGTTTGGGAGGAATCGTTCAAGCCAAAGAACTTGCGCTCTGGATTCGAATCTACTGGCCTTCTACCAGTCAATCCAGAAAAGTTCCCTACAACAGCTTATGATCAGATCAAGTTGAAGAAGTTCGTTGAATACAAGAAGAATAATGAAAAAATACAACAAGCGACCACAGATGAAAGATGTAGCACAGTAATCACAGGATCTCAGATTGAAACAGAACTACCTACGACAACTCCCGAGCCACAGCCAGGTCCGTCTACATAAAAAACGACCAATGTGCCTGATTTCATCCACAAACCTGTAGGCCTACTAGATTATGTTCCAGAAAAACCAGGCGATAAAAAACAAAAAACACCTAAAAAAAAATAGGCATAACTAAAAACACGCCTACACCAAGTAAAAGAACACCATCTAAAGTATCCCCTTTCGAATGTTCATAAGAGAAAAGCTGAGTGAAACTAAGGACACTGATCTTAAGACTCAACCAATCAAAAGAAAAAGATTGACATTTGATGTAGGATCAATAATAACATCCGATGAAGCTATCAAGAAAATGGAAGAACAACAACAAGATCAATTGGAAACTGAAATGCGGAAGAGTAAAGGAGGAATAAGAACTAAAAGTGGAAAGCTATTGCCCAAAAAAAGAGTGCCCGTGATCGAAAATAAGAAGAAAACTAAGAAGTTGAAAACTATAGTTACGAGCTCAGATTCAGAACAAGAATGTAGTGAAATAGAGCTGAAAGACAGTTCATCTGAATGGAATGAATTAACTTCTGAAGAAAGTGACAATGAAAATGCCCAGAGTGAAAAGGTCAATCTTTTACTTGAAAAGTATTACACAGTGTATTATGACGAAACGTGGTACTTGGCAAAGCGAGTGGACTTTTATGATGAAGATTCCTCAAAATTGAAATTTTTGAAGAAAAATCTGGAGCAGTTTTACTGGCCACCTCAAGGCAGGGAAGAAACCGAAATTGTGAAGAATCATTTCATTTTTCA